>JAUNZM010000990.1:0-39631 GCA_033459285.1 Clamator glandarius
AGAATGGTCTGGGGTCTTTTAGAAGGGTCCTGGGGTGCTATAGAAGGGTCTGGGGCCTTTTAGAATGGTCCTGGGGATCTCTAGAAGTGTCTGGGGGCTTTTAGAATTATCCGGAGAGGATCTAGAAGTTTCTGCGGCCTTTTAGAAGGGTCCTGGGGGGCTCTAGAAGGGTCTGGGGGCTTTTAGAAGGGTCTTGGCGTGCTCTAGAATGGTTTGGGGGCCTTAAGATGGGCCCTGGGTACATCTAGAAGGGTCTGGGGGCTTTTAGAATGGTCCTGGGTGGCTCTAGAAGGGTCTGGGGGCTTTTAGAAGGGTCCTGGGGGGCTCTAGAAGGGTCTGGGGGCTTTTAGAAGGGTCCTGGGAGGATCTAGAAGGGTATGGGGGCTTTTAGAAGGATCCGGGGAGGGTCTAGAAGGGTCTGGGGGCTTTTAGAAGGGTCCTGGTTGCCTCTAGAAGGGTCTCGGGACTTTTAGAAGGGTCCTGGGGGCCTCTAGAAGGGTCTGGGGTCTTTTAGAATGTTCCTGGGTGGCTCTAGAAGGGTCTGGGGGCTTTTAGATGTGTCCTTGGGGGCTCTAGAATGGTCTGGGGTCTTTTAGATGGGTCCTGGGTGTCTCTAGAAGGGTCTGGGGGCTTTTAGAGGGGTCCTGGGAGGCTCTAGAAGGGTCTGGGCGCCTTTAGAATGATCCGGGGACGGTCTAGAAGGGTCTTTATGCTTTTTGAAGGATCCTAGGGTGCTCTAGAAGGGTCTGGGGTCTTTTAGAAGTGTCCTGGGGGGTTTTGAAGGGTCTGGGGGCATTTAGAGTGGTCCTGGGAGGCTCTAGAAGGGTCTGGGTGCTTTTAGAAGGGTCCTGGGGGTCTCTAGAAGGGTCTGGGGGCTTTTAGAAGGGTCCTGGGATGCTCTAGAAGGGACGGGGCTGCTTAAGAGGGGCCCTGGGGCCTCTAGAAGGGTCTGGGGGCTTTTAGAAGGGTCCTGGGAGGCTCTAGAAGGGTCTGGAAGTTTTGAGAAGGGTCCTGGGGGGCTCTAGAAGGGTCTGGGGGCTTTTAGAAGTGTCCTGGGGTGCTCTAGAATGGTCTGGGGTCTTTTAGAAGGGTCCTGGGGGGCTCTAGAAGGGACGGGGTGGCTTAATAGTGGCCTTGGGTCCTCTAGAAGGGTCTGGGGGCTTTTAGAAGGGTCCTGGGGGGCTCTAGAAGGGTCTGGGGGCTTTTAGAAGTGTCCTGGGATCCTCTAGAAGGGTCTCGGGGCTTTTAGAAGGATCCGGGGAGGGTCTAGAAGGGTCTGGGGGCTTTTAGAAGGGTCTTGGGAGGCTCTAGAAGGGTCTGGGGCCTTTTCAAAGGAACCTGAACGTCTCCAGAAGGGTCTGGGGGCTTTTGGAAGGGTCCTTGGGGGCTCTAGAATGGTCTGGGTCCTTTGTACTTAGCTGGCAGGGGAGACACCCTGATCAAGCAGGTGCTTTTCCCAGGCCAGGCTCATCCTTTGCACTCCGGGTGTGCTGAGCCCTGCGAATTCCCTAAATGTGCAAAATTAAAATTTTTGCTCTAGAAGCACCCAGACCCTTCTAGAGCCCCCCAGGAACCTTCTAAAAGCACCCAGACACGTCTAGAGCCCCCAGTGTGCTTCTCAAAGCCCCCGGACTTTCTAGAGCCCCCCAAAACCTTATAAAGGCCCCCAAAATCTTATAAAGCCCCCCAGGCCCTACTAAACCCCCTTAGGACCCTTCTACAATACCCTAGACCCTTCTAGAGCCACCGAGGACCCTTCTAAAAGACCCCAGACCCTTCCGGAGCCCCTTAGGAACCTTTTTAGAGACCCTAGACCCTCCTAGATCCTTCAAGGACTCTTCTAAAAGCCCCCAGATACTTCTAGGGGTTAGAGGCAGGGTTAGGGTTAGGGTTAGGGTTAGGGTTAGGGTTAGAGTTAGGGTTAGGGTTAGGGTTAGGGTTAGGGTTAGGGTTAGGGTTAGGGTTAGGGTTAGGGTTAGGGTTAGAGTTAGGGTTAGGGTTAGGGTTAGGGTTAGGGTTAGGGTTAGGGTTAGGGTTAGGGTTAGGGTTGTGGTTAGGGTTAGGGTTAGGGTTAGGGTTAGGGTTAGGGTTAGGGTTAGGGTTTGGGTTTGTGTTAGAGTTAGGGTTAGAGTAAGAGTTAGGGTTAGGGATAGGGTTAGGAACCTTTTTTAGCCCTACAGGACCCATCTAAAAGCACTCAGACCATTCAACATCCCCTCAGGACCCTCCTAACTGTCCCCAGATCCTTCTAGAGCCCACCAGGACCCTTCTAAAAGACCCAGACCCCTCTAGAGCCCCCCAAGACCATTCTAAAAGCCCCCAGACCCTTCTAGAGCCCCCCAGGACCGTTCTAATAGCCCCCAGAGCATTCTAGATGCCCCCAGGACGCTTCTAAAAGCCCTAACACCCTTCTAGAGCCCCCCAGGACCCTTCTAAAAGCCTCCAGACACTTCTAGAGCTCCCCAGGACCCTTCTAAAATCCCCCAGACCCTTCTAGAGGCCCCCAGGGCCCCTCTAATGGTACCCAGACCCTTCTAGAGCCCCCCAGGACCCATCTAAAAGCACCCAGACCCTTCTACATCCCCACAGAACCCTTCTAAAAGCCCCCAGACCCTTCTAGAGCCTCCCAGGACACTTCTAAAAGCACCCAGACCCTTCTAGATGCACCCAGGACCCTTCTGAAAGCACCCAGACCCTTCTAGACCATCCCCGGATCATTCTAAAAGCACCCAGACCCATCTAGAGCCCACCAGGACTCTTCTAAAACCCTCCAGACCCTTCTAGTGGCCCCCAGGACCCTTCTGAATGCCCCCAGACCCTTCTAGACCCCCCAGGACCCTTCTAAAAGCCTCCAGACCTTTCTAGAGCTCCCCAGGACCCTTCTAAAAGCACCCAGACCCTTCGAGAGCCCAACAGGACTCTTCTAAAAGCCCCCCAGAGCCTTCTAGACCCTCCCTGGATCCTTCTAATAGCACCCAGACCCTTCTAGAGCCCCCCAGGACCCTTCTACAAGACCTCCGAACCCTTCTAGAGCCACTACGGACCCTTCTAAAAGCCCCCGGACCCTTCTAGAGCCACCCAGGACCCATCTAAAAGCCCCCAGACCCTTCTACAGCCACACAGGACCCTTCTGAAAGCACCCAGACCCTTCTAGAGCCCATCAGGACCCTTCTAAAAGAACCCAGACCCTTCTACACCCTCCCCGGATCATTCTAAAAGCACCCAGACCCTTCTACAGCCTCCCAGGACCCTTCTGAAAGCCCCCAGACCATTCTAGAGCCACCCAGAACCCTTCCAAAAGCTCCCAGACCCTTCTAGAGGCCCCTAAGATCGTTCTAAAAGCCCCCAGACCCTTCTAGAGCCCCCCGGGACCCTTCTAAATGCCCCCAGACCATTCTAGAGCCACCCAGGACATTTCTAAAAGCACCCAGACCCTTCTAGCGCACACCAGGACCCTTCTAAAAGCAACCAGACCATTCTAGAGCCACCCAGGGCCCTTCTAAAAGCACCCAGACACTTCTAGAGCCTCCCAGGACCCTTCTAAAAGCACCCAGACCCTTCTAGAGCCTCCCCGAATCCTTCTAAAACACCCAGACCCTTCTAGAGCCTCCCAGGACCCTTCTAATATCCAGCAGACATTTCTAGAGGCCCCCAGGACCCTTCTAAGAGCACCCAGACCCTTCTAGAGGCCACCAGGACCCTTCTAAAAGCCCCCAGACCCTTCTAGATTCTCCCAGGACCCTTCTAAAAGCCCCCAGACACTTCTAGAGCTCCCCAGGACCCTTCTAAAATCCCCCAGACCCTTCTAGAGGCCACCAGGGCTTCTCTAATGGTCCCCAGACCCTTCTAGAGTCCCCAAGGACCCTTCTAAAAGGCCCCAGAGCCTTCTAGACCCTCCCCGGATCCTTCTAATAGAACCCAGACCCTTCTAGAGCCACGCAGGACCCTTCTAAAAGCACCCAGACCTTTCTAGAGGCCCCCTGGACCCTTCAAAAAGCCCCCAGACCCTTCTAGAGCCTCCCAGGGCCATTCTAAAAGCAACCAGACCCTTCTAGATCCTCCCAGGACCCTTCTAAAAGCACCCAGACCCTTCTAGAGCCCCCCAGGACCTTTCTAAATGCCCCCAGACACTTCTAGACGCCCCAGGACCCTTCTAAAAGCACCCAGACCCATCTAGAGCCCCCCAGTACCCTTCTAAAAGCCCCCAGACCCTTCTAGAGACCCGCAGGACCCTTTTAAATGCCACCACACCCTTCTAGAGTCTACCAGGACCCTTCAAAAAGCACCCAGACCATTCTAGAGCTGCCCAGGACCCTTTTAAACTCGCCGAGACCCTTCTAGAGGCCCCCAGGGCTCCTCTAATGTTCCCCAGACCATTCTAGAGCCCCCAAGGACCCTTCTAAAAGCCTCCAGACCCTTCTAGAGACACGCAGGACCCTTCTAAAAGACCCCAGACCATTCTAGAGCCTTCCAGGACCCTTCTAAAAGCCCCAAGACAATTCTAGAGCTCCCCAGGACCCTTCTAAAAGCTCCCAGACCCTTCTAGACCCTCCCAGGATCCTTCTAATAGCCCCCAGACCCTTCTAGAGCCCCCCAGGACCCTTCTAAAAGCCCCCAGACCCTTCTAGAGCCTCCACGGACCCTTCTGAAAGCCCCCGGACCCTTCCAGAGCCCCCCAGGACCCATCTAAAGCCCCCAGACCCTTCTAGAGCCTCCCAGGACGATTCTAAAAGCACCCAGACACTTCTAGAGCCTCCCAGGACCCTTCTAAAAGCACCCAGACCCTTCTAGAGCCCCACAGGACAATTCTAAAAGCCCCCAGACCCTTCTAGAGCCTCGCACGACCCTTCTAAAAGCCCCCAGACCCTTCTAGAGACCCTACAGGACCATTCTAAAAGCCCTCAGACCCTTCTAGCGTCTCCCAGGACCCTTCTAAAAGATCCCAGACCCTTCTAGAGCAACCCAGGACCCTTCTAAAAGCACCCAGACCCTTCTAGATTCCCCCAGGACCCTTGTAAAAGCCCCCAGACCCTTCTAGAGCTCCTCCGGACCCTTCTAAAATCCCCCAGACCCTTCTAGATGACCCCAGGGCTACTCTAATGGTCCCCAGACCCTTCTAGAGCCACCAAGGACCCTTGTAAATGCACCCAGAGCCTTCTAGACCCTCCCCGGATCCTTCTAATAGCCCCCAGACCCTTCTAGAGCCCCCCAGGACCCTTCTAAAAGCACCCAGACCCTTCTAGAGCCTCCACGGACCATTCTAAAAGCCCCCGGACCCTTCTAGAGCCCCCCAGGACCCATCTAAAAGCCCCCAGACCCTTCTACAGCCCCACAGGACCCTTCTAAAAGCCCCCAGACCCTTCTAGAGCCCCCCAGGACCTTTCTGAAAGCACCCAGACCCTTCTAGAGGCCCCCAGGACCCTTCTGAAAGCACCCAGACCCTTCTAGAGCTCCCAAGGACCCTTCTAAAAGCCGCCAGACACTTCTAGAGCCTCCCCGGATCCTTCTAAAATCCTCCAGACATTTGTAGAGCCCCCCAGGACCCTTCTAAAAGCACCCAGACCCTTCTAGACCATCCCCGGATCCTTCTAAAACCACCCAGACCCATCTGGATCCTCCCAGGACCTTTCTAAAAGCCCCCAGACCATTCTAGTTGACCCAGGACCCTTCTAAAAGCCCCCAGACCCTTCTAGAGCCCCCCAGGACACTTCTGAAAGCCCCCAGACCCTTCTAGAGCCCCCCAGGACCTTTCTAAATGACACCAGACCCATCTAGAGCCCCCCAGGACTCTTCTAATAGACTCCAGACCCTTCTAGAGGCCCGAAGGACCCTTCTGAATGCCCCCAGACCCTTCTAGAGCCCCCTAGGACCCTTCTATAAAGCCTCCAGACCCTTCTAGAGGCCCCCAGGACCCTTCTAAAAGCCCCCAGACCCTTCTAGAGACACCCAGGACCCTTCTACAAGCACCCAGACACTTCTAGCGCCCTCAGGACACTTCTAAAAGCCCCAAGACCCTTCTAGAGCTCCCCAGGACCCTTCTAAAAGCCCCCAGACCCTTCTAGAGGCCCCCAGGACCCTTCTAAAAGCACCCAGACCCTTCTAGAGCCCCACAGGACCCTTCTAAAAGCACCCAGACGATTCTAGAGCCCCACAGGACCCTTCTAAAAGCCCCCAGACCCTTCTAGACCCTCCCCGAATCCTTCTAAAAGCAACCAGACCCTTCTAGAGCCTCCCAGGACCCTTTTAAAATCCCTCAGACACTTCTAGAGGCCCCCAGGACCCTTCTAAAAGCCATCAGAGTCTTCGAGATGCCCCCAGGACCCTTCTAAAAGACCTCACACCCTTCTAGAGCCCCCCAGGACCATTCTAAAAGAACCCAGACCCTTCTAGAGACCCGAAGGACCCTTCTAAAAGCACTCAGACCCATCTAGAGTCTCCCAGGACCCTTCTAAAAGAACCCAGACCCTTCTAGAGGCCCCCAGGACCCTTCTGAAAGCCCCTAGACCCTTCTAGAGCTCCCCAGGACCCTTCTAAATGCACCCAGACACTTTTAGCGCCACCCAGGACCCTTCTAAAAGACCCCAGACCCTTCTAGAGCTCCCCAGGACCCTTCTAAAAGCACCCAGACCCTTCTAGAGCCCCCCAGGACCCTTCTAAAAGCACCTAGACCCTTCCAGAGCCCCACAGGACCCTTCTAAATGCCCCCAGACTCTTCTAGACCCTCCCCGAATCCTTCTAAAAGCACCCAGACCATTCCAGAACCTCCCAGGACCCTTCTAAAATCCCTCAGACACTTCTAGAGGCCCACAGGACACTTCTAAAAGCCCCCAGAGCCTTCTAGATGCCCCCAGGACCATTCTAAAAGCCCTCACACCCTTCTAGAGCACCCCAGGACCCTTCTAAAAGCCGCCAGACCCTTCTAGAGCCCCCCAGGACCCTTCTAAAAGCCCCCAGACCCTTCTAGAGACCCGCAGGACCCTTCTAAATGCCCCCAGACCCTTCTAGAGTCTCCCAGGACCCTTCTAAAAGCCCCCAGACCCTTCTAGAGCTCCCCAGGACCCTTCTAAAATACCCCAGACCCCTCTAGAGGCCCCCAGGGCTCCTCTAGTGGTCCCCACACCCTTCTAGAGCCCACAAGTACCCTTCTAAAAGCCCCCAGACACTTCTATAGCCACCTAGGACCATTCTAAAAGCACCCAGACCCTTCCAGAGGCCCCCAGGACCCTTCTAAAATCCCCCAGACAATTCTAGACCTCCCGAGGACCCTTCTAAAATCACCCAGACCATTCTAGAGGCTCCCAGTGCCCCTCTAATGGTCCCCAGACCCTTCTAGAGCCCCCAAGGACCCTTCTAAAAGCCCCCAGACCCTTCTATAGCCACCTAGGACCATTCTAAAAGCACCCAGACCCTTCTAGAGGCCCCCAGGACCCTTCTAAAATCCCCCAGACCCTTCTAGAGCCCCCCAGGGCCCTTCTAAATGCACCCAGACCCTTGTAGAGCCCCCCAGGACCCTTCTAAATGCCCCCAGACCCTTGTAGAGCCCCCCAGGACCCTTCTAAAAGCATCCAGACTATTCTAGAGGACCGCAGGACCCTTCTAAAATCCCCCAGACCCTTCTAGAACACCCCAGGACCCTTCTAAAAGAGCCCAGACGATTCTAGAGCCCCTCAGGACTCTTCTAAATGCCCCCAGACACTTCTAGAGAGCCCAGGGCCCGTCTAAAAGCACCCAGACCCTTCTAGAGACCCCCAGGACCCTTCTAAAACCTCCCAGACCCTTCTAGACCCTCCCCGGATCTTTCTAAAAGCCCCCAGACCCTTCTAGAGCACCCCAGGACCATTTTCAAAGACTCCAGACCCTTCTAGAGCCCCCAGGACCCTTCTAAAAGCCCCCAGACCCTTCTAGATCCTCCCCGTATCATTCTAAATGCCCCCAGACCCTTCTAGATGACCCCAGGACCCTTCTAAAAGCCGCCAGACCCTTCTAGAGCCTCCCCGGATCATTCATAAAGCCCATAGACGCTTCTAGATGCCCCCAGGACCATTCTAAAACCCTCCAGACATTTGTAGAGCCTCCCAGGACCCTTCTAAACGCCCCCAGACCCTTCTAGAACCTCCCCGGATCCTTCTAAAAGTACCCAGACCCATCTGGATCCTCCCAGGACCCTTCTAAAAGACCCCAGACCCTTCTAGAGGCCCCAAGAACCCTTCTAATAGCCCCCCAGACCCTTCTAGAGCCCCTCAGGACCCTTCTGAAAGACCCCAGACGATTCTAGAGACCCGCAGGACCCTTCTAAATGCACCCAGACCCTTCTAGATTCTCCCAGGACCCTTCTAAAAGCCCCCAGACCCTTCTAGAGCTCCCCAGGGCCCCTCTAGTGGTCCCCAGACCCTTCTAGAACCCCCAAGGACCATTCTAAAAGCCCCCAGACCCATCAAGAGCTCCCCAGAACCCTTCTAAAATCCCCCAGACCCTTCTAGAGGCCCCTAGGGCCCCTCTAATGGTCCCCAGACCCTTCTAGAGCCCCCAAGGACCCTTCTAAAAGCCCCCAGACCCTTCTAGAGACCCGCAGGACCCTTCTAAATGCCCCCAGACCCTTCTAGAGTCTCCCAGGACCCTTCTAAAAGCCCCCAGACCATTCTAGAGCTCCCCAGGACCCTTCTAAAATCCCTCAGACCATTCTAGAGCCCCCCAGGACCCTTCTAAAATCCCCCAGACCCTTCTAGAGCCCCCCAGGACCCTTCTAAAATTCCCCAGACCCTTATAGACCCTCCCCGGATCCTTCTAAAAGCACCCAGACCCTTCTAGAGCCTCCCAGGACCCTTATAAAATCCCTCAGACCATTCTAGAGCCCCACAGGACCCTTATAAAAGCCCCCAGAGACTTCTAGATGCCCCCAGGACCATTCTAAAAGCCCTCACACCCTTCTAGAGCCCACCAGGACCCTTCTAAAAGCCGCCAGACCCTTCTAGATCCCCCCAGGACTCTTCTAAAAGCTCCCAGACCCTTCTAGAGACGCGCAGGGCCCTTCTAAAAGCCCCCAGACCCTTCTAGAGCTCCCCAGGACCCTTCTAAAATACCCCAGAACCTTCTAGATGCCTCCAGGTCCCCTCTAGTGGTCCCCAGACCCTTCTAGAGCCCCCAAGGACCATTCTAAAAGCCCCCAGACCCTTCTAGAGGCCCCTAGGGCCCCTCTAATGGTCCCCAGACTCTTCTAGAGCCCCAAGGACCCTTCTAAAAGCACCCAGACCCTTCTAGAGACCCGCAGGACCCTTCTAAATGCCCCCAGACCTTTCTAGAGGCCCCCAGGATCCTTCTAAAATCCCCCAGACCCTTCTAGAGCCCCCCAGGACACTTCTAAATGCCCCCAGACCCTTCTAGAGCCCCCCAGGACCCTTCTAAAAGCCCCCAGACCCTTCTAGAGCTCCCCAGGACCCGTCTAAAATACCCAAGACCCTTCTAGAGGTCCCCAGGTCCCCTCTAGTGGTCCCCAGACCCTTCTAGAGCCCCCAAGGACCATTCTAAAAGCCCCCAGACCCTTCAAGAGCTCGCCAGAACCCTTCTAAAATCCCCCAGACCCTTCTAGAGGCCCCTAGGGCCCCTCTAATTGTCCCCAGACCCTTCTAGAGCCCCCAAGGACCCTTCTAAAATCCCCCAGACCCTTCTAGAGACCCGCAGGACCCTTCTAAAAGAACCCAGACCCTTGTAGACGATCCCTGGATCCTTCTAATAGCCCCCAGACCTTTCTAGAGCCCCCCAGGACCCTTCTAAAAGTCCCCAGACCCTTCTAGACCCTCCCTGGATCCTTCTAAAAGCACCCAGACCCTTCTAAAGCCTCCCAGGACCCTTATAAAATCCCTCAGACCGTTCTAGAGCCCCCCAGGACCCTTCTAAAAGCTCCCAGACCCTTCTAGAGACCCGCAAGACCCATCTAAATGCCCCCAGACCCTTCTAGAGTTTCCCAGGACCCTTCTAAAAGCCCCCAGACCCTTCTAGAGCTCCCCAGGACCCTTCTAAAATACACCAGACTCTTCTAGAGGCCTCCAGGGCCCCTCTAGTGGTCCCCAGACCCTTCTAGAGCCCCCAAGGACCATTCTAAAAGCCCCCAGACCATTCTAGAGGCCCCTAGGGCCCCTCTAATGGTCCCCAGACCCTTCTAGAGCCCCAAGGACCCTTCTAAAACCCCCCAGACCCTTCTAGAGACCCGCAGGACCCTTCTAAATGCCCCCAGACCTTTCTAGAGGCCCCCAGGATCCTTCTAAAATTCCCCAGACCCTTCTAGAGCCCCCCAGGACACTTCTAAATGCCCCCAGACCCTTCTAGAGCCCCCCAGGACCATTCTAAAAGCCCTCAGACCCTTCTAGAGCCTCCCAGGACCCTTCTGAAAGCCCCCAGACCCTTCTAGATGCGCCCAGGACCCTTCTAAAAGACCCCAGACAATTCTAGAGCCCCCCAGGACTCTTCTAAAAGCCCCCAGACCCTTCTAGAGAAGTCCAGGGCCCTTCTAAAAGCACCCAGACCCTTCTAGAGCTCCCCAGGACCCTTCTAAAATCCCTCAGACCCTTCTAGAGCCCCCCAGGATCCTTCTAAAATCCCCCAGACCCTTCTAGAACCCCCCAGGACCATTCTAAAACCACCCAGACCATTATAGACCCTCCCCGGATCCTTCTAAAAGCACCCAGACCCTTCTAGAACCTTCCAGGACCCTTCTAAAAGCCCCCAGATCCTTCTAGAGACCCGCAGGACCCTTCTAAAAGCCTCCAGACCCTTCTAGAGCAACCCAGGACCCTTCTAAAAGCCCCCAGACCCTTCTAGAAATTCCACGTATCCTTCTAAAAGCCCCCAGACCCATCTAGATCCCCTCAGGACCCTTCTAAATGCACCCAGACCCATCTAGAGCCCCCCAGGACCCTTCTAAAAGCATCCAGTCCCTTCTAGAGGCCACCAGGACCGTTCTGTATGCCCCCAGACCCTTCTAGAGCGCTCCAGGACCCTTCTAAAAGCCTCCAGACCCTTCTACATGCCCCCAAGACCCTTCTGAAAGCCCCCAGTCCCTTCTAGAGCTCCCCAAGACCCTTCCAAATACACCCAGACACTTCTAGCGACCCCCAGGATCATTCTGAAAGCCCCAGACCCTTCTAGAGCTCCCCAGGACTCTTCTAAAAGGCGCCAGAGCCTTCTAGAGCCCCCCAGGAATCGTCTAAAAGACCCCAGACCCTTCTAGAGCTCCACAGGACCCTTCTAAAAGCCCCAGAACCTTCTAGACCCTAACCGGATCCTTCTAAAAGCACCCAGACCCTACTAGAGCCTCCCCGAACCCTTCTACAACTCCTCAGACACTTCTAGAGGCCCCCAGGACCCTTCTAAAAGCACCCAGAGATTTCTAGATGCACCCAGGACCATTCTAAAAGCTCTCACACCCTTCTAGAGCCCCCCAGGACCCTTCTAAAAGCCGCCAGACCCTTCTAGAGCCCCACAGGACCCTTCTAAAAGCCCTCAGACCCTTCTAGAGACACGCAGGACCTTCTAAATGCCCCCAGACCCTTCTAGATTCTCCCAGGACCCTTCTAAAAGCCCCCAGACCCTTGTAGATCTCCCCAGGACCCTTCTAAAATACCCCAGACCTTTCTAGAGGCACCCAGGGCCCCTCTAGTGGTCCCCAGACCCTTCTAGAGCCCCCAAGGACCATTCTAAAAGCCCCCAGACCCTTCTAGAGACCCGCGGGACCATTCTAAAAGCACCCAGACCCTTCTAGAGCCTCTCAGGACCCTTCTAAAAGCACCCAGACCCTTCTAGAGCCCCCCAGGACCTTTCTAAATGCCACCAGACCCTTCTAGAGCCCCCCAGGACCCTTCTAAAAGCCGCCAGACCCTTCTAGAGCCCCACAGGACCCTTCTAAAAGCCCCCAGAGCCTTCTAGATGCCCCCAGGACCCTTCTAAAAGACATCACACCATTCTAGAGCCAAACCGGAACCTTCTAAAAGCCTCCAGACCCTTCTAGAGCCCCCCAGGACCCTTCTAAAAACCCCCAGACCCTTCTAGAGGCCCCCTGGACCCTTCTAAAAGCCTCCAGACATTTGTAGAGCCCCCCAGGACCCTTCTAAATGCACCCAGACCAATCTAGACCCTCTCCGGATCCTTCTAAAAGCACCCAGACCCATCTGGATCCTCCCAGGACCCTTCTAAAAGACTCCAGAACCTTCTAGATGCCCCCAGGACCCTTCTAAAAGCTTCCAGACCCTTCTAGAGGCCCCCAGGACCCTTCTGAAAACCCCCAGACCCTTCTAGAGCCCACCAGGACCCTTCTAAATGCCCCCAGACCCTTCTAGAGCCGCCCAGGGCCCTTCTAAAAGCTTCCAGACCCTTCTAGAGGCCCCCAGGACCCTTCTGAATGCCCCCAGACCCTTCTAGAGCCCCCCAGGACCCTTCTAAAAGACTCCAGACCCTTCTACAGCCCCCCCAGGACCCTTCTGAAAGCCCCCAGACCCTTCTAGAGCTACCCAGGACCCTTCTAAAATCGCCCAGACGCTTCTAGAGCCCCTTAGGACCCTTCTAAAAGCACCCAGACCCTTCTAGAGCCCCCTAGGCCCCTTCTAAAAGCACCCTGACCCTTCTAGAGCCCCACAGGACCCTTCTAAAATCCCCCAGACCCTTCTAGACCCTCCCTGGATCATTCTAAAAGCACCCAGACCCTTCTAGAGCCTCCCAGGACCCTTCTAAAATCCCTCAGACAATTCTAGAGGCCCCCAGGACCCTTCTAAAAGCCCCCAGAGCCTTCTAGATGCCCCCAGGAACCTTCTAAAAGCCCTCACACCCTTCTAGAGCCCACCAGGACTATCCTAAAACTCCCCCGACCCTTCTAGAGCCCCCCAGGACACTTCTAAAAGCACCCAGACCCTTCTAGAGACCCGCAGGACCCATCTAAAAGCCCCCAGACCCTTCTAGAGCCCCCCAGGACCCTTCTAAAAGACTCCAGACCCTTCTACAGCCCCCCAGGACCCTTCTGAAAGCACCGAGACCCTTCTAGAGCTCTCCAGGACCCTTCTTATATCCCCCAGACCCTTCTAGATGCCCCCAAGGCCCCTCTAATGATACTCAGACCCTTCTAGAGCCCCCAAGGACCCTTCTAACAGGACCCAGACCCTTCTAGAGACCCGCAGGACAATTCTAAAAGCCCCCAGACCCTTCTACAGCCTCCCGGGACCCTTCTAAAAGACCCCAGACCCTTCTAGAGCTCCCCAGGACCCTTCTAAAAGCACCCAGACCCTTCTAGAGCCCCCCAGGACCCTATAAAAGCCCCCAGACCCTTCTTGAGGCACACAGGACCCTTCCAAAATACCCCAGACCCTTCTAGAGCCACCCAAAGACCGTTCTCAAAGAACCCAGACCCTTCGAGAGCCCGCCAGGACACTTCTATAAGCCCCCAGACCCTTCTAGAGGACCCCAAGGCCCCTCTTAAGGACCCCCGTCTCTCCTAGAAGGGTCTCGGGGCTTTTAGAAGGGCCCTGGGGGGCTCTAGATTGGTCTGGGGGCTTTTAGAAGGGTCCTGGGGTTCTCTAGAAGGGTCTGGGGGCTTTTGAAAGTATCCTGGTGGCCTCTAGAATGGTGTGGGATATATCAGAGGGGTCCGGGGATGATCTAGAAGGGTCTGGGGACTTTTAGAAGGGTCCGGGGGGCCTCTAGAAGGGTCTGGAGGCTTTTAGAAGGGTCCTGCGAGGCTCTAGAAGGGTCCGGGGGCTTTTAGAGGGGTCCTGCGAGGCTCTAGAAGGGTCTGGGGGCTTTTAGAATGATCCGGGGAGGGTCTAGAAGGGTCTGGGGGCCTTTAGAAGGGTCCTGGGGGTCTCTAGAAGGGTCCGGGGGCTTTTAGAATGATCCGGGGAGGGTCTAGAAGAGTCTGGGGGCCTTTAGAATGGTCCTGGGGCTCTCTAGAAGGGTCTGGGTGCTTTTAGAAGGGTCCTGGGAGGCTCTAGAAGGGTTTGGGGGCTTTTAGAATGGTCCTGGGTGGCTCGAGAAGGTTCTGGTTGCTTTTCGAAGGGTCCTGGCTTATCTAGAAGGGTCTGGGGGCATTTAGAAGGGTCCTGGGTGTCTCTAGAAGGGTCTGGGTGCTTTTAGAATGGTCCTGGGGGGCTCTAGAAGGGTCTGGTGGCTTTTAGAAGCGACCTGGGTGGATCTAGAAGGTTCTGGAGGCTTTCAGAAGGGTCATGGGGGTCTCTAGAATGGTCTGGGGGCTTTTAGAAGGGTCCTGGGGAGCCCTAGAAGGGTCTGGGTTCTTTTAGAAGGGTCCTGGGATGCTCTAGAAGGTTCTTGGGGCTTTCAGAAGGGTCCTGGGGGCCTCTATAAGGGTCTGGGTGCTTTTAGAAGGGTCCTGGGGGGCTCTAGAAGGGTCTTGGGGCTTTTAGAAGGGTCCTGGGGTGCTCTAGAAGGGTCTGGGGAATTTTAGAAGGGTCCTGGGGTGCTCTAGAATGGACGGGGTGCCTTAAGAGGGCCCTGGGGACCTCTAGATTGGTCTGGGGGCTTTTAGAAGGGTCCTGGGGGGCTCTAGAAGGGTCTGTAGGCTTTTAGAAGGGTCCTGGGGGGCTCTAGAAGTGTCTGGGGGCTTTTAGAAGGGTCCTGGTGTCCTCTAGAAGGGTCTGAGGGCTTTAGAATGGTCCCGGGAGGCTCTAGAATGGTCTGGGGTTTTTTAGAAGGATCCGGGGAGGGTCTAGAAGGGTCTGGGGGCTTTTAGAAGGGTCCTGGGGGCCTCTAGAAGGGTCTGGGGGCATTTAGATGGGTCATAGGGTGCTCTAGAAGGGTCTGGGGGCTTTTAGAATGATCCTGGGGGGCTCTAGAAGGGTCTGTGGGCTTTTAGAATGATCCGGGGACGGTCTAGAAGGGTCTGGGTGCTTTTTGAAGGATCCTAGGGGGCTCTAGAAGGGTCTGAGGGCGTTTAGAAGGATCCGGGGAGTGTCTAGAAGGGTCTGGGGGCTTTTAGAAGGGTCCGGGGGGGGTCTAGAAGGGTCTGGTGGCTTTTAGAAGGGTCCTGGGTGCCTCTAGAAGGGTCTGGGGGCTTTTAGAAGGGTCCTTGGGGGGTCTAGAAGGGTCTGGGTGCTTGTAGAAAGGTCCTGGTAGGCTCTAGAAGGGTCTGGGGGCTTTTAGAAGGGTCCTGGAGGGCTCTAGAAGGTTCTGGGTGCTTTCAGAAAGGTCCAGGGGGCCTCTAGAAGGGTCTGGAGGCTTTTAGAAGGGTCCGGGGCGGCTCTAGAATGGTCTGGGGGCTTTTAGACGGGTCCTGGCGTGCTCTAGAAAGGTCTGGGGACTTTTAGATGGGTCCTGGGGTGCTCTAGAAGGGACGGGGTGCCTTAAGAGGAGGCCTGGGGGGCTCTAGAAGTGTCTGGGGGCTTTTAGAAGGGTCCTGGGGTGCTCTAGAAGGGTCTGGGGTCTTTTAGAAGGATCCGGGGAGTGTCTATAAGTGTCTGCGGCCTTTCAGAAGGGTCCTGGGGGGCTCTAGAAAGGTCTGGGGGCTTTTAGAAGGGTTCTGGGGGGGTCTAGAAGGGTCTGGGGTCTTTTAGAATGGTCCTGGGAGGCTCTAGAATGGTCTGGGTGCTTTTAGAAGGGTTCTGGGTGCCTCTTGAAGGGTCGGGGGCATTTAGAAGGGTCCTGGGGGGCTCTAGAAGGGTCTAGGGGCTTTTAGAAGGGTACTGGGGGGCTCTAAAAGGGTCTGCGGGCTTTTAGAATGATCCTGGGGGGCTCTTGAAGGGTCTGGGATCTTTTCGAAGGATCCGGGGAGGGTCTAGAAGGGTCTGGGGGCTTTTAGAAGTGTCCTAGTTGACTCTAGAAGGGTCTGGGGGCTTTTAGATGGGTCCTAGGGGGCTCTAGAAGGGTCTGGGGGCTTTTGGAATGATCCTGGGGGGCTCTAGAAGGGTCTGGGGGCTTTTAGAATGATCCTGGGGGTCTCTAGAAGGGTCTGGGGGCTTTTAGAATGATCCGGGGACGGTCTAGAAAGGTCTGGGTGCTTTTTGAAGGATCCTAGGTGGCTCTAGAAGGGTCTGGGGGCTTTTAGAAGGATCCGGGGAGGGTCTAGAAGGGTCTGGTTTCTTTTAGAAGGGTACTGGGAGGCTCTAGAAGGGTCGGGGTGCTTTTATAAGGGTCCGGGGAGCCTCTAGAAGGGTCTGGGTGCTTTTAGAAAGGTCCTGGGGGGCTCTAGAAGGGTCTAGAGGCTTTTAGACGGGTCCTGGGGACCTCTAGAAGGGTCTGGGTGCTTTTAGAAGGGTCCTGGGTGGCTCTAGAAGGGTCTGGGGGCTTTTAGAAGGGTCCTGGGGTGCTCTAGAAGGGTCTGGGGGCTTTTAGAAGGGTCCTGGGGGGCTCTAGAATGTCTGGGGGCTTTTAGAAGGGTCCTGGAGGTCTCTAGAAGGGTCTGGGGGCTTTTAGAAGCGTCCTGGGTGGCTCTAGAAGGGTCTGGGGGCTTTTAGAAGGGTCCTGGGGGTCTCTAGAAGGGTCTGGGAGCTTTTAGAAGGTTCCTGGGAGGCTCTAGAAGGGTCTGGGGGCTTTTAGAACTGTCCTGGGATGCTCTAGAAGGGTCTGGGGGCTTTTAGAACTGTCCTGGGATGCTCTAGAAGGTTCTGGGGGCTTTCAGAAGGGTCCAGGGGTCCTCTAGAATGGTCTGGAGGCTTTTAGAAGCGTCCGGGGGTGCTCTAGAAGGGTCTAGGGTCTTTTAGAATGGTCCTGGGGTGCTCTAGAAGGGTCTGGGTACTTTAAGAAGGGTCCTGGGGTGTCCTAGAAGGGACGGGGTGACTTAAGAGGGGCCCTGGGGGGCTCTAGAAGGGTCTGGTTGCTTTTAGAAGGGTCCTGGAGTGCTCTAGAAGGGTCTGGGGGCTTTTAGAATGCTCCTGGGGATCTCTCGAAGTGTCTGGGGTCTTTTAGAATGATCCGGGTAGTGTCTAGATGTGTCTGCGGCCTTTCAGAAGGGTCCTGGGGGGCTCTAGAAGGGTCTGGGGTCTTTTAGAAGGGTCCTGGGGGGGTCTAGAAGGGTCTGGGGGCTTTTAGAATGGTCCTGGGAGGCTCTAGAAGGGTCTGGGTGCTTTTAGAAGGGTCCTGGGGCCCTCTAGAAGGGTCTGAGTGCTTTTAGAAGGGTCATGGGGGTCTCTAGAAGGGTCTGGGGGCTTTTAGAATGATACGGGGAGGGTCTAGAAGGTTCTGGGGACTTTTAGAAGTGTCCTGATGGGCTCTAGAGGGGTCTGGGGGCTTTTAGAAGGGTCCCGGGGTTCTCTAGAAGGGTCTGGGTGCATTTAGAATATCCTGGGGGCCTCTAGAAGGGTCTGGGATCTATTAGAGTGGTCCGGGGGGGCTCTAGAAGGGTCTGGGTGTTTTTAGAAGGCTCCTGGGAGGCTCTAGAAGGGTCTGGGGGCTTTTAGAAGGGTCTTGGGGGGCTCTAGAAGGGTCTGGGGGCTTTTAGAATAATCCGGGGAGGGTCTAGAAGGGTCTGGGGTCTTTTCGAAGGATCCGGGGAGGGTCTAGAAGGGTCTGGGGTCTTTTAGAAGGGTCCTAGGGGCCTCTAGAAGGGTCTGGGGGCTTTTAGATGGGTCCTAGGTGGCTCTAGAAGGGTCTGGGGGCTTTTAGAATGATCCTGGAGGGCTCTTGAAGGGTCTGGGGTCTTTTAGAATGATCCGGGGAGGGTCTAGAAAGGTCTGGGGGCCTTTAGAATGGTATTGGGGTGCTCTAGAAGTGTCTGGGTGCTTTTAGAAGTGTCCTGGGAGGCTCTAGAAGGGTCTGGGGGCTTTTAGAAGAGTCCTGGGTGGCTCTAAAGGGTTCTGGGGGGTTTTAGAAGGGTCCTACGGGCGTCTAGAAGGGTCTGGGGGCTTTTAGAATGCTCCTGTGATGCTCTAGAAGGGTCTGGGTGCTTTTATAAGGGTCCTCGGATGCTCTAGAAGGGTCTGGGTGCTTTTAGAATGGTCCTGGGGGGCTCTAGAATGTTCTGAGGTCTTTCAGAAGGGTCCTGGGTGCTCTAGAAGGGTCTGGGGGCTATTAGAAGGGTCCTGGGGGGCTCTAGAATGGTCGGGGGGGTTTTAGAAGGGTACTGGGTGGCTCTAGAAGGGTCTGGGGGCTCTTAGAAGGGTCCTGGGGGGCTCTAGAAGGGTCTGGGTTCTTTTAGAAAGGTCCTGGAGGGCTCTAGAAGGTTCTGGGGGCTTTCAGAGGGGTCCTGGGGGTCTCTAGATAGGTCTGGGGGCTTTTAGAAGGGTCCAGGGGGGCTCTAGAAGGGTCTGCGTGCCTTTAGAATGGTCCTGGGTGACTCTAGAATGTTCTGCTGGCTTTCAGAAGGGTCCTGGGGTCCTCTAGAAGGGTCTGGGGGCTTTTAGAAGGGTCCTGGGTGGCTCTAGAAGGGTCTATGGGCTTTTAGAAGGGTCCTGGGGTGCTCTAGAATGATCTGGGGGCTTTTAGAAGGGTCCTGGGAGGCTCTAGAAGGGTCTGGGGGCTTTTAGAAAGGTCCTGGGAGGATCTAGATGGGTCTGGGTGCTTTTAGAAGGGACCTGGGATGCTCTAGAAGGGTCTGGGGGCTTGTAGATGGGTCCTGGGGGGCTCTAGAAGGTTCTGGGTGATTTTAGAAGGGTCCTGGGTGGCTCTAGAAGGGTCTGGGGGCTTTTAGAAGGGTCCGGTGGGGCTCTAGAAGGGTCTGGGAGCTTTTAGAAGTGTCCTGGGGTGCTCTAGAAGTGTCTGGGGAATTTTAGAAGGGTCCTCGGATGCTCTAGAAGGGTCTGGGTTCTTTTAGAAGGGTTCTGGAGGGCTCTAGAAGGTTCTGGGGCTTTCAGAAGGGTCCTGGGAGTCTCTAGAAGGGTCTGGGGGCATTTAGAAGGGTCCTGGGGTGCTCTAGAATGGTCTGGGGGCTTTTAGAAGGGTCCTGGGAGGCTCTAGAAGGGTCTGGGTGCTTTTAGAAAGGTCCTGGGAGGATCTAGATGGGTCTGGGGGCTTTTAGAAGGGTTCTGGGGGGCTCTAGAAGGGTCTGGGGGCTTGTACATGGGTAATGGGGGGCTCTAGAAGGTTCTGGGTGCTTTTACAAGGGTCCTGGGTGGCTCTAGAAGGGTCTGGGGGCTTTTAGAAGGGTCCGGTTGGGCTCTAGAAGGGTCTGGGGGCTTTTAGAAGTGTCCTGGAGGGCTCTAGAAGGTTCTGGGGGCTTTCAGAAGGGTCCTGGGAGTCTCTAGAAGGGTCTGGGCGCTTTTAGAAGGGTCCTGGGGGGCTCTAGAAGGGTCTGGGTGCCTTTAGAAGGGTCCTGGGTGACTCTAGAATGTTCTGCTGGCTTTCAGAATGGTCCTGGGGTCCTCTAGAAGGGTCTGGGGTCTTTTAGAAGGGTCCGGGGGGGCTCTAGAAGGGTCTGGGGGCTTTTAGAAGGGTCCTGGGGTGCTCTAGAAGGGCCTGGGGACTTTTGGAAGGGTCCAGGGGTGCTCTAGAAGGGACGGGGTTCATTAAGAGTGGCCCTGGGTGCCTCTTGAAGGGTCTGGGGGCATTTAGAAGGGTCCTGGGGGGCTCTAGAAGGGTCTAGGGGCTTTTAGAAGGGTACTGGGGGGCTCTAGAAGGGTCTGGGGGCTTTTAGAATGATCCTGGGGGGCTCTAGAAGGGTCTGGGGTCTTTTCGAAGGATCCGGGGAGGGTCTAGAAGGGTCTGTGGGCTTTTAGAAGTGTCCTAGGGGCCTCTAGAAGGGTCTGGGGGCTTTTAGATGGGTCTTAGGGGGCTCTAGAAGGGTCTGGGGGCTTTTGGAATGATCCTGGGGGGCTCTAGAAGGGTCTGGGGGCTTTTAGAAGGTTCCTGGGTTTCTCTAGAATGGTCTGGTTGCTTTTAGAAGGGTACTGTGAGGCTCTAGAAGGGTCGGGGTGCTTTTATAAGGGTCCGGGGAGCCTCTAGAAGGGTCTGGGTGCTTTTAGAAAGGTCTTGGGGGGCTCTAGAAGGGTCTAGAGGCTTTTAGACGGGTCCTGGGGTCCTCTAGAAGGGTCTGGGTGCTTTTAGAAGGGTCCTGGTTGGATCTAGAAGGTTCTGGGGGCTTGTAGAAGGGTCCGGGGGTCTCTAGAAGGGTCTGGGGTCTTTTAGAAGGGTCCTGGGGGCATCTAGAAGGGTCTGGGAGCTTTTAGAAGGGTCCTGGGGGGCTCTAGAAGGGTCTGGGGGCTTGTAGAAGGGTCCTGGGTGCCGCTAGAAGGGTCTGGGGACTTTTATTAGGGTCCTGGGGGGCTCAAGAAAGGTCTGGGGGCTTTTAGAAGGGTCCTGGGGTGCTCTAGAAGGGTCTGGGGGCTTTTAGAAGGGTCCTGGGGGGCTCTAGAATGTTCTGGGGGCTTTTAGAAGGGTCCTGTGAGGCTCTAGAAGGGTCTAGAGGCTTTTAGAAGGGTCCTGGGGGCCTCTAGAAGGGTCTGGGTTCTTTTACAAGGGTCCGGGGGGGATCTAGAAGAATCTGGGGACTTTTAGAAGGGTCCTGGGTGGCTCTAGAAGGGTCTGGGGGCTTTTAGAAGGGTCCGGGGGGGCTCTAGAAGGGTCTGGGGAATTTTAGAAGGGTCCTCGGATTCTCTAGAAGGGTCTGGGGGCTTTTAGAAGGGTCCTGGATGGCTCTAGATGGTTCTGGGGGCTTTCAGAAGGGTCCTGGGGGTCTCTAGAAGGGTCTGGGGGCTTTTAGAAGGGTCCTGGGGGGCTCTAGAAGGGTCTGGGTGCATTTAGAAGGGTCCTGGGTGACTCTAGAATGTTCTGCTGGCTTTCAAAAGGGTCCTGGGTTCCTCTAGAAGGGTCTGGGGGCTTTTAGAAGGGTCCTGGGGGGCTCTAGAAGGGTCTGGGGGCTTTTAGAAGGGTCCTGGGGTGCTCTAGAATGGTCTGGGGGCTTTTAGAAGGGTCCTGGGAGGCTCTAGAAGGGTCTGGGGTCTTTTAGATAGGTCCTGGGAGGATCTAGATGGGTCTGGGGGCTATTAGAAGAGTCCTGGGATGCTCTAGAAGGGTCTGGGGGCTTTTAGAATGGTCCTAGGGGCCTCTAGAAGGGTCTGGGGGCTTTTAGATGGGTCCTAGGGGGCTCTAGAAGGGTCTGGGGGCTTTTAGAATGATCCTGGGGGGCTCTAGAAGGGTCTGGGGGCTTTTAGAAGGATCCGGGGAGGGTCTAGAAGGGTCTGGGGGCTTTTAGAAGGGTCCTCGGATTCTCTAGAAGGGTCTGGGTGATTTTAGAAAGGTCCTGGGGGGCTCTAGAAGGGTCTGGGGGCTTTTAGAAGGGTCCGGGGGGGCTCTAGAAGGGTCTGGGGAATTTTAGAAGGGTCCTCGGATTCTCTAGAAGGGTCTGGGGGCTTTTAGAAGGGTCCTGGAGGGCTCTAGAAGGTTCTGGGGCTTTCAGAAGGGTCCTGGGGGTCTCTAGAAGTGTCTGGGTCCTTTTAGAAGGGTCCTGGGGGGCTCTAGAAGGGTCTGGGTGCCTTTAGAAGGGTCCTGGGTGACTCTAGAATGTTCTGCTGGCTTTCAGAAGGGTCCTGGGTTCCTCTAGAAGGGTCTGGGGGCTTTTAGAAGGGTCTTGGGTGGCTCTAGAAGGGTCTGGGGGCTTTTAGAAGGATCCTGGGAGGCTCTAGAATGGTCTGGGGGCTTTTAGAAGGGTCCTGGGAGGCTCTAGAAGGGTCTGAGTGCTTTTAGAAAGGTCCTGGGTGGCTCTAGAAGGGTCTGGGTGCTTTTCGAAGGGTCCTGGGAGTCTCTAGAAGGGTCTGTGGGCTTATAGAAGGGTCCTGGTAGGCTCTAGATGGGTCTGGGTGCTTTTAGAAGGGTCCTGGGATGCTCTAGAAGGGTCTTGGGGCTTGTAGAAGGGTCTTGGGGGGCTCTAGAAGGTTCTGGGTGCTTTTAGAAGGGTCCTGGGTGACTCTAGAAGGGTCTGGGGGCTTTTAGAAGGGTTCGGGGGGGCTCTAGAAGGGTCTGGGTGCTTTTAGAAGTGTCCTGGGGTGCTCTAGAAGGGTCTGGGGAATTTTAGAAGGATCCGGGGAGGGTCTAGAAGGGTCTGGGGGCTTTTAGAAGGGTCCTGGGGTTCTCTAGAAGGGTCTGGTTGCTTTTAGAAGGGTACTGGGAGGCTCTAGAAGGGTCTGGGTGCTTTTATAAGGGTCCGCGGAGCCTCTAGAAGGGTCTGGGTGATTTTAGAAAGGTCCTGGGGGGCTCTAGAAGGGTCTGGGGGCTTTTAGAAGGGTCCGGGGGGGCTCTAGAAGGGTCTGGGGAATTTTAGAAGGGTCCTCGGATTCTCTAGAAGGGTCTGGGGGCTTTTAGAAGGGTCCTGGAGGGCTCTAGAAGGTTCTGGGGGCTTTCAGAAGTGTCCTGGGGGTCTCTAGAAGGGTCTGGGGCCTTTTAGAAGGGTCCTGGGGGGCTCTAGAAGCTCTGGGAGCTTTTAGAAGGGTCCTGGTGTGCTCTAGAAGGGTCTGGGGGCTTGTAGAAGGGTCCTGGGTGCCGCTAGAAGGGTCTGGGGACTTTTAGAAGGGTCCTGGGGGGCTCAAGAAAGGTCTGGGGGCTTTTAGAAGGGTCCTGGGGTGCTCTAGAAGGGTCTGGGGGCTTTTAGAAGGGTCCTGGGGGGCTCTAGAATGTTCTGGGGGCTTTTAGAAGGGTCCTGGGTCCTCTAGAAAGGTCTGGGGGCTTTTAGAATGGTCCTGGGTCCTCTAGAAAGGTCTGGGGGCTTTTAGAAAGGTCCTGGGAGGATTTAGAAGGGTCTGGGGGCTTTTAGAAAGGTCCTGGGAGGGTCTAGAAGGGTCTGGGGGCTTTTAGGAGGGTCCTGGGGGGCTCTAGAAGGGTCTGGGAGCTTTTAGTAGGGTCCGGGGGGGCTCTAGAAGGGTCTGGGGTCTTTTAGAATGGTCCGGGGTAGCTCTAGAAGGGTCTGGGGGCTTTTAGAAGGGTCCTGGAGGCCTCTAGAAGGATCTGGGGGCTTTTAGATGGGTCCTGGGGTTCTCTAGAAGGGTCTGGGGGCATTTAGAAGGGTCCTGAGGGGCTCTAGAAGGGTCTGGGGGCTTTTAGAATGATCCGGGGACGGTCTAGAAGGGTCTTTATGCTTTTTGAAGGATCCTAGGCGGCTCTAGAAGGGTCTGGGGTCTTTTAGAAGGGTACTGGGGGGCTCTAGAAGGGTCTGGGGGCTTTTAGAATGGTCAGGGGAGGCTCTAGAAAGGTCTGGGGGCTTTTAGAAGGGTCCTGGGAGGCTCTAGAAGGGTCTAGAGGCTTTTAGAAGGGTCCTGGGGGCCTCTAGAAGGGTCTGGGGGCGTTTAGAAGGGACCTGTGAGGCTCTGGAAGGGTCTGGGTGCTTTTATAAGGGTCCTCGGGGCCTCTAGAAGGGTCTGGGGGCTTTTATAAGGGTCCGGGGGGGCTCTAGAAGAATCTGGGGACTTTTAGAATGGTCCTGGTGGCATCTAGACGGGTCTGGGTGCTATTAGAAGGGTCCTGGGGTGCTCTAGAAGGGTCTGGGGGCTTGTAGAAGGGTCCTGGGAGGCTCTGGAAGGGTCTGGGTGCTTTTATAAGGGTCCTGGGGGCCTCTAGAAGGGTCTGGGTTCTTTTACAAGGGTCCGGGGGGGATCTAGAAGAATCTGGGGACTTTTAGAAGGGTCCTGGGTGGCTCTAGAAGGGTCTGGGGGCTTTTAGAATGGTCCGGGGGGGCTCTAGAATGGTCTGGGGAATTTTAGAAGGGTCCTCGGATTCTCTAGAAGGGTCTGGGGGCTTTTAGAAGGGTCCTGGATGGCTCTAGATGGTTCTGGGGGCTTTCAGAAGGGTCCTGGGGGTCTCTAGAAGGGTCTGGGGGCTTTTAGAAGGGTCCTGGGGGGCTCTAGAAGGGTCTGGGTGCCTTTAGAATGGTCCTGGGTGACTCTAGAATGTTCTGCTGGCTTTCAAAAGGGTCCTGGGTTCCTCTAGAAGGGTCTGGGGGCTTTTAGAAGGGTCCTGGGGGGCTCTAGAATGGTCTGGGGGCTTTTAGAAGGGTCCTGGGAGGCTCTAGAAGGGTCTGGGATCTTTTAGATAGGTCCTGGGAGGATCTAGATGGGTCTGGGGGCTTTTAGAAGAGTCCTGGGATGCTCTAGAAGGGTCTGGGGGCTTTTAGAATGGTCCTAGGGGCCTCTAGAAGGGTCTGGGGGCTTTTAGATGGGTCCTAGGGGGCTCTAGAAGGGTCTGGGGGCTTTTAGAATGATCCTGGGGGGCTCTAGAAGGGTCTGGGGGCTTTTAGAAGGATCCGGGGAGGGTCTAGAAGGGTCTGGGTGCTTTTAGAAGGGTCCTGGGTTTCTCTAGAAGGGTCTGGTTGCTTTTAGAAGGGTACTGGGAGGCTCTAGAAGGGTCTGGGTGCTTTTATAAGGGTCCGCGGAGCCTCTAGAAGGGTCTGGGTGATTTTAGAAAGGCCCTGGGGGGCTCTAGAAGGGTCTGGGGGCTTTTAGAAGGGTCCGGGGGGGCTCTAGAAGGGTCTGGGGAATTTTAGAAGGGTCCTCGGATTCTCTAGAAGGGTCTGGGGGCTTTTAGAAGGGTCCTGGAGGGCTCTAGAAGGTTCTGGGGGCTTTCAGAAGGGTCCTGGGGGTCTCTAGAAGGGTCTGGGGCCTTTTAGAAGGGTCCTGGGGGGCTCTAGAAGGTTCTGGGTGCCTTTAGAAGGGTCCTGGGTGACTCTAGAATGTTCTGCTGGCTTTCAGAAGGGTCCTGGGGTCCTCTAGAAGGGTCTGGGGGCTTTTAGAAGGGTACTGGGGGGCTCTAGAAGGGTCTGGGGGCTTTTAGAAGGATCCTGGGAGGCTCTAGAATGGTCTGGGGGCTTTTAGAAGGGTCCTGGGAGGCTCTAGAAGGGTCTGAGGGCTTTTAGAAAGGTCCTGGGTGGCTCTAGAAGGGTCTGGGAGCTTTTCGAAGGATCCTGGGAGTCTCTAGAAGGGTCTGGGGGCTTATAGAAGGGTCCTGGTAGGCTCTAGATGGGTCTGGGTGCTTTTAGAAGGGTCCTGGGATGCTCTAGAAGGGTCTTGGGGCTTGTAGAAGGGTCTTGGGGGGCTCTAGAAGGTTCTGGGTGCTTTTAGAAGGGTCC
Source organism: Clamator glandarius (assembly GCA_033459285.1). Taxonomy (NCBI): domain Eukaryota; kingdom Metazoa; phylum Chordata; class Aves; order Cuculiformes; family Cuculidae; genus Clamator; species Clamator glandarius. The sequence goes on from JAUNZM010000990.1 coordinate 24,974, forward strand.
TGGGTGGCTCTAGAAGGGTCTGGTGGCTTTTAGAAGGGTTCGGGGGTCTCTAGAAGGGTCTGGGTGCTTTTAGAAGTGTCCTGGGGTGCTCTAGAAGGGTCTGGGGAATTTTAGAAGGGTCCTCGGTTGCTCTAGAAGGGTCTGGGTGCTTTTAGAAGGGTCCTGGAGGGCTCTAGAAGGTTCTGGGGGCTTTCAGAAGGGTCCTGGGGGTCTCTAGAAGGGTCTGGGCGCTTTTAGAAGGGTCCTGGGGGGCTCTAGAATGGTCTGTGTGCCTTTAGAAGGGTCCTGGGTGACTCTAGAATGTTCTGCTAGCTTTCAGAAGGGTCCTGGGGTCATCTAGAAGGGTCTGGGGTCTTTTATAAGGGTCCGGGGGGGCTCTAGAAGGGTCTGGGGACTTTTAGAAGGGTTCTGGGGTGCTCTAGAAGGGACTGGGTTCCTTAAGAGGGGCCCTTGGTGCCTCTTGAATGGTCTGGGGGCATTTAGAAGGGTCCTGGGGGACTCTAGAAGGGTCTAGGGACTTTTAGAAGGGTACTGGGGGGCTCTAGAAGGGTCTGGGGGCTTTTAGAATGATCCTGGGGGGCTCTAGAAGGGTCTGGGGGCTTTTCGAATGATCCGGGGAGGGTCTAGAAGGGTCTGGGGGCTTTTAGAAGGGTCCTAGGGGACTCTAGAAGGGTCTGGGGGCTTTTAGATGGGTCCTAGGGGGCTCTAGAAGGGTCTGGGGGCTTTTAGAATGATCCGGGGACGGTCTAGAAAGGTCTGGGTGCTTTTTGAAGGATCCTAGGGGGCTCTAGAAGGGGTGGGGTCTTTTAGAAGGATCCGGGGAGGGTCTAGATGGGTCTGGGGGCTTTTAGAAGGGTCCTGGAGTTCTCTAGAAGGGTCTGGTTGCTTTTAGAAGGGTACTGGGAGGCTCTAGAAGGGTCGGGGTGCTTTTATAAGGGTCCGGGGAGCCTCTAGAAGGGTCTGGGTGATTTTAGAAAGGTCCTGGGGGGCTCTAGAAGGGTCTAGAGGCTTTTAGACGGGTCCTGGGTGCCTCTAGAAGTGTCTGGGTGCTTTTAGAAGGGTCTGGGTGGCTCTAGAAGGGTCTGGGGGCTTGTAGAAGGGTCCTGGGGGGCTCTAGAAGGGTCTGGGGGCTTTTAGAAGGGTCCTGGGGGCCTCTAGAAGGGTCTGGGATCTTTTAGAATGGTCCTGGGGGGCTCTAGAAGTGTCTGGGGGCTTTTAGAAGGGTCCTGGGGTGCTCTAGAAGGGTCTGGGGGCATTTAGAAGGGTCCTGAGGGGCTCTAGAAGGGTCTGGGGCCTTTTAGAATGATCCGGGGACGGTCTAGAAGGGTCTTTATGCTTTTTGCAGGATCCTAGGCGGCTCTAGAAGGGTCTGGGGTCTTTTAGAATGGTCCTGGGGGGCTCTAGAAGGGTCTGGGGGCTTTTAGAATGGTCCTGGGAGGCTCTAGAAGGGTCTGGGGGCTTTTAGAAGGGTCCTGGGGGGCTCTAGAAGGGTCTAGAGGCTTTTAGAAGGGTCCTGGGGGCCTCTAGAAAGGTCTGGGGGCGTTTAGAAGGGATCTGTGAGGCTCTGGAAGGGTCTGGGTGCTTTTACAAGGGTCCGGGGGTGCTCTAGAAGGGTCTGGGGACTTTTAGAAGAATCCTGGTGGCCCCTAGACGGGTCTGGGGGCTATTAGAAGGGTCCTGGGGGGCTCTAGAAGGGTCTGGGTGCTTGTAGAAGGGTCCTGGGGGGGTCTAGAACGGTCTGGGGGCTTTTAGAAGGGTCCTGGGTGTCTCTAGAAGGGTCAGGGAGCTATTAGAATGATCCTGGGGGGATCTAGAAGGGTCAGGGGGCTTTTAGAATGATCCTGGGGGGCTCTAGAAGGGTCTGGGGTCTTTTAGAATGATCTGGGGAGGGTCTAGAAGGGTCTGGGGTCTTTTAGATAGGTCCTGGGAGGATCTAGATGGGTCTGGGGGCTTTTAGAAGGGTCCTGGGATGCTCTAGAAGGGTCTGGGGGCTTTTAGAATGGTCCTAGATGCCTCTAGAAGGGTCTGGGGGCTTTTAGATGGGTCCTAGGGGGCTCTAGAAGGGTCTGGGAGCTTTTAGAATGATCCTGGGGGGCTCTAGAAGGGTCTGGGGGCTTTTAGAATGATCCGGGGACGGTCTAGAAAGGTCTGGGTGCTTTTTGAAGGATCCTAGGGGGCTCTAGAAGGGTCTGGGGGATTTTAGAAGGATCCGGGGAGGGTCTAGAAGGGTCTGGGGGCTTTTAGAAGGGTCCTGGGGTTCTCTAGAAGGGTCTGGTTGCTTTTAGAAGGGTACTGGGAGGCTCTAGAAGGGTCTGGGTGCTTTTATAAGGGTCCGGGGAGCCTCTAGAAGGGTCTGGGTGATTTTAGAAAGGTCCAGGTGGGCTCTAGAAGGGTCTGGGGGCTTTTAGAAGGGTCCGGGGGGGCTCTAGAAGGGTCTGGGGAATTTTAGAATGGTCCTCGGATTCTCTAGAAGGGTCTGGGGGCTTTTAGAAGGGTCCTGGAGGGCTCTAGAAGGTTCTGGGGGCTTTCAGAAGGGTCCTGGGGGTCTCTAGAAGGGTCTGGGGCCTTTTAGAAGGGTCCTGGGGGGCTCTAGAAGGGTCTGGGTGCCTTTAGAAGGGTCCTGGGTGACTCTAGAATGTTCTGCTGGCTTTCAGAAGGGTCCTGGGGTCCTCTAGAAGGGTCTGGGGGCTTTTAGAAGGGTCCTGGGGGGCTCTAGAAGGGTCTGGGGGCATTTAGAAGTATCCTGGGAGGCTCTAGAATGGTCTGGGGGCTTTTAGAAGGGTCCTGGGAGGCTCTAGAAGGGTCTGAGTTCTTTTAGAAAGGTCCTGGGTGGCTCTAGAAGGGTCTGGGAGCTTTTCGAAGGATCCTGGGAGTCTCTAGAAGGGTCTGGGGGCTTATAGAAGGGTCCTGGTAGGCTCTAGATGGGTCTGGGTGCTTTTAGAAGGGTCCTGGGATGCTCTAGAAGGGTCTTGGGGCTTGTAGAAGGGTCTTGGGGGGCTCTAGAAGGTTCTGGGTGCTTTTAGAAGGGTCCTGGGTGGCTCTAGAAGGGTCTGGGGGCTTTTAGAAGGGTTCGGGGGGTCTCTAGAAGGGTCTGGGTGCTTTTAGAAGTGTCCTGGGGTGCTCTAGAAGGGTCTGGGGAATTTTAGAAGGGTCCTCGCATGCTCTAGAAGGGTCTGGGTGCTTTTAGAAGGGTCCTGGAGGGCTCTAGAAGGTTCTGGGGGCTTTCAGAAGGGTCCTGGGGGTCTCTAGAAGGGTCTGGGCGCTTTTAGAAGGGTCCTGGGGTGCTCTAGAATGGTCTGTGTGCCTTTAGAAGGGTCCTGGGTGACTCTAGAATGTTCTGCTAGCTTTCAGAAGGGTCCTGGGGTCATCTAGAAGGGTCTGGGGTCTTTTATAAGGGTCCGGGGGTGCTCTAGAAGGGTCTAGGGACTTTTAGAAGGGTACTGGGGGGCTCTAGAAGGGTCTGGGGGCGTTTAGAATGATCCGGGGGGGCTCTAGAAGGGTCTGGGGGCTTTTCGAAGGATCCGGGGAGGGTCTAGAAGGGTCTGGGTGCTTTTAGAAGGGTCCTAGGGGCCTCTAGAAGGGTCTGGGGGCTTTTAGATGGGTCCTAGGGGGCTCTAGAAGGGTCTGGGGGCTTTTAGAATGATCCTGGGGGGCTCTAGAAGGGTCTGGGGGCTTTCAGAATGATCCGGGGACGGTCTAGAAAGGTCTGGGTGCTTTTTGAAGGATCCTAGGGGGCTCTAGAAGGGTCTGTGGTCTTTTAGAAGGATCCGGGGAGGGTCTAGATGGGTCTGGGGGCTTTTAGAAGGGTCCTGGAGTTCTCTAGAAGGGTGTGGTTGCTTTTAGAAGGGTACTGGGAGGCTCTAGAAGGGTCGGGGTGCTTTTATAAGGGTCCGGGGAGCCTCTAGAAGGGTCTGGGTGATTTTAGAAAGGTCCTGGGGGGCTCTAGAAGGGTCTAGAGGCTTTTAGACGGGTCCTGGGTGCCTCTAGAAGTGTCTGGGTGCTTTTAGAAGGGTCTGGGTGGCTCTAGAAGTGTCTGGGGGCTTGTAGAAGGGTCCTGGGTTGCTCTAGAATGGTCTGGGTGCTTTTACAAGGGTCCGGGGGGGCTCTAGAAGGGTCTGGGGACTTTTAGAAGGATCCTGGTGGCCCCTAGACGGGTCTGGGGGCTATTAGAAGGGTCCTGGGGGACTCTAGAAGGGTCTGTGTGCTTGTAGAAGGGTCCTGGGGGGGTCTAGAACGGTCTGGGGGCTTTTAGAAGGGTCCTGGGTGTCTCTAGAAGGGTCAGGGGGCTTTTAGAATGATCCTGGGGGGCTCTAGAAGGGTCAGGGGGCTTTTAGAATGATCCTGGGGGGCTCTAGAAGGGTCTGGGGTCTTTTAGAATGATCTGGGGAGGGTCTAGAAGGGTCTGGGTGCTTTTAGAAGGGTCCTGGGGGTCTCTAGAAGGGTCTGGTGGCTTTTAGAAGGGTCCTGGGAGGCTCTGGAAGGGTCTGGGTGCTTTTATAAGGGTCCGGGGAGCCTCTAGAAGGGTCTAGGTGCTTTTGGAAAGGTCCTGGAGTGCTCTAGAAGGGTCTAGAAGCTTTTAGACGGGTCCTGGTGTGCTCTAGAAGGGACGGGGGGGCTTAAGAAGGGCCCTGGGTCCTCTAGAAGGGTCTGGGGGCTTTTAGAAGGGTAGTGGGGGGCTCTAGAAGGGTTTGGAAGTTTTTGAAAGCGTCCTGGGGGCTCTAGAAGGGTCTGGGGGCTTTTAGAAGGATCCTGGGAGGCTCTAGAATGGTCTGGGGGCTTTTAGAAGGGTCCTGGGAGGCTCTAGAAGGGTCTGAGGGCTTTTAGAAAGGTCCTGGGTGGCTCTAGAAGGGTCTGGGGGCTTTTAGAAGGGTTCGCGGGGGCTCTAGAAGGGTCTGGGTGCTTTTAGAAGTGTCCTGGGGTGCTCTAGAAGGGTCTGGGGAATTTTAGAAGGGTCCTCGCATGCTCTAGAAGGGTCTGGGTGCTTTTAGAAGGGTCCTGGAGGGCTCTAGAAGGTTCGGGGGGCTTTCAGAAGGGTCCTGGGGGTCTCTAGAAGGGTCTGGGCGCTTTTAGAAGGGTCCTGGGGGGCTCTAGAATGGTCTGTGTGCCTTTAGAAGGGTCCTGGGAGACTCTAGAATGTTCTGCTAGCTTTCAGAAGGGTCCTGGGGTCATCTAGAAGGGTCTGGGGTCTTTTATAAGGGTCCGGGGGGGCTCTAGAAGGGTCTGGGGGCTTTTAGAAGGGTTCTGGGGGGCTCTAGAAGGGACTGGGTTCCTTAAGAGGGGCCCTTGGTGCCTCTTGAATGGTCTGGGGGCATTTAGAAGGGTCCTGGGGGACTCTAGAAGGGTCTAGGGACTTTTAGAAGGGTACTGGGGGGCTCTAGAAGGGTCTGGGGGCTTTTAGAATGATCCTGGGGGGCTCTAGAAGGGTCTGGGGGCTTTTCGAAGGATCCGGGGAGGGTCTAGAAGGGTCTGGGGGCTTTTAGATGGGTCCTAGGGGGCTCTAGAAGGGTCTGGGGGCTTTTAGATGGGTCCTAGGGCGCTCTAGAAGGGTCTGGGGGCTTTTAGAATGATCCTGGGGGGCTCTAGAAGGGTCTGGGGGCTTTCAGAATGATCCGGGGACGGTCTAGAAAGGTCTGGGTGCTTTTTGAAGGATCCTAGGGGGCTCTAGAAGGGTCTGGGGTCTTTTAGAAGGATCCGGGGAGGGTCTAGATGGGTCTGGGGTCTTTTAGAAGGGTCCTGGAGTTCTCTAGAAGGGTCTGGTTGCTTTTAGAAGGGTACTGGGAGGCGCTAGAAGGGTCGGGGTGCTTTTATAAGGGTCCGGGGAGCCTCTAGAAGGGTCTGGGTGATTTTAGAAAGGTCCTGGGGGGCTCTAGAAGGGTCTAGAGGCTTTTAGACGGGTCCTGGGTGCCTCTAGAAGTGTCTGGGTGCTTTTAGAAGGGTCTGGGTGGCTCTAGAAGGGTCTGGGGGCTTGTAGAAGGGTCCTGGGGGGCTCTAGAAGGGTCTGGGGGCTTTTAGAAGGGTCCTGGTGGGCTCTAGAAGAGTGTGAGGGCTTTTAGAATGGTCCTGGGTGCATCTAGAAGTCTCTGGGTGCTTTTAGAAGGGTCCTGGGGGCCTCTAGAATTGTCTGCGGCCTTTTAGAATGGTCCTGGGAGGCTCTAGAAGGGTCTGGGGGCTTTTAGAAGGGTCCTGGGGGGCTCTAAAAGGGTCTAGAGGCTTTTAGAATGGTCCTGGGGGTCTCTAGAATGGTCTGGGTGCTTTTACAAGGGTCCGGGGGGGCTCTAGAAGGGTCTGGGGACTTTTAGAATGGTCCTGGTGGCCCCTAGACGGGTCTGGCGGCTATTAGAAGGGTCCTGGGGGGCTCTAGAAGGGTCTGGGTGCTTGTAGAAGGGTCCTGGGGGGGTCTAGAACGGTCTGGGGGCTTTTAGAAGGGTCCTGGGTGTCTCTAGAAGGGTCAGGGGGCTTTTAGAATGATCCTGGGGGGCTCTAGAAGGGTCAGGGGGCTTTTAGAATGATCCTGGGGGGCTCTAGAAGGGTCTGGGGTCTTTTAGAATGAACTGGGGAGGGTCTAGAAGGGTCTGGGTGCTTTTAGAAGGGTCCTGGGGGTCTCTAGAAGGGTCTGGTGGCTTTTAGAAGGGTCCTGGGAGGCTCTGGAAGGGTCTGGGTGCTTTTGGAAAGGTCCTGTAGTGCTCTAGAAGGGTCTAGAGGCTTTTAGACGGGTCCTGGTGTGCTCTAGAAGGGACGGGGGGGCTTAAGAAGGGCCCTGGGGCCTCTAGAAGGGTCTGGGGGCTTTTAGAAGGGTAGTGGGGGGCTCTAGAAGGGTTTGGAAGTTTTTGAAAGCGTCCTGGGGGCTCTAGAAGGGTCTGGGGGCTTTTAGAAGGATCCTGGGAGGCTCTAGAAGGGTCTGAGGGCTTTTAGAAAGGTCCTGGGTGGCTCTAGAAGGGTCTGGGTGCTTTTCGAAGGGTCCTGGGAGTCTCTAGAAGGGTCTGTGGGCTTATAGAAGGGTCCTGGTAGGCTCTAGATGGGTCTGGGTGCTTTTAGAAGGGTCCTGGGATGCTCTAGAAGGGTCTTGGGGCTTGTAGAAGGGTCTTGGGGGGCTCTAGAAGGTTCTGGGTGCTTTTAGAAGGGTCCTGGGTGGCTCTAGAAGGGTCTGGGGGCTTTTAGAAGGGTTCGGGGGGGCTCTAGAAGGGTCTGGGTGCTTTTAGAAGTGTCCTGGGGTGCTCTAGAAGGGTCTGGGGAATTTTAGAAGGGTCCTCGGATGCTCTAGAAGGGTCTGGGTGCTTTTAGAAGGGTCCTGGAGGGCTCTAGAAGGTTCGGGGGGCTTTCAGAAGGGTCCTGGGGGTCTCTAGAAGGGTCTGGGCGCTTTTAGAAGGGTCCTGGGGGGCTCTAGAAAGGTCTGTGTGCCTTTAGAAGGGTCCTGGGTGACTCTAGAATGTTCTGCTAGCTTTCAGAAGGGTCCTGGGGTCATCTAGAAGGGTCTGGGGTCTTTTATAAGGGTCCGGGGGGGCTCTAGAAGGGTCAGGGGACTTTTAGAAGGGTTCTGGCGTGCTCTAGAAGGGACTGGGTTCCTTAAGAGGGGCCCTTGGTGCCTCTTGAATGGTCTGGGGGCATTTAGAAGGGTCCTGGGGGACTCTAGAAGGGTCTAGGGACTTTTAGAAGGGTACTGGGGTCTCTAGAAGGGTCTGGGGGCTTTTAGAATGATCCTGGGGGGCTCTAGAAGGGTCTGGGGTCTTTTAGAAGGATCCGGGGAGGGTCTAGATGGGTCTGGGGGCTTTTAGAAGGGTCCTGGAGTTCTCTAGAAGGGTCTGGTTGCTTTTAGAAGGGTACTGGGAGGCTCTAGAAGGGTCGGGGTGCTTTTATAAGGGTCCGGGGAGCCTCTAGAAGGGTCTGGGTGATTTTGGAAAGGTCCTGGGGGGCTCTAGAAGGGTCTAGAGGCTTTTAGACGGGTCCTGGGTGCCTCTAGAAGTGTCTGGGTGCTTTTAGAAGGGTCTGGGTGGCTCTAGAAGGGTCTGGGGGCTTGTAGAAGGGTCCTGGGGGGCTCTAGAAGGGTCTGGGGGCTTTTAGAAGGGTCCTGGGGGCCTCTAGAAGGGTCTGGGATCTTTTAGAATGGTCCTGGGGGGCTCTAGAATGATCTGGGGGCTTTTAGAATTGTCCTGGGGTGCTCTAGAAGGATCTGGGGGCTTTTAGATGGGTCCTGGGGTGCTCTAGAAGGGTCTGGGGTCATTTAGAAGGGTCCTGAGGGGCTCTAGAAGGGTCTGGGGCCTTTTAGAATGATCCGGGGACGGTCTAGAAGGGTCTTTATGCTTTTTGAAGGATCCTAGGCGGCTCTAGAAAGGTCTGGGGTCTTTTAGAATGGTCTTGGGGGGCTCTAGAAGGGTCTGGGGGCTTTTAGAAGGGTCCTGGGGTGCTCTAGAAGGGTCTTGGGGCTTTTAGAAGGGTCCTGGGGGGCTCTAAAAGGGTCTAGAGGCTTTTAGAAGGGTCCTGGGGGCCTCTAGAAGGGTCTGGGGGCGTTTAGAAGGGACCTGTGAGGCTCTGGAAGGGTCTGGGTGCTTTTATAAGGGTCCTGGGGGTCTCTAGAATGGTCTGGGTGCTTTTACAAGGGTCCGGGGGTGCTCTAGAAGGGTCTGGGGACTTTTAGAATGGTCCTGGTGGCCCCTAGACGGGTCTGGCGGCTATTAGAAGGGTCCTGGGGGGCTCTAGAAGGGTCTGGGTGCTTGTAGAAGGGTCCTGGGGGGGTCTAGAACGGTCTGGGGGCTTTTAGAAGGGTCCTGGGTGTCTCTAGAAGGGTCAGGGGGCTTTTAGAATGATCCTGGGGGGCTCTAGAAGGGTCAGGGGGCTTTTAGAATGATCCTGGGGGGCTCTAGAAGGGTCTGGGGTCTTTTAGAATGAACTGGGGAGGGTCTAGAAGGGTCTGGGTGCTTTTAGAAGGGTCCTGCGGGTTTCTAGAAGGGTCTGGTGGCTTTTAGAAGGGTCCTGGGAGGCTCTGGAAGGGTCTGGGTGCTTTTGGAAAGGTCCTGGAGTGCTCTAGAAGGGTCTAGAGGCTTTTAGACGGGTCCTGGTGTGCTCTAGAAGGGACGGGGGGGCTTAAGAAGGGCCCTGGGGCCTCTAGAAGGGTCTGGGGGCTTTTAGAAGGGTAGTGGGGGGCTCTAGAAGGGTTTGGAAGTTTTTGAAAGCGTCCTGGGGGCTCTAGAAGGGTCTGGGGGCTTTTAGAAGGATCCTGGGAGGCTCTAGAATGGTCTGGGGGCTTTTAGAAGGGTCCTGGGAGGCTCTAGAAGGGTCTGAGGGCTTTTAGATAGGTCCTGGGTGGCTCTAGAAGGGTCTGGGTGCTTTTCGAAGGGTCCTGGGAGTCTCTAGAAGGGTCTGTGGGCTTATAGAAGGGTCCTGGTAGGCTCTAGATGGGTCTGGGTGCTTTTAGAAGGGTCCTGGGATGCTCTAGAAGGGTCTTGGGGCTTGTAGAAGGGTCTTGGGGGGCTCTAGAAGGTTCTGGGTGCTTTTAGAAGGGTCCTGGGTGGCTCTAGAAGGGTCTGGGGGCTTTTAGAAGGGTTCGGGGGGGCTCTAGAAGGGTCTGGGTGCTTTTAGAAGTGTCCTGGGGTGCTCTAGAAGGGTCTGGGGAATTTTAGAAGGGTCCTCGGATGCTCTAGAAGGGTCTGGGTGCTTTTAGAAGGGTCCTGGAGGGCTCTAGAAGGTTCGGGGGGCTTTCAGAAGGGTCCTGGGGGTCTCTAGAAGGGTCTGGGCGCTTTTAGAAGGGTCCTGGGGGGCTCTAGAATGGTCTGTGTGCCTTTAGAAGGGTCCTGGGTGACTCTAGAATGTTCTGCTAGCTTTCAGAAGGGTCCTGGGGTCATCTAGAAGGGTCTGGGGTCTTTTATAAGGGTCCGGGGGGGCTCTAGAAGGGTCAGGGGACTTTTAGAAGGGTTCTGGCGTGCTCTAGAAGGGACTGGGTTCCTTAAGAGGGGCCCTTGGTGCCTCTTGAATGGTCTGGGGGCATTTAGAAGGGTCCTGGGGGACTCTAGAAGGGTCTAGGGACTTTTAGAAGGGTACTGGGGGGCTCTAGAAGGGTCTGGGGGCTTTTAGAATGATCCTGGGGGGCTCTAGAAGGGTCTGGGGGCTTTTCGAAGGATCCGGGGAGGGTCTAGAAGGGTCTGGGGGCTTTTAGAAGGGTCCTAGGGGCCTCTAGAAGGGTCTGGGGGCTTTTAGATGGGTCCTAGGGGGCTCTAGAAGGGTCTGGGGGCTTTTAGAATGATCCTGGGGGGCTCTAGAAGGGTCTGGGGGCTTTCAGAATGATCCGGGGACGGTCTAGAAAGGTCTGGGTGCTTTTTGAAGGATCCTAGGGGGCTCTAGAAGGGTCTGGGGTCTTTTAGAAGGATCCGGGGAGGGTCTAGATGGGTCTGGGGGCTTTTAGAAGGGTCCTGGAGTTCTCTAGAAGGGTCTGGTTGCTTTTAGAAGGGTACTGGGAGGCTCTAGAAGGGTCGGGGTGCTTTTATAAGGGTCCGGGGAGCCTCTAGAAGGGTCTGGGTGATTTTGGAAAGGTCCTGGGGGGCTCTAGAAGGGTCTAGAGGCTTTTAGACGGGTCCTGGGTGCCTCTAGAAGTGTCTGGGTGCTTTTAGAAGGGTCTGGGTGGCTCTAGAAGGGTCTGGGGGCTTGTAGAAGGGTCCTGGGGGGCTCTAGAAGGGTCTGGGGGCTTTTAGAAGGGTCCTGGGGGCCTCTAGAAGGGTCTGGGATCTTTTAGAATGGTCCTGGGGGGCTCTAGAAGTGTCTGGGGGCTTTTAGAATTGTCCTGGGGTGCTCTAGAAGGATCTGGGGGCTTTTAGATGGGTCCTGGGGTGCTCTAGAAGGGTCTGGGGGCATTTAGAAGGGTCCTGAGGGGCTCTAGAAGGGTCTGGGGCCTTTTAGAATGATCCGGGGACGGTCTAGAAGGGTCTTTATGCTTTTTGAAGGATCCTAGGCGGCTCTAGAAGGGTCTGGGGTCTTTTAGAATGGTCCTGGGGGGCTCTAGAAGGGTCTGGGGGCTTTTAGAATGGTCCTGGGAGGCTCTAGAAGGGTCTTGGGGCTTTTAGAAGGGTCCTGGGGGGCTCTAAAAGGGTCTAGAGGCTTTTAGAAGGGTCCTGGGGGCCTCTAGAAGGGTCTGGGGGCGTTTAGAAGGGACCTGTGAGGCTCTGGAAGGGTCTGGGTGCTTTTATAAGGGTCCTGGGGGTCTCTAGAATGGTCTGGGTGCTTTTACAAGGGTCCGGGGGGGCTCTAGAAGGGTCTGGGGACTTTTAGAATGGTCCTGGTGGCCCCTAGACTGGTCTGGCGGCTATTAGAAGGGTCCTGGGGGGGTCTAGAACGGTCTGGGGGCTTTTAGAAGGGTCCTGGGTGTCTCTAGAAGGGTCAGGGGGCTTTTAGAATGATCCTGGGGGGCTCTAGAAGGGTCAGGGGGCTTTTAGAATGATCCTGGGGGGCTCTAGAAGGGTCTGGGGTCTTTTAGAATGATCTGGGGAGGGTCTAGAAGGGTCTGGGTGCTTTTAGAAGGGTCCTGGGGGTCTCTAGAAGGGTCTGGTGGCTTTTAGAAGGGTCCTGGGAGGCTCTGGAAGGGTCTGGGTGCTTTTATAAGGGTCCGGGGAGCCTCTAGAAGGGTCTGGGTGCTTTTGGAAAGGTCCTGGAGTGCTCTAGAAGGGTCTAGAGGCTTTTAGACGGGTCCTGGTGTGCTCTAGAAGGGACGGGGGGGCTTAAGAAGGGCCCTGGGGCCTCTAGAAGGGTCTGGGGCTTTTAGAAGGTAGTGGGGGGCTCTAGAAGGGTTTGGAAGTTTTTAGAAGCGTTCTGGGGCTCTAGAAGGGTCTGGGGGCTTTTAGAAGGGTCCTGGGGGGCTCTAGAAGGGTCTGGGGTCTTTTATACTGTCCTGGGGTATGTAGAAGGGTCTGGGTGCTTTTAGAAGGGTCCTGGGTGGCTCTAGAAGGATCTGGGGGCTTTTATAGGGTCCTGGGGGTCTGTAGAAGGGTCTGGGGCTTTCAGAAAGGTCCTGGGGGACTCTAGAAGGGTCTGGGTGCTTTTAGAAGGGTACAGGGGGGCTCTAAAAGGGTCTGGGTGCTTTTAGAATGGTCCTGGGGGCCTCTAGAAGGGTCTGGGGGCTTTTAGAAGGGTCCTGGGATGCTCTAGAAGGGTCTGGGAGCTTTTAGAAGAATCCTGGGAGGGTCTAGATTAGTCTGGGGGCTTTTAGAAGGGTCCTTGGGTGCTCTAGAAGGGTCTGGGTTCTTTTAGAAAGGTCCTGGGGTGCTCTAGAAGGGTCTGGGGGCTTTTAGAAGGGTCCTGTGGGGCTCTAGAAGGGTCTGGGTGCTTTTAGAAGTGTCCTGGGTGTCTCTAGAAGGGTCTGTAGGCTTTTATAGGGTCCTCGGGGTCTGTAGAAGTGTCTGGGTGCTTTTAGAAGGGTCCTGTGGGGCTCTAGAAGGTTCTGGGGGCTTTCAGAAGGGTCCTGGGGGCCTCTAGAAGGGTCTGGGGGCTTTTAGAAGGGTCCTGGGTTGATCTGGAAGGGTCTGGGGACTTTTAGAAGTGTCCTGGGCTGCTCTAGAAGGGACGGGGTGCCTTAAGAGGGGCCCTGGGGGCTCTAGAATGGTCTGGGGCCTTTTAGAATGGTCCTGGAGATCTCTAGAAGTGTCTGGGGGCTTTTAGAATTATCCGGAGAAGGTCTAGAAGTTTCTGCGGCCTTTTAGAAGGGTCCTGGGAGGCTCTAGAAGGGTCTGGGGGCTTTTAGAAGGGTCTTGTCGTGCTCTAAAATGGTCTGGGGGCCTTAAGATGGGCCCTGGGTACATCTAGAAGGGTCAGGGGGCTTTTAGATGGGTCCTGGGGGGCTCTAGAAGGGTGTAGGGGCTTTTAGAAGTGTCCTGGGGGGTTTTGAAGGGTCTGGGGGCATTTAGAAGGGTCCTGGGAGGATCTAGAAGGGTATGGGGGCTTTTAGAACGATCCGGGGAGGGTCTAGAAGGGTCTGGGGGCTTTTAGAAGGGTCCTGGTTGCCTCTAGAAGGGTCTGGGGTCTTTTAGAATGGTCCTGGGGGGCTCTAGAAGGGTCTGGGGGCTTTTAGAATGGTCCTGGGAGGCTCTAGAATGGTCTGGGGGCTTTTAGATGGGTCCTAGGGGGCTCTAGAAGGGTCTGCGGGCTTTTACAATGATCCTGGGGGGCTCTAGAAGGGTCTGGGGGCTTTTAGAATGATCCGGGGACTGTCTAGAAGGGTCTTTATGCTTTTTGAAGGATCCTAGGGTGCTCTAGAATGGTCTGGGGTCTTTTAGAAGTGTCCTGGGGGGTTTTGAAGGGTCTGGGGGCATTTAGAATGCTCCTGGGAGGCTCTAGAAGGGTCTGGGTGCTTTTAGAAGGGTCCTGGGGGGCTCTAGAAGGGTCTAGAGGCTTTTAGAAGGGTCCTGGGTGCCTCTAGAAGGGTCTGGGGGCGTTCAGAAGGGTCCTGGGAGGCTCTGGAAGGGTCTGGGTGCTTTTACAAGGGTCCGGGGGGGCTCTAGAAGGGTCTGGGGACTTTTAGAAGGGTCATGGTGGCCTCTAGACAAGTCTGGGTGCTATTAGAAGGGTCCTGGGGGCTTGTAGAAGGGTCCTGGGGGGGGCTAGAATGGTCTGGGGTCTTTTAGAAGGGTCCTGGGTGGCTCTAGGAGGTTCTGGGGGCTTTCAGAATGGTCCTGGAGGTCTCTAGAAGGGTCTGGGTGCTTTTAGAACGGTCCTGTGGGGCTCTAGAAGGTTCTGGGGGCTTTCAGAAGGGTCCTGGGGGCCTCTAGAAGGGTCTAGGGGCTTTTAGAAGGGTCCGGGAGTGCTCTAGAAGGGTCTGGGGGCTTTTAGAAGGGTCCTGGGGGGCTCTAGAAGGGACGGGGCTGCTTAAGAGGGACCCTGGGGCCTCTAGAAGGGTCTCGGGGCTTTTAGAAGGATCCGGGGAGGGTCTAGAAGGGTCTGGGGGCTTTTAGAAGGGTCTTGGGAGGCTCTAGAAGGGTCTGGGGCCTTTTCAAAGGAATCTGAACGTCTCCAGAAGGGTCTGGGGGCTTTTGGAAGGGTCCTTGGGGTCTCTAGAATGGTCTGGGTCCTTTGTACTTAGCTGGCAGGGGAGACACCCTGATCAAGCAGGTGCTTTTCCCAGGCCAGGCTCATCCTTTGCACTCCGGGTGTGCTGAGCCCTGCGAATTCCCCAAATGTGCAAAATTAAAATTTTTGCTCTAGAAGCACCCAGACCCTTCTAGAGCCCCCCAGGAACCTTCTAAAAGCACCCAGACACTTTTAGAGCCCCCAGTGTGCTTCTCAAAGCCCCCGGACTTTCTAGAGCCCCCCAAAACCTTATAAAGGCCCCCAAAATCTTATAAAGCCCCCCAGGCCCTACTAAACCCCCTTAGGACCCTTCTACAATACCCTAGACCCTTCTAGAGCCACCGAGGACCCTTCTAAAAGACCCCAAACCCTTCCGGAGCCCCTTAGGAACCTTTTTAGAGACCCTAGACCCTCCTAGATCCTTCAAGGACTCTTCTAAAAGCCCCCAGATACTTCTAGGGGTTAGAGGCAGGGTTAGGGTTAGGGTTAGGGTTAGGGTTAGGGTTAGGGTTAGGGTTAGGGTTAGAGTTAGGGTTAGGGTTAGGGTTAGGGTTAGGGTTAGGGTTAGGGTTAGGGTTAGGGTTAGGGTTAGGGTTAGGGTTAGGGTTAGGGTTAGGG
>JAUNZM010000991.1:0-250000 GCA_033459285.1 Clamator glandarius
GTCCTGGGGGGCTCTAGAAGGGTCTGGGTGCCTTTAGAAGGGTCCTGGGTGACTCTAGAATGTTCTGCTGGCTTTCAGAAGGGTCCTGGGGTCCTCTAGAAGGGTCTGGGAGCTTTTAGAGGGGTCCTGGGTGGCTCTAGAAGGGTCTGGGGACTTTTAGAAGGGTCCTGGGGTGCTCTAGAATGGTCTGGGGGCTTTTAGAAGGGTCCTGGGAGGCTCTAGAAGGGTCTGGGGGCTTTTAGAAAGGTCCTGGGTGGCTCTAGAAGGGTCTGGGAGCTTTTAGTAGGGTCCTGGGTGGATCTAGAAGGGTCTGGGGTCTTTTAGAATGGTCCGGGGGGGCTCTAGAAGGGTCTGGGGGCTTTTAGAAGGGTCCTGGAGGCCTCTAGAAGGATCTGGGGGCTTTTAGAAGGGTCCTGGGGTTCTCTAGAAGGGTCTGTGGGCATTTAGAAGGGTCCTGAGTGGCTCTAGAAGGGTCTGGGTGCTTTTAGAATGATCCGGGGACGGTCTAGAAGGGTCTTTATGCTTTTTGAAGGATCCTAGGCGGCTCTAGAAGGGTCTGGGGTCTTTTAGAAGGGTCCTGGGGGGCTCTAGAAGGGTCTGGGGACTTTTAGAATGGTCAGGGGAGGCTCTAGAAGAATCTGGGGGCTTTTAGAAGGGTCCTGGGAGGCTCTAGAAGGGTCTAGAGGCTTTTAGAAGGGTCCTGGGGGCCTCTAGAAGGGTCTGGGGGCGTTTAGAAGGGACCTGTGAGGCTCTGGAAGGGTCTGGGTGCTTTTATAAGGGTCCTGGGGGCCTCTAGAAGGGTCTGGGGGCTTTTATAAGGGTCCGGGTGGGCTCTAGAAGAATCTGGGGACTTTTAGAAGGGTCCTGTTCGCATCTAGACTGGTCTGGGGGCTATTAGAAGGGTCCTGGGGGGCTCTAGAAGGGTCTGGGGGCTTGTAGAAGGGTCCTGGGAGGCTCTGGAAGGGTCTGGGTGCTTTTATAAGGGTCCTGGGGGCCTCTAGAAGGGTCTGGGGGCTTTTACAAGGGTCCGGGGGGGCTCTAGAAGAATCTGGGGACTTTTAGAAGGGTCCTGGGTGGCTCTAGAAGGGTCTGGGGACTTTTAGAAGGGTCCTGGGTGGCTCTAGAAGGGTCTGGGGGCTTTTAGAAGGGTCCTGGGGGGCTCTAGAAGGGTCTGGGTTCCTTTAGAAGGGTCCTGGGTGACTCTAGAATGTTCTGCTGGCTTTCAGAAGGGTTCTGGGTTCCTCTAGAAGGGTCTGGGGGCTTTTAGAAGGGTCCTGGGGGGCTCTAGAAGGGTCTGGGGGCTTTTAGAAGGGTCCTGGGTGGCTCTAGAAGGGTCTGGGGGCTTTTAGAAGTGTCCTGGGGGGCTCTAGAAGGGTCTGGGTGCCTTTAGAAGGGTCCTGGGTGACTCTAGAATGTTCTGCTGGCTTTCAGAAGGGTCCTGGGGTCCTCTAGAAGGGTCTGGGAGCTTTTAGAGGGGTCCTGGGTGGCTCTAGAAGGGTCTGGGGACTTTTAGAAGGGTCCTGGGGTGCTCTAGAATGGTCTGGGGGCTTTTAGAAGGGTCCTGGGAGGCTCTAGAAGGGTCTGGGGGCTTTTAGAAAGGTCCTGGGTGGCTCTAGAAGGGTCTGGGGGCTTTTCGAAGGGTCCTGGGAGTCTCTAGAAGGGTCTGGGGGCTTATAGAAGGGTCCTGGGAGGCTGGCTCTAGATGGGTCTGGGTGCTTTTAGAAGGGTCCTGGGATGCTCTAGAAGGGTCTTGGGGCTTGTAGAAGGGTCTTAGGGGGCTCTAGAAGGTTCTGGGTGCTTTTAGAAGGGTCCTGGGTGGCTCTAGAAGGGTCTGGGGGCTTTTAGAAGGGTTCGGGGGGGCTCTAGAAGGGTCTGGGGGCTTTTAGAAGTGTACTGGGGTGCTCTAGAAGGGTCTGGGGAATTTTAGAAGGGTCCTCGGATGCTCTAGAAGGGTCTGGGTGCTTTTAGAAGGGTCCTGGAGGGCTCTAGAAGGTTCTGGGGGCTTTCAGAAGGGTCCTGGGGGTCTCTAGAAGGGTCTGGGCGCTTTTAGAAGGGTCCTGGGGGGCTCTAGAAGGGTCTGTGTGCCTTTAGAAGGGTCCTGGGTGACTCTAGAATGTTCTGCTAGCTTTCAGAAGGGTTCCTGGGGTCATCTAGAAGGGTCTGGGGTCTTTTAGAAGGGTCCGGGGGGGCTCTAGAAGGGTCTGGGCACTTTTAGAAGGGTCCTGGGGTGCTCTAGAAGGGACGGGGTTCCTTAAGAGGGCCCCTTGGTGCCTCTTGAAGGGTCTGGGGGCATTTAGAAGGGTCCTGGGGGACTCTAGAAGGGTCTAGGGACTTTTAGAAGGGTACTGGGGGGCTCTAGAAGGGTCTGGGGGCTTTTAGAATGATCCTGGGGGGCTCTAGAAGGGTCTGGGGGCTTTTCGAAGGATCCGGGGAGGGTCTAGAAGGGTCTGGGGGCTTTTAGAAGGGTCCTAGGGGCCTCTAGAAGGGTCTGGGGGCTTTTAGATGGGTCCTAGGGGGTTCTAGAAGGGTCTGGGGGCTTTTAGAATGATCCTGGGGGGCTCTAGAAGGGTCTGGGGGCTTTTCGAAGGATCCGGGGAGGGTCTAGAAGGGTCTGGGGGCTTTTAGAAGGGTACTGAGGAGGCTCTAGAAGGGTCTGGGGGCTTTTAGATGGGTCCTGTGGGGCTCTAGAAGGGTCTGGGGGCTTTTAGAATGATCCTGGGGGGCTCTAGAAGGGTCTGCGGGCTTTTAGAATGATCCGGGGACGGTCTAGAAAGGTCTGGGCGCTTTTTGAAGGATCCTAGGGGGCTCTAGAAGGGTCTGGGGGCTTTTAGAAGGATCCTGGGGGGGTCTAGAAGGGTCTGGGGGCTTTTAGAATGGTCCTGGGAGGCTCTAGAAGGGTCTGGGTGCTTTTAGAATGGTCCTGGGGCCGTCTAGAAGGGTCTGAGTGCTTTTAGAAGGGTCATGGGGGTCTCTAGAAGGGTCTGGGCGCATTTAGAATGATCCGGGGAGGGTCTAGAAGGTTCTGGAGGCTTTTAGAAGGGTCCTGGGGGGCTCTAGAGGGGTCTGGGGGCTTTTAGAAGGGTCCCGGGGTTCTCTAGAAGGGTCTGGGTGCATTTAGATGTATCCTGGGGGCCTCTAGAAGGGTCTGGGATCTATTAGAGTGGTCCGGGGGGGCTCTAGAAGGGTCTGGGGGTTTTTAGAAGGCTCCTGGGAGGCTCTAGAATGGTCTGGGGGCTTTTAGAATGTTCCTGGGGTTCTCTAGAAGGGTCTGGGGACTTATAGAAGGGTCCTGGGGGCCTCTAGAAGGGTCTGAGAACTATTAGAGTGGTTCGGGGGGGCTCTAGAAGGGTCTGGGGGCTTTTAGAAGGGTCCTGGGGGCTCTAGAAGGGGTCTGGGGGCTTTTAGAAGGGTCCTGGAGGTCTCTAGAAGGGTCTGGGGGCTTTAGAAGCGTCCTGGGTGGCTCTAGAAGGGTCTGGGGGCTTTTAGAAGGGTCCTGGGGTGCTCTAGAAGTGTCTGGGGGTTTTAGAAGGGTCCTGGGGGGCTCTAGAAGGGTCTGGGGGCTTTTAGAAGGGTCCTGGAGGTCTCTAGATGGGTCTGGGGGCTTTTAGAAGCGTCCTGGGTGGCTCTAGAAGGGTCTGGGGGCGTTTAGAAGGGTCCTGGGGGTCTCTAGAAGTGTCTGGGAGCTTTTAGATGGGTCCTGGGAGGCTCTAGAAAGGTCTGGGGGCTTTTAGAACTGTCCTGGGATGCTCTAGAAGGTTCTGGGGGCTTTCAGAAGGGTCCAGGGGTCCTCTAGAAGGGTCTGGAGGCTTTTAGAAGGGTCCGGGGTTGCTCTAGAATGGTCTGGGGGCTTTTATAAGGGTCCTGGGGTGCTCTAGAAGGGTCTGGGGACTTTAAGAAGGGTCCTGGGGTGTCCTAGAAGGGACGGGGTGCCTTAAGAGGGGCCCTGGGGGGCTCTAGAAGGGTCTGGGGGCTTTTAGAAGGGTCCTGGAGTGCTCTAGAAGCGTCTGGGGGCTTTTAGATTGCTCCTGGTGATCTCTAGAAGTGTCTGGGGTCTTTTAGAAAGATCCGGGGAGTGTCTAGATGTGTCTGCGGCCTTTCAGAAGGGTCCTGGGGGGATCTAGAAGGGTCTGGGGTCTTTTAGAAGGGTCCTGGGGGGTCTAGAAGGGTCTGGGGGCTTTTAGAATGGTCCTGGGAGGCTCTAGAAGGGTCTGGGTGTTTATAGAAGGGTCCTGGGGCCCTCTAGAAGGGTCTGAGTGCTTTTAGAAGGGTCATGGGGGTCTCTAGAAGGGTCTGGGCGCTTTTAGAATGATCCGGGGAGGGTCTAGAAGGTTCTGGGGGCTTTTAGAAGGGTCCTGGGGGGGCTCTAGAGGGGTCTGGGGGCTTTTAGAAGGGTCCCGGGGTTCTCTAGAAGGGTCTGGGGCATTTAGAATTATCCTGGGTGCCTCTAGAAGGGTCTGGGATCTATTAGAGTGGTCCTGGGGGGCTCTAGAAGGGTCTGGGGGTTTTTAGAAGGCTCCTGGAGGCTCTAGAATGGTCTGGGGGCTTTTAGAATGTTCCTGGGGTTCTCTAGAAGGGTCTGGGGACTTATAGAAGGGTCCTGGGGGCCTCTAGAAGGGTCTGAGAACTATTAGAGTGGTTCGGGGGGCTCTAGAAGGGTCTGGAGGCTTTTAGAAGGGTTCTTGGGGGGCTCTAGAAGGGTCTGGGGGCTTTTAGAATAATCCGGGGAGGGTCTAGAAGGGTCTGGGTTCTTTTAGAATAGTCTTGGGAGGTTTTAGAAGGGTCCTTGGGTCTTTTAGAATGATCAGGGGAGGGTCTAGAAGGGTCTGGCGCTTTTAGACGGGACCTGGGGGGCTCTACAAGAGTCTGGGTCTTTTCGAAGGATCCGGGGAGGGTCTAGAACGGTCTGGGGTCTTTTAGAAGGGTCCTAGGGGCCTCTAGAAGGGTCTGGGGGCTTTTAGAATGGTCCTGGGGTGCTCTAGAATGGTCTGGGGGCTTTTAGAAGGGTCCTGGGAGGCTCTAGAAGGGTCTGGGGTCTTTTAGAAAGGTCCTGGGAGGATCTAGATGGGTCTGGGGGCTTTTAGAAGGGTCCTGGGATGCTCTAGAAGGGTCTGGGGGCTTTTAGAATGGTCCTAGGGGCCTCTAGAAGGGTCTGGGGCTTTTAGAATGGTCCTAGGGGCCTCTAGAAGGGTCTGGGGGCTTTTAGAATGATCCTGGGGGGCTCTAGAAGGGTCTGGGGGCTTTTAGAATGATCCGGGACGATCTAGAAAGGTCTGGGTGCTTTTTGAAGGATCCTAGGGGGCTCTAGAAGGGTCTGGGTGCTTTTAGAAGGATCCGGGGAGGGTCTAGAAGGGTCTGGGGGCTTTTAGAAGGGTCCTGGGGTTCTCTAGAAGGGTCTGGTTGCTTTTAGAAGGGTACTGGGAGGCTCTAGAAGGGTCTGGGTGCTTTTATAAGGGTCCGGGGAGCCTCTAGAAGGGTCTGGGTGATTTTAGAAAGGTCCTGGGGGGCTCTAGAAGGGTCTGGGGGCTTTTAGAAGGGTCCTGGGTGGCTCTAGAAGGGTCTGGGTGCTTTTAGAAGGGTCCTGGGTGGCTCTAGAAGGGTCTGGGGGCTTTTAGAAGGGTCCTGGAGGGCTCTAGAAGGTTCTGGGGGCTTTCAGAAGGGTCCTGGGGGTCTCTAGAAGGGTCTGGGGCTTTTAGAAGGGTCCTGGGGGGCTCTAGAAGGGTCTGGGTGCCTTTAGAAGGGTCCTGGGTGACTCTAGAATGTTCTGCTGGCTTTCAGAAGGATCCTGGGGTCCTCTAGAAGGGTCTGGGGGCTTTTAGAAGGGTCCTGGGTGGCTCTAGAAGGGTCTGGGTACTTTTAGAAGGGTCCTGGGGTGCTCTAGAATGGTCTGGGGGCTTTTAGAAGGGTCCTGGGAGGCTCTAGAAGGGTCAGGGGGCTTTTAGAAAGGTCCTGGGAGGCTCTAGATGGGTCTGGGTGCTTTTAGAAGGGTCCTGGGATGCTCTAGAAGGGTCTTGGGGCTTGTAGAAGGGTCTTGGGGGGCTCTAGAAGGTTCTGGGTGCTTTTAGAAGGGTCCTGGGTGGCTCTAGAACGGTCTGGGGGCTTTTAGAAGGGTTCGGGGGGGCTCTAGAAGGGTCTGGGGTCTTTTAGAAGTGTCCTGGGGTGCTCTAGAAGGGTCTGGGGAATTTTAGAAGGGTCCTCGGATGCTCTAGAAGGGTCTGGGTGCTTTTAGAAGAGTCCTGGAGGGCTCTGGAAGGTTCTGGGGGCTTTCAGAAGGGTCCTGGGGGTCTCTAGAAGGGTCTGGGCGCTTTTAGAAGGGTCCTGGGGGGCTCTAGAAGGGTCTGTGTGCCTTTAGAAGGGTCCTGGGTGACTCTAGAATGTTCTGCTAGCTTTCAGAAGGGTCCTGGGGTCCTCTAGAAGGGTCTGGGGACTTTTAGAAGGGTCCTGGGGTGCTCTAGAAGGGACGGGGTTCCTTAAGAGGGCCCCTTGGTGCCTCTTGAAGGGTCTGGGGGCATTTAGAAGGGTCCTGGGGGACTCTAGAACGGTCTAGGGACTTTTAGAAGGGTACTGGGGGGCTCTAGAAGGGTCTGGGGGGCTTTTAGAATGATCCTGGGGGGCTCTAGAAGGGTCTGGGGGCTTTTCGAAGGATCCGGGGAGGGTCTAGAAGGGTCTTGGGGCTTTTAGAAGGGTCCTAGGGGCCTCTAGAAGGGTCTGGGGGCTTTTAGATGGGTCCTAGGGGGCTCTAGAAGGGTCTGGGGGCTTTTAGAATGATCCTGGGGGGCTCTAGAAGGGTCTGGGGTCTTTTAGAATGATCCGGGGACGGTCTAGAAAGGTCTGGGCGCTTTTTGAAGGATCCTAGGGGGCTCTAGAATTCTCTGGGGGATTTTAGAAGGATCCGAGGAGGGTCTAGATGGGTCTGGGGGCTTTTAGAAGGGGCCTGGAGTTCTCTAGAAGGGTCTGGTTGCTTTTAGAAGGGTACTGGGAGGCTCTAGAAGGGTCGGGGTGCTTTTATAAGGGTCCGGGGAGCCTCTAGAAGGGTCTGGGTGATTTTATAAAGGTCCTGGGGGGCTCTAGAAGGGTCTAGAGGCTTTTAGACGGGTCCTGGGGGCCTCTAGAAGGGTCTGGGTGCTTTCAGAAGGGTCTGGGTGGTTCTAGAAGGGTCTGGGGGCTTGTAGAAGGGTCCTGGGGGGCTCTAGAAGGGTCTGGGGGGTTTTAGAATGGTCCTGGGGGCCTCTAGAAGGGTCTGGGAGCTTTTAGAATGGTCCTGGGGGGCTCTAGAAGGGTCTGGGGGCTTTTAGAAGGGTCTTGGGGTGCTCTAGAAGGATCTGGGGGCTTTTAGATGGGTCCTGGGGTGCTCTAGAAGGGTCTGGGGGCATTTAGAAGGGTCCTGAGGGGCTCTAGAAGGGTCTGGGGACTTTTAGAAGGGTCCTGGGGTGCTCTAGAATGGTCTGGGTGCTTTTAGAATGGTCCTGGGAGGCTCTAGAAGGGTCTGGGGGCTTTTAGAAGGGTCCTGGGGGGCTCTAGAAGGGTCTAGAGGCTTTTAGAAGGGTCCTGGGGGCCTCTAGAAGGGTCTGGGGGCGTTTAGAAGGGACCTGTGAGGCTCTGGAAGGGTCTGGGTGCTTTTATAAGGGTCCTGGGGGCCTCTAGAAGGGTTTGGGGTCTTTTACAAGGGTCCATGGGGGCTCTAGAAGGGTCTGGGGACTTTTAGAAGGGTCCTGGTGGCCCCTAGACTGGTCTGGGGTCTTTTAGAAGGGTCCTGGGGGGCTCTAGAAGGGTCTGGGTGCTTGTAGAAGGGTCCTGGGGGGGTCTAGAACGGTCTGGGGGCTTTTAGAAGGGTCCTGGGGGTCTCTAGAAGGGTCTGGGTGCTTTTAGATGGGTAATAGGGGGCTATAGAAGGGTCAGGGTGCTTTTAGAATGATCCTGGGGGGCTCTAGAAGGGTCTGGGGGCTTTTAGAATGATCCAGGGACGGTCTAGAAGGGTCTGGGTGCTTTTTGAAGGATCCTAGGGGGCTCTAGAAGGGTCTGGGGTCTTTTAGAATGATCCGGGGAGGGTCTAGAAGGGTCTGGGTGCTTTTAGAAGGGTCCTGGTGGTCTCTAGAAGGGTCTGGTGGCTTTTAGAAGGGTCCTGGGAGGCTCTGGAAGGGTCTGGGTGCTTTTATAAGGGTCCGGGGAGCCTCTAGAAGGGTCTGGGTGCTTTTGGAAAGGTCCTGGAGTGCTCTAGAAGGGTCTAGAGGCTTTTAGACGGGTCCTGGTGTGCTCTAGAAGGGACGGGGGGGCTTAAGAAGGGCCCTGGGGCCTCTAGAAGTGTCTGGGGGCTTTTAGAAGGGTCCTGGAGGGCTCTAGAAGGGTTTGGAAGTTTTTAGAAGCGTCCTGGGGGCTCTAGAAGGGTCTGGGGGCTTTTAGAAGGGTCCTGGGGGGCTCTAGAAGGGTCTGGGGTCTTTTATACTGTCCTGGTGGTCTGTAGAAGGGTCTGGGTGCTTTTAGAAGGGTCCTGTGGGGCTCTAGAAGGATCTGGGGGCTTTCAGAAGGGTCGTGGGGGCCTCTAGAAGGGTCTGGGGGCTTTTAGAAGGGTCCTGGGATGCTCTAGAAGGTACGGGGGGGATTAAGAGGGGCCCTGGGGCCTCTAAAAGGGTCTGGTGTCTTTTAGAAGAGTCCTGGGGGGCTGTATAAGGGTCTGGAGGATTTTAAATGGGTCCGGGGGGGCTCTAGAAGGGTCTGGGTGCTTTTAGAAGGGTCCTGGGTTGCTCTAGAAGAGTCTGGGGGCTTTTATAGGGTCCTGGGGGTCTGTAGAAGGGTCTGGGGGCTTTCAGAAGGGTCCTGGGGGACACTAGAAGGGTCTGGGGGATTTTAGAAGGGTACAGGGGGGCTCTAAAAGGGTCTGGGTGCTTTTAGAATGGTCCTGGGGGCCTCTAGAAGGGTCTGGGTGCTTTTAGAAGGGTCCTGGGATGCTCTAGAAGGGTCTGGGGGCTTTTAGAAGAATCCGGGTAGGGTCTAGATTAGTCTGGGGGCTTTTAGACGGGTCCTTGGGTGCTCTAGAAGGGTCTGGGTTCTTTTAGAAAGGTCCTGGGGTGCTCTAGAAGGGTCTGGGTGATTTTAGAAGGATCCGGGGAGGGTCTAGAATGGTCTGGGGGCTTTTAGAAGGGTCCTGGGGGGCTCTAGAAGGGTCTGGGTGCTTTTAGAAGGGTCCTGTGGGGCTCTAGAAGGGTCTGGGGGCTTTTAGAAGTGTCCTGGGGGTCTCTAGAAGGGTCTGTAGGCTTTTATAGGGTCCTCGGGGTCTGTAGAAGTGTCTGGGTGCTTTTAGAAGGGTCCTGTGGGGATCTAGAAGGTTCTGGGGGCTTTCAGAAGGGTCCTGGGGTCCTCTAGAAGGGTCTGGGCGCTTTTAGAAGGGTCCTGGGGGGCTCTAGAAGGGTCTGTGTGCCTTTAGAAGGGTCCTGGGTGACTCTAGAATGTTCTGCTAGCTTTCAGAAGGGTCCTGGGGTCCTCTAGAAGGGTCTGGGGTCTTTTAGAAGGGTCCGGGGGGGCTCTAGAAGGGTCTGGGGACTTTTAGAAGGGTCCTGGGGTGCTCTAGAAGGGACGGGGTTCCTTAAGAGGACCCCTTGGTGCCTCTTGAAGGGTCTGGGGGCATTTAGAAGGGTCCTGGGGGACTCTAGAACGGTCTAGGGACTTTTAGAAGGGTACTGGGGGGCTCTAGAAGGGTCTGGGGGCTTTTAGAATGATCCTGGGGGGCTCTAGAAGGGTCTGGGGGCTTTTCGAAGGATCCGGGGAGGGTCTAGAAGGGTCTGGGGGCTTTTAGAAGGGTCCTAGGGGCCTCTAGAAGGGTCTGGGGGCTTTTAGATGGGTCCTAGGGGGCTCTAGAAGGGTCTGGGGGCTTTTAGAATGATCCTGGGGGGCTCTAGAAGGGTCTGGGGGCTTTTAGAATGATCCGGGGACGGTCTAGAAAGGTCTGGGCGCTTTTTGAAGGATCCTAGGGGGCTCTAGAATTGTCTGGGGGATTTTAGAAGGATCCGAGGAGGGTCTAGATGGGTCTGGGGGCTTTTAGAAGGGGCCTGGAGTTCTCTAGAAGGGTCTGGGGGCTTTTAGAAGGGTCCTGGGGGGCTCTAGAAGGGTCTAGAGGCTTTTAGAAGGGTCCTGGGGGCCTCTAGAAGGGTCTGGGGGCGTTTAGAAGGGACCTGTGAGGCTCTGGAAGGGTCTGGGTGCTTTTAGACGGGTCCTGGGCGCCTCTAGAAGGGTTTGGGGGCTTTTACAAGGGTCCATGGGGGCTCTAGAAGGGTCTGGGGACTTTTAGAAAGGTCCTGGTGGCTCCTAGACTGGTCTGGGGTCTTTTAGAAGGGTCCTGGGGGGCTCTAGAAGGGTCTGGGTGCTTGTAGAAGGGTCCTGGGGGGGTCTAGAACGGTCTGCGGGCTTTTAGAAGGGTCCTGGGGGTCTCTAGAAGGGTCTGGGTGCTTTTAGATGGGTAATAGGGGGCTATAGAAGGGTCAGGGTGCTTTTAGAATGATCCTGGGGGGCTCTAGAAGGGTCTGGGGGCTTTTAGAATGATCCAGGGACGGTCTAGAAGGGTCTGGGTGCTTTTTGAAGGATCCTAGGGGGCTCTAGAAGGGTCTGGGGTCTTTTAGAATGATCCGGGGAGGGTCTAGAAGGGTCTGGGTGCTTTTAGAAGGGTCCTGGTGGTCTCTAGAAGGGTCTGGTGGCTTTTAGAAGGGTCCTGGGAGGCTCTGGAAGGGTCTGGGTGCTTTTATAAGGGTCCGGGGAGCCTCTAGAAGGGTCTGGGTGCTTTTGGAAAGGTCCTGGAGTGCTCTAGAAGGGTCTAGAGGCTTTTAGACGGGTCCTGGTGTGCTCTAGAAGGGACGGGGGGGCTTAAGAAGGGCCCTGGGGCCTCTAGAAGTGTCTGGGGGCTTTTAGAAGGGTCCTGGAGGGCTCTAGAAGGGTTTGGAAGTTTTTAGAAGCGTCCTGGGGGCTCTAGAAGGGTCTGGGCGCTTTTAGAAGGGTCCTGGGGGGCTCTAGAAGGGTCTGGGGTCTTTTATACTGTCCTGGGGGTCTGTAGAAGGGTCTGGGTGCTTTTAGAAGGGTCCTGTGGGGCTCTAGAAGGATCTGGGGGCTTTCAGAAGGGTCGTGGGGGCCTCTAGAAGGGTCTAGGGGCTTTTAGAAGGGTCCGGGGGAGCTCTAGAAGGGTCTGGTGTCTTTTAGAAGGGTCCTGGGGGGCTGTATAAGGGTCTGGAGGATTTTAAATGGGTCCGGGGGGGCTCTAGAAGGGTCTGGGTGCTTTTAGAAGGGTCCTGGGTTGCTCTGGAAGAGTCTGGGGGCTTTTATAGGGTCCTGGGGGTCTGTAGAAGGGTCTGGGGGCTTTCAGAAGGGTCCTGGGGGACACTAGAAGGGTCTGGGGGATTTTAGAAGGGTACAGGGGGGCTCTAAAAGGGTCTGGGTGCTTTTAGAATGGTCCTGGGGGCCTCTAGAAGGGTCTGGGGGCTTTTAGAAGGGTCCTGGGATGCTCTAGAAGGGTCTGGGGGCTTTTAGAAGAATCCGGGGAGGGTCTAGATTAGTCTGGGGGCTTTTAGACGGGTCCTTGGGTGCTCTAGAAGGGTCTGGGTTCTTTTAGAAAGGTCCTGGGGTGCTCTAGAAGGGTCTGGGTGATTTTAGAAGGATCCGGGGAGGGTCTAGAATGGTCTGGGGGCTTTTAGAAGGGTCCTGGGGGGCTCTAGAAGGGTCTGGGTGCTTTTAGAAGGGTCCTGTGGGGCTCTAGAAGGGTCTGGGGGCTTTTAGAAATGTCCTGGGTGTCTCTAGAAGGGTCTGTAGGCTTTTATAGGGTCCTCGGGGTCTGTAGAAGTGTCTGGGTGCTTTTAGAAGGGTCCCGTGGGGATCTAGAAGGTTCTGGGGGCTTTCAGAAGGGTCCTGGGGTCCTCTAGAAGGGTCTAGGGGCTTTTAGAAGGGTCCGGGGAGGCTCTAGAAGGGTCTGGGGGCTTTTAGAAGTGTCCTGGGGTGATCTGGAAGGGTCTGGGGACTTTTAGAAGGGTCCTGGGCTGCTCTAGAAGGGACGGGGTGCCTTAAGAGGGGCCCTGGGGGGCTCTAGAATGGTCTGGGGTCTTTTAGAAGGGTCCTGGGGTGCTATAGAAGTGTCTGGGGCCTTTTAGAATGGTCCTGGGGATCTCTAGAAGGGTCTGGGGGCTTTTAGAATTATCCGGAGAGGGTCTAGAAGTTTCTGCGGCCTTTTAGAAGGGTCCTGGGGGGCTCTAGAAGGGTCTGGGGGCTTTTAGAAGGGTCTTGGCGTGCTCTAAAATGGTCTGGGGGCCTTAAGATGGGCCCTGGGTACATCTAGAAGGGTCTGGGGGCTTTTAGAAGGGTCCTGGGGGGCTCTAGAAGGGTGTGGGGGCTTTTAGAAGGGTCCTGGGGGGCTCTAGAAGGGTCTGGGGGCTTTTAGAAGGGTCCTGGGAGGATCTAGAAGGGTATGGGGGCTTTTAGAAGGATCCGGGGAGGGTCTAGAAGGGTCTGGGGGCTTTTAGAAGGGTCCTGGTTGCCTCTAGAAGGGTCTCGGGACTTTTAGAAGGGTCCTGGGGGCCTCTAGAAGGGTCTGGGGTCTTTTAGAATGGTCCTGGGGGGCTCTAGAAGGGTCTGGGGGCTTTTAGATGTGTCCTGGGGGGCTCTAGAATGGTCTGGGGGCTTTTAGATGGGTCCTAGGGTGCTCTAGAAGGGTCTGCGGGCTTTTAGAATGATCCTGGGGGGCTCTAGAAGGGTCTGGGGGCTTTTAGAATGATCCGGGGACGGTCTAGAAGGGTCTTTAGGCTTTTTGAAGGATCCTAGGGTGCTCTAGAATGGTCTGGGTTCTTTTAGAAGTGTCCTGGGGGGTTTTGAAGGGTCTGGGGGCATTTAGAATGGTCCTGGGAGGCTCTAGAAGGGTCTGGGTGCTTTTAGAAGGGTCCTGGGGGTATCTAGAAGGGTCTAGAGGCTTTTAGAAGGGTCCTGGGTGCCTCTAGAAGGGTCTGGGGGCGTTCAGAAGGGTCCTGGGAGGCTCTGGAAGGGTCTGGGTGCTTTTATAAGGGTCCTGGGGTCCTCTAGAAGTGTCTGGGGGCTTTTACAAGGGTCCGGGGTGGCTCTAGAAGGGTCTGGGGACTTTTAGAAGGGTCCTGGTGGCCTCTAGACAAGTCTGGGGGCTATTAGAAGGGTCCTGGGGGGCTGTAGAAGGGTCTGGGGGCTTGTAGAAGGGTCCTGGGGGGGGCTAGAATGGTCTGGGTTCTTTTAGAAGGGTCCTGGGTGGCTCTAGGAGGTTCTGGGGGCTTTCAGAATGGCCCTGGGGGTCTCTAGAAGGGTCTGGGTGCTTTTAGAAGGGTCCTGTGGGGCTCTAGAAGGTTCTGGGGGCTTTCAGAAGGGTCCTGGGGGCCTCTAGAAAGGTCTAGGGGCTTTTTGAAGGGTCCGGGGGGGCTCTAGAAGGGTCTGGGGGCTTTTAGAAGGGTCCTGGGATGCTCTAGAAGGGTCTGGGGGCTTTTAGAAGGGTCCTGGGATGCTCTAGAATGGACGGGGCTGCTTAAGAGGGGCCCTGGGGCCTCTAGAACGGTCTGGGGGCTTTTAGAAGGGTCCTGGTGGGCTCTAGAAGGGTCTGGAAGTTTTGAGAAGGGTCCTGGGGGGCTCTAGAAGGGTCTGGGCGCTTTTAGAAGTGTCCTGGGGTGCTCTAGAATGGTCTGGGGTCTTTTAGAAGGGTCCTGGGGGGCTCTAGAAGGGACGGGGTGGCTTAAGAGGGGCCCTGGGATCCTCTAGAAGGGTCTCGGGGCTTTTAGATGGATCCGGGGAGGGTCTAGAAGGGTCTGGGGGCTTTTAGAAGGGTCTTGGGAGGCTCTAGAAGGGTCTGGGGCCTTTTCAAAGGAACCTGAACGTCTCCAGAAGGGTCTGGGGGCTTTTGGAAGGGTCCTTGGGGGCTCTAGAATGGTCTGGGTCCTTTGTACTTAGCTGGCAGGGGAGACACCCTGATCAAGCAGGTGCTTTTCCCAGGCCAGGCTCATCCTTTGCACTCCGGGTGTGCTGAGCCCTGCGAATTCCCCAAATGTGCAAAATTAAAATTTTTGCTCTAGAAGCACCCAGACCCTTCTAGAGCCCCCCAGGAACCTTCTAAAAGCACCCAGACACTTTTAGAGCCCCCAGTGTGCTTCTCAAAGCCCCCGGACTTTCTAGAGCCCCCCAAAACCTTATAAAGGCCCCCAAAATCTTATAAAGCCCCCCAGGCCCTACTAAACCCCCTTAGGACCCTTCTACAATACCCTAGACCCTTCTAGAGCCACCGAGGACCCTTCTAAAAGACCCCAAACCCTTCCGGAGCCCCTTAGGAACCTTTTTAGAGATCCTAGACCCTCCTAGATCCTTCAAGGACTCTTCTAAAAGCCCCCAGATACTTCTAGGGGTTAGAGGCAGGGTTAGGGTTAGGGTTAGGGTTAGGGTTAGGGTTAGGGTTAGGGTTAGGGTTAGGGTTAGGGTTAGGGTTAGGGTTAGAGTTAGGGTTAGGGTTAGGGTTAGGGTTAGGGTTAGGGTTAGGGTTATAGTTAGAGTTAGGGTTAGGGTTAGGGTTAGGGTTAGGGTTAGGGTTAGGGTTAGGGTTAGGGTTAGAGTTAGGGTTAGGGTTAGGGTTAGGGTTAGGGTTAGGGTTAGGGTTAGGGTTAGAGTTAGGGTTAGGGTTAGGGTTAGGGTTAGGGTTAGGGTTAGGGTTAGGGTTAGGGTTAGAGTTAGGGTTAGGGTTAGGGTTAGGGTTTGGGTTTGTGTTAGAGTTAGGGTTAGAGTAAGAGTTAGGGTTAGGGATAGGGTTAGGAACCTTTTTTAGCCCTACAGGACCCATCTAAAAGCACTCAGACCATTCAACATCCCCTCAGGACCCTCCTAACTGTCCCCAGATCCTTCTAGAGCCCACCAGGACCCTTCTAAAAGACCCAGACCCCTCTAGAGCCCCCCAAGACCATACTAAAAGCCCCCAGACCCTTCTAGAGCCCCCCAGGACCCTTCTAATAGCCCCCAGAGCCTTCTAGATGCCCCCAGGACGCTTCTAAAAGCCCTAACACCCTTCTAGAGCCCCCCAGGACCCTTCTAAAAGCCTCCAGACACTTCTAGAGCTCCCCAGGACCCTTCTAAAATCCCCCAGACCCTTCTAGAGGCCACCAGGGCCCCTCTAATGGTCCCCAGACCCTTCTAGAGCCCCCCAGGACCCATCTAAAAGCACCCAGACCCTTCTACATCCCCACAGAACCCTTCTAAAAGCCCCCAGACCCTTCTAGAGCCACCCAGGTCCCTTCTAAAAGCACCCAGACCCTTCTAGATGCACCCAGGACCCTTCTGAAAGCACCCAGACCCTTCTAGACCATCCCCGGATCATTCTAAAAGCACCCAGACCAATCTAGAGCCCACCAGGACTCTTCTAAAACCCTCCAGACCCTTCTAGAGGCCCCCAGGACCCTTCTGAATGCCCCCAGACCCTTCTAGACCCCCCAGGACCCTTCTAAAAGCCTCCAGACCCTTCTAGAGCTCCCCAGGACCCTTCTAAATGCACCTAGACATTTCTAGCGCCACCCAGGACCCTTCTAAAAGCCCCCAGACCCTTCTAGAGCCCCCCAGGACCCTTCTAAAAGCACCCAGACCCTTCGAGAGCCCCACAGGACCCTTCTAAAAGCCACCAGACCCTTCTAGACCCTCCCCGAATCCTTCTAAAAGCACTCAGACCCTTCTAGAGACACGCAGGACCCTTCTAAAAGCACCCAGACCCTTCTAGAGCCTCCCAGGACCATTCTAAAAGCCCCCAGACAATTCTAGAGCTCCCCAGGACCCTTCTAAAATCCCCCAGACCCTTCTAGAGGACCCCAGTGCCCCTCTAATGCTCCCCAGACCCTTCTAGAGCCCCCAAGGACCCTTCTAAAAGCCCCCAGAGCCTTCTAGACCCTCCCTGGATCCTTCTAATAGCACCCAGACCCTTCTAGAGCCCCCCAGGACCCTTCTACAAGACCTCCGAACCCTTCTAGAGCCTCTACGGACCATTCTAAGAGCCCCCGGACCCTTCTAGAGCCCCCCAGGACCCATCTAAAAGCCCCCAGACCCTTCTACAGCCACACAGGACCCTTCTGAAAGCACCCAGACCCTTCTAGAGCCCCCCAGGACCCTTCTAAAAGAACCCAGACCCTTCTACACCCTCCCCGGATCATTCTAAAAGCACCCAGACCCTTCTACAGCCTCCCAGGACCCTTCTAAAATCCTTCAGACCCTTCTAGAAGCCCCCAGGACCCTTCTGAAAGCCCCCAGAGCCTTGTAGATGCCCCCAGGACCCTTCTAAAAGCAACCACACCCTTCTAGAGCCCCCCCAAGACGCTTCTAAAAGCCACCAGACCATTCTAGAGCCACCCAGAACCCTTCTAAAAGCTCCCAGACCCTTCTAGAGGCCCCCAAGATCCTTCTAAAAGCACCCAGACCCTTCTAGAGCCCCCCGGGACCCTTCTAAATGCACCCAGACCATTCTAGAGCCACCCAGGACATTTCTAAAAGCACCCAGACCCTTCTAGACCCCACCAGGACCCTTCTAAAATCACCCAGACACTTCTAGAGCCTCCCAGGACCATTCTAAAAATCCTCAGACCCATCTAGAGTCCCCCAGGACCCTTCTAAAAGTCCCCAGAGCCATCTAGATGCCCCCAGGACCCTTCCAAAAGCACTCACACTCTTCTAAAGCCACCCAGGACTCTTCTAAAAGCCCCCAGAGCATTCTAGAGCCCCGCAGGACCATTCTAAAAGCCCCCAGACCCTTCTAGAGCCTCCACGGACACTTCTAAAAGCAACCAGACCCTTCTAGAGCCTCCCAGGACCCTTCTAAAAGAACCCAGACGCTTCTAGATCACCACAGGACCCTTCTAAAAGCCCCCAGACCCTTCTAGACCCTCCCCGAATCCTTCTAAAACACCCAGACCCTTCTAGAGCCTCCCAGGACCCTTCTAATATCCCGCAGACATTTCTAGAGGCCACCAGGACCCTTCTAAGAGCACCCAGACCATTCTAGATCCCCCCAGGACCCTTCTAAAAGCCCCCAGACCCTTCTAGAGACCCGCAGGACCCTTCTAAAACCCCCCAGACCCTTCTAGATTATCCCAGGACCCTTCTAAAAGCCCCCAGACACTTCTAGAGCTCCCCAGGACCCTTCTAAAATCCCCCAGACCCTTCTAGAGGCCACCAGGGCTTCTCTAATGGTCCCCAGACCCTTCTAGAGCCCCCAAGGACCCTTCTAAAAGGCCCCAGAGCCTTCTAGACCCTCCCCGGATCCTTCTAATAGACCCCAGACCCTTCTAGAGCCACGCAGGACCCTTCTAAAAGCACCCAGACCTTTCTAGAGGCCCCCTGGACCCTTCAAAAAGCCCCCAGACCCTTCTAGAGCCTCCCAGGGCCATTCTAAAAGCAACCAGACCCTTCTAGATCCTCCCAGGACCCTTCTAAAAGCACCCAGACCCTTCTAGAGCCCCCCAGGACCTTTCTAAATGCACCCAGACCGTTCTAGAGCCCCAAGGACCCTTCTAAAAGCACCCATACCCTTCTAGAGACCCTACAGGACCCTTCTAGAAGCCCTCAGACCTTTCCAGAGTCTCCCAGGACCCTTCTAAAAGCCCCCAGACCCTTCTAGAGCCCCCCAGGACAATTCTAAAAGCACCCAGACCCTTCTAGAGCCCCCTAGGACCCTTCTCAAAGACCCCAGACCCTTCTAGATTCCTCCAGGACCCTTCTAAAAGCCCCCAAACCCTTCTATATTCCCCCAGGACCCTTCTAAAAGACCCCAGACCCTTCTAGAGCTCCCCAGGACCCTTCTAAAATCCCCCAGACCCTTCTAGAGGCCGCCAGGGCTCCTCTAATGGTCCCCAGACCCTTCTAGAGCCCCCAAGGACCCTTCTAAAAGCCCCCAGAGCCTTCTAGACCCTCCCCGGATCCTTCTAATAGCACCCAGACCCTTCTAGAGCCCCCCAGGACCCTTCTAAAAGGCCCCAGACCCTTCTAGAGCCTCCACGGACACTTCTAAAAGCAACCAGACCCTTCTAGAGCCTCCCAGGACCCTTTTAAAATCCCTCAGACACTTCTAGAGGCCCCCAAGACCCTTCAAAAATACCCCAGAGCATTCAAGATGCCCCCAGGACAATTCTAAAAGACCTCACACCCTTCTAGAGCCCCCCAGGAACCTTCTAAAAGCCCCCAGACCCTTCTAGAGACCCGCAGGACCCTTCTAATAGCACTCAGACCCTTCTAGAGTCTACCAGGACCCTTCTAAAAGCACCCAGACCTTTCTAGAGCTCCCCAGGACCATTCTAAACTCCCCCAGACCCTTCCAGAGCCCCCCAGGACGCTTATAAATGCCCCCAGACCCATCTAGAGCACCCCAGGACTCTTCTAAAAGCCTACAGTCCATTCTAGAGGCCCCCAGGACCCTTCTGAATGCCCCCAGACCCTTCTAGAGCCCCCCAGGACTCTTCTAAAAGACCCCAGACCATTCCAGAGGCCCTCAGGACCCTTCTGAAAGCGCCCAGACCCTTCTAGAGCAACCCAGGACCCTTCTAAATGCACCCAGACACTTCTAGCGCCACCCAGGACCCTTCTAAAAGCCCCCAGACCCTTCTAGAGCCCCCCAGGACACTTCTAACAGCCCCCAGACCATTCTAGACCCACCCCGAATCCTTCTGAAAGCGCCCAGACCATTCTAGAACCTCCCAGGACCCTTCTAAAAGGCCGCAGACACTTCTAGAGGATCCCAGGACCCTTCTAAAAGACCCCAGAGCCTTCTAGATGACCCCAGGACCCTTCTAAAAGCCCTCACACACTTTAGAGCCCCCCAGGACCCTTCTAAAAGCCCCCAGACCCTTCTAGATCCCCCCAGGACCCTTCTAAAAGTACCCAGACCATTCTAGAGCCCCCTAGGACTCTTCTTAAAGCCCCCAGACCCTTCTAGAGAATCCCACGTCCACTCTAAAAGCACCCAGACCCTTCTAGAGCCTACCAGGACCCTTCTAAAATCCCCCAGACTCTTCTAGAACCCACCAGGACCCTTCTAAAAGCCCCCAGACCCTTCTAGACCCTACCCGGATCCTTCTAAAAGCACCCAGACCCTTCTAGAGCCTCCCAGGACCCTTCTAAAATCCCTCAGACCTTTCTAGAGCCCCCCAGGACCCTTATAAAAGTACCCAGAGCCTTCTAGATGCCCACAGGACCCTTCTAAAAGCCCCCACACCCTTCTAGACCCACCCAGGACCCTTCTAAAAGCCTCCAGACCATTCTAGAACCCCCCAGGACCCTTCTAACAGCCCCCAGACCATTCTAGATCCTCCCCGTATCCTTCTAAAAGACCCCAGACCATTCTAGAGGCCACCAGGACCATTCTAAAAGCCGCCAGACCCTTCTAGATCTTCCCCGGATCCTTCTAAAATCCTCCAGACCTTTGTAGAGCCTCCCAGGACCCTTTTAAAAGTCCCCAGACCAATCTATAGACCCCCATGACGTTTCTAAAAGCACCCAGACGCTTCTAGACCCTCCCCGAATACTTCTTAAAGCACCCAGACCCTTCTAGAGCCTCCCAGGTCCCTTCTAATATCCCGCAGACACTTCTAGAGGCCCCCAGGACCCTTATAAAAGCCCCCAGAGCATTCTAGATGATCCAGGACCCTTCTAAAAGACCTAACACCCTTCTAGAGCGCCCGAGGACCCTTCTAAGAGCCCCCAGACCCTTCTAGATCCCCTCAGGACCCTTCTAAAAGCTCCCAGACCCTTCTAGAGCCCCCCAGGACCCTTCTAAAAGCACCCAGACCCTTCTAGAGACCCGCAGGACCCTTCTAAAAGCCCCCAGACATTTCTAGAGGACACCAGGACCCTTCTAAAAGCCCCCAGACCTTTTTAGAGCTCCCCAGGACCCTTCTAAAATCCCTCATACCCTTCTAGAGTCCCCCAGGGCTCCTCTAATCGTCCCCAGACCCTTCTAGAGCAACCAAGGACCATTCTAAAAGCACCCAGACCCTTCTAGAGGCACCCAGGACCCTTCTAAAAGCACCCAGACCCTTCTAGAGGCCCCCAGTACCCTTCAGAAAGCACCCAGACCCTTCTAGAGCCCCGCAGGACCCTTCTAAAAGCCGCCAGACCCTCCTAGAGCCTCCCCGGATCCTTCTAAAATCCTCCAGACATTTGTAGAGCCCGCCAGGACCCTTCTAAAAGCTCCCAGACCTTTCTAGACCATCCCCGGATCCTTTTAAAATCCTCCAGACATTTTTAGAGCCCCCCAGGGCCCTTCTAAAAGCCCCCAGACCCTTCTAGACCATCCCCGGATCCTTCTAAAAGCTCCCAGACCCATCTAGAGCACCCCAGGACTCTTGTAAAAGCCTCCAGACCCTTCTAGAATCACCCAGGACCCTTCTGAATGCCCCCAGACCTTTCTAGACCCCCCAGGACCCATCTAAAAGCCTCTAGACCCTTCTAGAGGCCACCAGGACCCTTCTGAAAGCAACCAAACCCTTCTAGAGCTCCCCAGGAACCTTCTAAATACACCCAGACACTTCTAGCCCCTCCCAGGACCCTTCTAAAAGCCCCCAGACCCTTCTAGAGCTCCCCAGGACCCTTCTAATATCCCCCAGACCCTTCTAGAGCCCCCCAGGACCCTTCTAAAAGCCTCCAGACCCTTCTAGACCCTCCCCGGATATTTCTAAAAGCACCCAGACCCTTCTAGAGCAGCCCAGGACCCTTATAAAAGCACCCAGACCCTTCTAGAGACCCGCAGGACCCTTCTAAATGCCCCCAGACTCTTCTAGACCCTCCCCGAATCCTTCTAAAAGCACCCAGACCATTCCAGAGCCTCCCAGGACCCTTCTAAAATCCCTCAGACACTTCTAGAGGCCCACAGGACACTTCTAAAAGCCCCCAGAGCCTTCTAGATGCCCCCAGGACCATTCTAAAAGCACTCACACCCTTCTAGAGCACACCAGGACCCTTCTAAAAGCCCCCAGACCCTTCTAGAGCCCCCCAGGACCCTTCTAAAAGCCCCCAGACCCTTCTAGAGACCCGCAGGACCCTTCTAAATGTACCCAGACCCTTCTAGAGTCTCCCAGGACCCTTCTAAAAGCCCCCAGACCCTTCTAGAGCTCCCCAGGACCCTTCTAAAATACCCCAGACCCCTCTAGAGGCACCCAGGGCTCCTCTAGTGGTCCCCACACCCTTCTAGAGCCCCCAAGGACCCTTCTAAAAGCCCCCAGACCCTTCTAGAGACACGCAGGACTCTTCTAAAAGCCCCCAGACCCTTCTAGAGCCTCCCAGGACCTTTCTAAAAGCCCCCAGACAATTCTAGACCTCCCGAGGACCCTTCTCAAAGACCCCAGAGCTTTCTAGAGTCCTCCAGGGCCCTTCTAAAAGCCCCCAGACCCTTCTAGAGACACGCAGGACCCTTCTAAAAGCCCCCAGACCCTTCTAGATTCCCCCAGGACCCTTGTAAAAGCCCCCTGACCCTTCTAGAGCTCCTCAGGACCCTTCTAAAATCCCCCAGACCCTTCTAGAGGACCCCAGGGCTCCTCTAATGGTCCCCAGACCCTTCTAGAGCCACCAAGAACCCTTCTAAATGCCCCCAGAGCCTTCTAGACCCTCCCCGGATCCTTCTAATAGCCCCCAGACCCTTATAGAGCCCCCCAGGACCCTTCTAAAAGCACCCAGACCCTTCTAGAGCCTCCACGGACCATTCTAAAAGCCCCCGGACCCTTCTAGAGCCCCCCAGGACCCATCTAAAAGCCCCCAGACCCTTCTACAGCCCCACAGGACCCTTCTAAAAGCCCCCAGACCCTTCTAGAGCCACCCAGGACCTTTCTGAAAGCACCCAGACCCTTCTAGAGGCCCCCAGGACCCTTCTGAAAGCACCCAGACCCTTCTAGAGCTCCCAAGGACCCTTCTAAAAGCCGCCAGACACTTCTAGAGCCTCCCCGGATCCTTCTAAAATCCTCCAGACATTTGTAGAGCCCCCCAGGACCCTTCTAAAAGCACCCAGACCCTTCTAGACCATCCCCGGATCCTTCTAAAACCACCCAGACCCATCTGGATCCTCCCAGGACCTTTCTAAAAGCCCCCAGACCATTCTAGATGACCCAGGACTTTTCTAAAAGCCCCCAGACCCTTCTAGAGCCGCCCAGGACCCTTCTGAAAGCCCCCAGACCCTTCTAGAGCCCCCCAGGACCCTTCTAAATGACCCCAGACCCATCTAGAGCCCCCCAGGACTCTTCTAATAGACTCCAGACCCTTCTAGAGGCCCCCAGGACCCTTCTGAATGCTCCCAGACCCTTCTAGAGCCCCCCAGAACTCTTCTAAAAGCCTCCAGACCCTTCTAGAGGCACCCAGGACCCTTCTAAAAGCCCCCAGACCCTTCTAGAGACACCCAGGACCCTTCTAAAAGCACCCAGACACTTCTAGCGCCCTCAGGACCCTTCTAAAAGCCCCAAGACCCTTCTAGAGCTCCCCAGGACCCTTCTAAAAGCCCCCAGACCCTTCTAGAGGCCCCCAGGACCCTTCTAAAAGCACCCAGACCCTTCTAGAGCCCCACAGGACTCTTCTAAAAGCCCCCAGACCCTTCTAGACCCTCCCCGAATCCTTCTAAAAGCAACCAGACCCTTCTAGAGCCTCCCAGGACCCTTTTAAAATCCCTCAGACACTTCTAGAGGCCCCCAGGACCCTTCTAAAAGCCATCAGAGTCTTCGAGATGCCCCCAGGACCCTTCTAAAAGACCTCACACCATTCTAGAGCCCTCCAGGACCATTCTAAAAGAACCCAGACCCTTCTAGAGACCCGAAGGACCCTTCTAAAAGCACTCAGACCCTTCTAGAGTCTCCCAGGACCCTTCTAAAAGCACCCAGACCCTTCTAGAGCTCCCCAGGACCTATCTAACCTACCCCAGACCCTTCTAGAGCCCCCCAGGACCATTCTAAATGTCCCCAGACCCATCTAGAGCCCCCCAGGACTCTTCTAAAAGCATCCAGACCCATCTAGAGCCCCCCAGGACCCTTCTAAAAGACCCCAGACCCTTCTAGAACTCCCCAGGACCCTTCTAAAAGCACCCAGACCCTTCTAGAGCCCCCCAGGACCCTTCTAAAAGCACCCAGACCCTTCTAGAGCCCCACAGGACCCTTCTAAATGCCCCCAGATTCTTCTAGACCCTCCCCGAATCCTTCTAAAAGCACCCAGACCATTCCAGAGCCTCCCAGGACCGTTCTAAAATCCCTCAGACACTTCTAGAGGCCCACAGGACACTTCTAAAAGCCCCCAGAGCCTTCTAGATGCCCCCAGGACCATTCTAAAAGCACTCACACCCTTCTAGAGCACCCCAGGACCCTTCTAAAAGCCCCCAGACCCTTCTAGAGCCCCCCAGGACCCTTCTAAAAGCCCCCAGACCCTTCTAGAGACCCGCAGGACCCTTCTAAATGCCCCCAGACCCTTCTAGAGTCTCCCAGGACCCTTCTAAAAGCCCCCAGACCCTTCTAGAGCTCCCCAGGACCCTTCTAAAATACCCCAGACCCCTCTAGAGGCACCCAGGGCTCCTCTAGTAGTCCCCACACCCTTCTAGAGCCCCCAAGGACCCTTCTAAAAGCCCCCAGACCCTTCTAGAGCCTCCCAGGACCTTTCTAAAAGCCCCCAGACAATTCTAGACCTCCCGAGGACCCTTCTCAAAGACCCCAGAGCCTTCTAGAGTCCTCCAGGGCCCTTCTAAAAGCCCCCAGACCCTTCTAGAGAAACGCAGGACCCTTCTAAAAGCCCCCAGACCCTTCTAGATTCCCCCAGGACCCTTGTAAAAGCCCCCAGACCCTTCTAGAGCTCCCCAAAACCCTTCTAAAATCCCCCAGACCCTTCTAGAGGACCCCAGGGCTCCTCTAATGGTCCCCAGACCCTTCTAGAGCCAATAAGGACCCTTCTAAATGCCCCCAGAGCTTTCTAGACCCTCCCCGGATCCTTCTAATAGCACCCAGACCCTTCTAGAGCCCCCCAGGACCCTTCTAAAAGCACCCAGACCCTTCTAGAGCCTCCACGGACCATTCTAAAAGCCCCCGGACCCTTCTAGAGCCCCCCAGGACCCATCTAAAAGCCCCCAGACCCTTCTACAGCCCCACAGGACCCTTCTAAAAGCCCCCAGACCCTTCTAGAGCCACCCAGGACCTTTCTGAAAGCACCCAGACCCTTCTAGATGCCCCCAGGACCCTTCTGAAAGCACCCAGACCCTTCTAGAGCTCCCAAGGACCCTTCTAAAAGCACTCAGACCCTTCTAGAGTCTCCCAGGACCCTTCTAAAAGCACCCAGACCCTTCTAGAGCTCCCCAGGACCTATCTAAACTCCCCCAGACCCTTCTAGAGCCCCCCAGGACCATTCTAAATGTCCCCAGACCCATCTAGACCCCCCCAGGACTCTTCTAAAAGCATCCAGACCCTTCTAGCGGCCCCCAGGACCCTTCTGAATGCCTCCAGACTTTTCTAGAGCCCCCCAGAACTCTTCTAAAAGCCTCCAGACCCTTCTAGAGGCCCCCAGGACCCTTCTGAAAGCCCCCAGACCCTTCTAGAGCTCCCCAGGACCCTTCTAAATGCACCCAGACACTTTTAGCGCCACCCAGGACCCTTCTAAAAGACCCCAGACCCTTTTAGAGCTCCCCAGGACCCTTCTAAAAGCACCCAGACCCTTCTAGGACCCCCCCGGACCCTTCTAAAAGCACCCAGACCCTTCTAGAGCCCCACAGGACCCTTCTAAATGCCCCCAGACTCTTCTAGACCCTCCCCGAATCCTTCTAAAAGCACCCAGACCATTCCAGAGCCTCCCAGGACCCTTCTAAAATCCCTCAGACACTTCTAGAGGCGCACAGGACACTTCTAAAAGCCCCCAGAGCCTTCTAGATGCCCCCAGGACTATTCTAAAAGCACTCACACCCTTCTAGAGCACCCCAGGACCCTTCTAAAAGCCCCCAGACCCTTCTAGAGCCCCCCAGGACCCTTCTAAAAGCCCCCAGACCCTTCTAGAGACCCGCAGGACCCTTCTAAATGCACCCAGACCCTTCTAGAGTCTCCCAGGACCCTTCTAAAAGCCCCCAGACCCTTCTAGAGCTCCCCAGGACCCTT
This sequence comes from Clamator glandarius, assembly GCA_033459285.1. NCBI lineage: Eukaryota > Metazoa > Chordata > Aves > Cuculiformes > Cuculidae > Clamator > Clamator glandarius. Next base: position 25,089 of record JAUNZM010000991.1, read on the forward strand.
CTAAAATACCCCAGACCCCTCTATAGGCACCCAGGGCTCCTCTAGTGGTCCCCACACCCTTCTAGAGCCCCCAAGGACCCTTCTAAAAGCCCCCAGACCCTTCTAGAGACACGCAGGACTCTTCTAAAAGCCCCCAGACCCTTCTAGAGCCTCCCAGGACCTTTCTAAAAGCCCCCAGACAATTCTAGACCTCACGAGGACCCTTCTAAAATCACCCAGACCATTCTAGAGGCTCCCAGTGCCCCTCTAATGGTCACCAGACCCTTCTAGAGCCCCCAAGGACCCTTCTAAAAGCCCCCAGACCCTTCTATAGCCACCTAGGACCATTCTAAAAGCACCCAGACCCTTCTAGAGCCCCCCAGGACCCGTCTAAATGACCCCAGACCCATCTAGAGACCCCCAGGACTCTTCTAATAGAATCCAGACCCTTCTAGAGCCCCCCAGGACCCTTCTAAATGCCCCCAGACCCTTGTAGAGCCCCCCAGGACCCTTCTAAAAGCATCCAGACTATTCTAGAGGACCGCAGGACCCTTCTAAAATCCCCCAGACCCTTCTAGAACACCCCGGGATCCTTCTAAAAGAGCCCAGACGATTCTAGAGCCCCTCAGGACTCTTCTAAATGCCCCCAGACACTTCTAGAGAGCCCAGGGCCCGTCTAAAAGCACCCAGACCCTTCTAGAGAACCCCAGGACCCTTCTAAAACCTCCCAGACCCTTCTAGACCCTCCCCGGATCTTTCTAAAAGACCCCAGACCCTTCTAGATCCTCCCCGTATCATTCTAAATGCCCCCAGACCCTTCTAGAGGACCCCAGGACCATTCTAAAAGCCGCCAGACCCTTCTAGAGCCTCCCCGGATCATTCTAAAAGCCCATAGACGCTTCTAGATGCCCCCAGGACCATTCTAAAACCCTCCAGACATTTGTAGAGCCTCCCAGGACCCTTCTAAACGCCCCCAGACCCTTCTAGAACCTCCCCGGATCCTTCTGAAAGCCCCCAGACCCTTCTAGATGCCCCCAGGACCCTTCTAAAAGACCCCAGACCATTCTAGAGCCCCCCAGGACTCTTCTAAAAGCCCCCAGACCATTCTAGAGAAGTCCAGGGCCCTTCTAAAAGCACCCAGACCCTTCTAGATCTCCCCAGGACCCTTCTAAAATCCCTCAGACCCTTCTAGAGCCCCCCAGGATCCTTCTAAAATCCCCCAGACCCTTCTAGAACCCCCCAGGACCATTCTAAAACCACCCAGACCGTTCTAGACCCTCCCCGGATCCTTCTAAAAGCACCCAGACCCTTCTAGAACCTCCCAGGACCCTTCTAAAATCCATCAGACCATTCTAGAGCCTCCCAGGACCCTTCTAAAAGCCCCCAGATCCTTCTAGAGAACCGCAGGACCCTTCTAAAAGCCTCCAGACCCTTCTAGAGCAACCCAGGACCCTTCTAAAAGCCCCCAGACCCTTCTAGAAATTCCACGTATCCTTCTAAAAGCCCCCAGACCCATCTAGATCCCCCCAGGACCCTTCTAAATGCACCCAGACCCATCTAGAGCCCCCCAGGACCCTTCTAAAAGCCTCTAGTCCCTTCTAGAGGCCACCAGGACCGTTCTGAATGCCCCCAGACCCTTCTAGAGCGCTCCAGGACCCTTCTAAAAGCCTCCAGACACTTCTACATGCTCCCAAGACCCTTCTGAAAGCCCCCAGACCCTTCTAGAGCTCCCCAAGACCCTTCCAAATACACCCAGACACTTCTAGCGATCCCCAGGATCATTCTGAAAGCCCCAGACCCTTCTAGAGCCCCCCAGGAATCGTCTAAAAGACCCCAGACCCTTCTAGAGCTCCACAGGACCCTTCTAAAAGACCCAGACCCTTCTAGACCCTAACCGGATCCTTCTAAAAGCACCCAGAGATTTCTAGATGCACCCAGGACCATTCTAAAAGCTCTCACACCCTTCTAGAGCCCCCCAGGACCCCTCTAAAAGCCGCCAGACCCTTCTAGAGCCCCACAGGACCCTTCTAAAAGCCCTCAGACCCTTCTAGAGACACGCAGGACCTTCTAAATGCCCCCAGACCCTTCTAGAGTCTCCCAGGACCCTTCTAAAAGCCCCCAGACCCTTCTAGATCTCCCCAGGACCCTTCTAAAATACCCCAGACCTTTCTAGAGGCACCCAGGGCCCCTCTAGTGGTCCCCAGACCCTTCTTGAGCCCCCAAGGACCATTCTAAAAGCCCCCAGACCCATCAAGAGCTCCCCAGAACCCTTCTAAAATCCCCCAGACCCTTCTAGAGGCCCCTAGGACCCCTCTAATGGTCCCCAGACCCTTCTAGAGCCAACAAGGGCCCTTCTAAAAGCCCCCAGACCCTTCTAGAGCCCCCCAGGACCCTTCTAAAATCCCCCAGACCCTTCTAGAGCCCCCCAGGACCCTTCTAAAAGTCCCCAGACCCTTATAGACCCTCCCCGGATCCTTCTAAAAGCACCCAGACCCTTCTAGAGCCTCCCAGGACCCTTCTAAAATCCCTCAGACCATTCTAGAGCCCCACAGGACCCTTATAAAAGCCCCCAGAGACTTCTAGATGCCCCCAGGACCATTCTAAAAGCCCTCACACCCTTCTAGAGCCCACCAGGACCCTTCTAAAAGCCGTCAGACCCTTCTAGAGCCCCCCAGGACCCTTCTAAAAGCTCCCAGACCCTTCTAGAGACCCGCAGGACCCATCTAAATGCCCCCAGACCCTTCTTGAGTTTCCCAGGAACCTTCTAAAAGCCCCCAGACCTTTCTAGAGCTCCCCAGGACCCTTCTAAAATACCCCAGACCCTTCTAGAGGCCTCCAGGTCCCCTCTAGTGGTCCCCAGACCCTTCTAGAGCCCCCAAGGACCATTCTAAAAGCCCCCAGACCCTTCTAGAGGCCCCTAGGGCCCCTCTAATGGTCCCCAGACCCTTCTAGAGCCCCAAGGACCCTTCTAAAAGCCCCCAGACCCTTCTAGAGACCCGCAGGACCCTTCTAAAACAACCCAGACCCTTGTTAGACCATCCCAGGACCCTTCTAATATCCCCCAGACCCTTCTAGAGCCCCCCAGGACCCTTCTAAAAGCCTCCAGACCCTTCTAGACCCTCCCCGGATCCTTCTAAAAGCACCCAGACCATTCTAGAGCAGCCCAGGACCCTTATAAAAGCACCCAGACCCTTCTAGAGACCCGCAGGACCCTTCTAAATGCCCCCAGACTCTTCTAGACCCTCCCCGAATCCTTCTAAAAGCACCCAGACCATTCCAGAGCACCCCAGGACCCTTCTAAAAGCCCCCAGACCCTTCTAGAGCCCCCCAGGACCCTTCTAAATGTCCCCAGACCCTTCTAGAGTCTCCCAGGACCCTTCTAAAAGCCCCCAGACTCTTCTAGAGCTCCCCAGGACCCTTCTAAAATACCCCAGACCCCTCTAGAGGCCCCCAGGGCTCCTCTAGTGGTCCCCACACCCTTCTAGAGCCCCCAAGGACCCTTCTAAAAGCCCCCAGACCCTTCTAGAGACACGCAGGACTCTTCTAAAAGCCCCCTGACCCTTCTAGAGCCTCCCAGGACCTTTCTAAAAGCCCCCAGACAATTCTAGACCTCACGAGGACCCTTCTAAAATCACCCAGACCATTCTAGAGGCTCCCAGTGCCCCTCTAATGGTCACCAGACCCTTCTAGAGCCCCCAAGGACCCTTCTAAAAGCCCCCAGACCCTTCTATAGCCACCTAGGACCATTCTAAAAGCACCCAGACCCTTCTAGAGCCCCCCAGGACCCGTCTAAATGACCCCAGACCCATCTAGAGACCCCCAGGACTCTTCTAATAGACTCCAGACCCTTGTAGAGCCCCCCAGGACCCTTCTAAAAGCATCCAGACTATTCTAGAGGACCGCAGGACCCTTCTAAAATCCCCCAGACCCTTCTAGAACACCCCAGGACCTTTCTAAAAGAGCCCAGACGATTCTAGAGCCCCTCAGGACTCTTCTAAATGCCCCCAGACACTTCTAGAGAGCCCAGGGCCCGTCTAAAAGCACCCAGACCCTTCTAGAGAACCCCAGGACCCTTCTAAAACCTCCCAGACCCTTCTAGATCCTCCCCGTATCATTCTAAATGCCCCCAGACCCTTCTAGAGGACCCCAGGACCATTCTAAAAGCCGCCAGACCCTTCTAGAGCCTCCCCGGATCATTCTAAAAGCCCATAGACGCTTCTAGATGCCCCCAGGACCATTCTAAAACCCTCCAGACATTTGTAGAGCCTCCCAGGACCATTCTAAACGCCCCCAGACCCTTCTAGAACCTCCCCGGATCCTTCTAAAAGTACCCAGACCCATCTGGATCCTCCCAGGACCCTTCTAAAAGACCCCAGACCCTTCTAGAGGCCCCAAGAACCCTTCTAATAGCCCCCCAGACTCTTCTAGAGCCCCTCAGGACCCTTCTGAAAGCCCCCAGACGCATCTAGAGACCCGCAGGACCCTTCTAAATGCACCCAGACCCTTCTAGATTCTCCCAGGACCCTTCTAAAAGCCCCCAGACCCTTCTAGAGCTCCCCAGGACCCGTCTAAAATACCCCAGACCCTTCTAGAGGTCCCCAGGGCCCCTCTAGTGGTCCCCAGACCCTTCTAGAGCCCCCAAGGACCATTCTAAAAGCCCCCAGACCCTTCTAGAGCCTCCCAGGACCTTTCTAAAAGCCCCCAGACAATTCTAGACCTCCCGAGGACCCTTCTCAAAGACCCCAGAGCTTTCTAGAGTCCTCCAGGGCCCTTCTAAAAGCCCCCAGACCCTTCTAGAGACACGCAGGACCCTTCTAAAAGCCCCCAGACCCTTCTAGATTCCCCCAGGACCCTTGTAAAAGCCCCCTGACCCTTCTAGAGCTCCTCAGGACCCTTCTAAAATCCCCCAGACCCTTCTAGAGGACCCCAGGGCTCCTCTAATGGTCCCCAGACCCTTCTAGAGCCACCAAGAACCCTTCTAAATGCCCCCAGAGCCTTCTAGACCCTCCCCGGATCCTTCTAATAGCCCCCAGACCCTTCTAGAGCCCCCCAGGACCCTTCTAAAAGCACCCAGACCCTTCTAGAGCCTCCACGGACCATTCTAAAAGCCCCCGGACCCTTCTAGAGCCCCCCAGGACCCATCTAAAAGCCCCCAGACCCTTCTACAGCCCCACAGGACCCTTCTAAAAGCCCCCAGACCCTTCTAGAGCCACCCAGGACCTTTCTGAAAGCACCCAGACCCTTCTAGAGGCCCCCAGGACCCTTCTGAAAGCACCCAGACCCTTCTAGAGCTCCCAAGGACCCTTCTAAAAGCCGCCAGACACTTCTAGAGCCTCCCCGGATCCTTCTAAAATCCTCCAGACATTTGTAGAGCCCCCCAGGACCCTTCTAAAAGCACCCAGACCCTTCTAGACCATCCCCGGATCCTTCTAAAACCACCCAGACCCATCTGGATCCTCCCAGGACCTTTCTAAAAGCCCCCAGACCATTCTAGATGACCCAGGACTTTTCTAAAAGCCCCCAGACCCTTCTAGAGCCGCCCAGGACCCTTCTGAAAGCCCCCAGACCCTTCTAGAGCCCCCCAGGACCCTTCTAAATGACCCCAGACCCATCTAGAGCCCCCCAGGACTCTTCTAATAGACTCCAGACCCTTCTAGAGGCCCCCAGGACCCTTCTGAATGCTCCCAGACCCTTCTAGAGCCCCCCAGAACTCTTCTAAAAGCCTCCAGACCCTTCTAGAGGCACCCAGGACCCTTCTAAAAGCCCCCAGACCCTTCTAGAGACACCCAGGACCCTTCTAAAAGCACCCAGACACTTCTAGCGCCCTCAGGACCCTTCTAAAAGCCCCAAGACCCTTCTAGAGCTCCCCAGGACCCTTCTAAAAGCCCCCAGACCCTTCTAGAGGCCCCCAGGACCCTTCTAAAAGCACCCAGACCCTTCTAGAGCCCCACAGGACTCTTCTAAAAGCCCCCAGACCCTTCTAGACCCTCCCCGAATCCTTCTAAAAGCAACCAGACCCTTCTAGAGCCTCCCAGGACCCTTTTAAAATCCCTCAGACACTTCTAGAGGCCCCCAGGACCCTTCTAAAAGCCATCAGAGTCTTCGAGATGCCCCCAGGACCCTTCTAAAAGACCTCACACCATTCTAGAGCCCTCCAGGACCATTCTAAAAGAACCCAGACCCTTCTAGAGACCCGAAGGACCCTTCTAAAAGCACTCAGACCCTTCTAGAGTCTCCCAGGACCCTTCTAAAAGCACCCAGACCCTTCTAGAGCTCCCCAGGACCTATCTAACCTACCCCAGACCCTTCTAGAGCCCCCCAGGACCATTCTAAATGTCCCCAGACCCATCTAGAGCCCCCCAGGACTCTTCTAAAAGCATCCAGACCCATCTAGAGCCCCCCAGGACCCTTCTAAAAGACCCCAGACCCTTCTAGAACTCCCCAGGACCCTTCTAAAAGCACCCAGACCCTTCTAGAGCCCCCCAGGACCCTTCTAAAAGCACCCAGACCCTTCTAGAGCCCCACAGGACCCTTCTAAATGCCCCCAGATTCTTCTAGACCCTCCCCGAATCCTTCTAAAAGCACCCAGACCATTCCAGAGCCTCCCAGGACCGTTCTAAAATCCCTCAGACACTTCTAGAGGCCCACAGGACACTTCTAAAAGCCCCCAGAGCCTTCTAGATGCCCCCAGGACCATTCTAAAAGCACTCACACCCTTCTAGAGCACCCCAGGACCCTTCTAAAAGCCCCCAGACCCTTCTAGAGCCCCCCAGGACCCTTCTAAAAGCCCCCAGACCCTTCTAGAGACCCGCAGGACCCTTCTAAATGCCCCCAGACCCTTCTAGAGTCTCCCAGGACCCTTCTAAAAGCCCCCAGACCCTTCTAGAGCTCCCCAGGACCCTTCTAAAATACCCCAGACCCCTCTAGAGGCACCCAGGGCTCCTCTAGTAGTCCCCACACCCTTCTAGAGCCCCCAAGGACCCTTCTAAAAGCCCCCAGACCCTTCTAGAGCCTCCCAGGACCTTTCTAAAAGCCCCCAGACAATTCTAGACCTCCCGAGGACCCTTCTCAAAGACCCCAGAGCCTTCTAGAGTCCTCCAGGGCCCTTCTAAAAGCCCCCAGACCCTTCTAGAGAAACGCAGGACCCTTCTAAAAGCCCCCAGACCCTTCTAGATTCCCCCAGGACCCTTGTAAAAGCCCCCAGACCCTTCTAGAGCTCCCCAAAACACTTCTAAAATCCCCCAGACCTTTCTAGAGGACCCCAGGGCTCCTCTAATGGTCCCCAGACCCTTCTAGAGCCAATAAGGACCCTTCTAAATGCCCCCAGAGCTTTCTAGACCCTCCCCGGATCCTTCTAATAGCACCCAGACCCTTCTAGAGCCCCCCAGGACCCTTCTAAAAGCACCCAGACCCTTCTAGAGCCTCCACGGACCATTCTAAAAGCCCCCGGACCCTTCTAGAGCCCCCCAGGACCCATCTAAAAGCCCCCAGACCCTTCTACAGCCCCACAGGACCCTTCTAAAAGCCCCCAGACCCTTCTAGAGCCACCCAGGACCTTTCTGAAAGCACCCAGACCCTTCTAGATGCCCCCAGGACCCTTCTGAAAGCACCCAGACCCTTCTAGAGCTCCCAAGGACCCTTCTAAAAGCACTCAGACCCTTCTAGAGTCTCCCAGGACCCTTCTAAAAGCACCCAGACCCTTCTAGAGCTCCCCAGGACCTATCTAAACTCCCCCAGACCCTTCTAGAGCCCCCCAGGACCATTCTAAATGTCCCCAGACCCATCTAGACCCCCCCAGGACTCTTCTAAAAGCATCCAGACCCTTCTAGCGGCCCCCAGGACCCTTCTGAATGCCTCCAGACCCTTCTAGAGCCCCCCAGAACTCTTCTAAAAGCCTCCAGACCCTTCTAGAGGCCCCCAGGACCCTTCTGAAAGCCCCCAGACCCTTCTAGAGCTCCCCAGGACCCTTCTAAATGCACCCAGACACTTTTAGCGCCACCCAGGACCCTTCTAAAAGACCCCAGACCCTTTTAGAGCTCCCCAGGACCCTTCTAAAAGCACCCAGACCCTTCTAGGACCCCCCCGGACCCTTCTAAAAGCACCCAGACCCTTCTAGAGCCCCACAGGACCCTTCTAAATGCCCCCAGACTCTTCTAGACCCTCCCCGAATCCTTCTAAAAGCACCCAGACCATTCCAGAGCCTCCCAGGACCCTTCTAAAATCCCTCAGACACTTCTAGAGGCGCACAGGACACTTCTAAAAGCCCCCAGAGCCTTCTAGATGCCCCCAGGACTATTCTAAAAGCACTCACACCCTTCTAGAGCACCCCAGGACCCTTCTAAAAGCCCCCAGACCCTTCTAGAGCCCCCCAGGACCCTTCTAAAAGCCCCCAGACCCTTCTAGAGACCCGCAGGACCCTTCTAAATGCACCCAGACCCTTCTAGAGTCTCCCAGGACCCTTCTAAAAGCCCCCAGACCCTTCTAGAGCTCCCCAGGACCCTTCTAAAATACCCCAGACCCCTCTATAGGCACCCAGGGCTCCTCTAGTGGTCCCCACACCCTTCTAGAGCCCCCAAGGACCCTTCTAAAAGCCCCCAGACCCTTCTAGAGACACGCAGGACTCTTCTAAAAGCCCCCAGACCCTTCTAGAGCCTCCCAGGACCTTTCTAAAAGCCCCCAGACAATTCTAGACCTCACGAGGACCCTTCTAAAATCACCCAGACCATTCTAGAGGCTCCCAGTGCCCCTCTAATGGTCACCAGACCCTTCTAGAGCCCCCAAGGACCCTTCTAAAAGCCCCCAGACCCTTCTATAGCCACCTAGGACCATTCTAAAAGCACCCAGACCCTTCTAGAGCCCCCCAGGACCCGTCTAAATGACCCCAGACCCATCTAGAGACCCCCAGGACTCTTCTAATAGAATCCAGACCCTTCTAGAGCCCCCCAGGACCCTTCTAAATGCCCCCAGACCCTTGTAGAGCCCCCCAGGACCCTTCTAAAAGCATCCAGACTATTCTAGAGGACCGCAGGACCCTTCTAAAATCCCCCAGACCCTTCTAGAACACCCCGGGATCCTTCTAAAAGAGCCCAGACGATTCTAGAGCCCCTCAGGACTCTTCTAAATGCCCCCAGACACTTCTAGAGAGCCCAGGGCCCGTCTAAAAGCACCCAGACCCTTCTAGAGAACCCCAGGACCCTTCTAAAACCTCCCAGACCCTTCTAGACCCTCCCCGGATCTTTCTAAAAGACCCCAGACCCTTCTAGATCCTCCCCGTATCATTCTAAATGCCCCCAGACCCTTCTAGAGGACCCCAGGACCATTCTAAAAGCCGCCAGACCCTTCTAGAGCCTCCCCGGATCATTCTAAAAGCCCATAGACGCTTCTAGATGCCCCCAGGACCATTCTAAAACCCTCCAGACATTTGTAGAGCCTCCCAGGACCCTTCTAAACGCCCCCAGACCCATCTAGAACCTCCCCGGATCCTTCTGAAAGCCCCCAGACCCTTCTAGATGCCCCCAGGACCCTTCTAAAAGACCCCAGACCATTCTAGAGCCCCCCAGGACTCTTCTAAAAGCCCCCAGACCATTCTAGAGAAGTCCAGGGCCCTTCTAAAAGCACCCAGACCCTTCTAGATCTCCCCAGGACCCTTCTAAAATCCCTCAGACCCTTCTAGAGCCCCCCAGGATCCTTCTAAAATCCCCCAGACCCTTCTAGAACCCCCCAGGACCATTCTAAAACCACCCAGACCGTTCTAGACCCTCCCCGGATCCTTCTAAAAGCACCCAGACCCTTCTAGAACCTCCCAGGACCCTTCTAAAATCCATCAGACCATTCTAGAGCCTCCCAGGACCCTTCTAAAAGCCCCCAGATCCTTCTAGAGAACCGCAGGACCCTTCTAAAAGCCTCCAGACCCTTCTAGAGCAACCCAGGACCCTTCTAAAAGCCCCCAGACCCTTCTAGAAATTCCACGTATCCTTCTAAAAGCCCCCAGACCCATCTAGATCCCCCCAGGACCCTTCTAAATGCACCCAGACCCATCTAGAGCCCCCCAGGACCCTTCTAAAAGCCTCTAGTCCCTTCTAGAGGCCACCAGGACCGTTCTGAATGCCCCCAGACCCTTCTAGAGCGCTCCAGGACCCTTCTAAAAGCCTCCAGACACTTCTACATGCTCCCAAGACCCTTCTGAAAGCCCCCAGACCCTTCTAGAGCTCCCCAAGACCCTTCCAAATACACCCAGACACTTCTAGCGATCCCCAGGATCATTCTGAAAGCCCCAGACCCTTCTAGAGCCCCCCAGGAATCGTCTAAAAGACCCCAGACCCTTCTAGAGCTCCACAGGACCCTTCTAAAAGACCCAGACCCTTCTAGACCCTAACCGGATCCTTCTAAAAGCACCCAGAGATTTCTAGATGCACCCAGGACCATTCTAAAAGCTCTCACACCCTTCTAGAGCCCCCCAGGACCCCTCTAAAAGCCGCCAGACCCTTCTAGAGCCCCACAGGACCCTTCTAAAAGCCCTCAGACCCTTCTAGAGACACGCAGGACCTTCTAAATGCCCCCAGACCCTTCTAGAGTCTCCCAGGACCCTTCTAAAAGCCCCCAGACCCTTCTAGATCTCCCCAGGACCCTTCTAAAATACCCCAGACCTTTCTAGAGGCACCCAGGGCCCCTCTAGTGGTCCCCAGACCCTTCTTGAGCCCCCAAGGACCATTCTAAAAGCCCCCAGACCCATCAAGAGCTCCCCAGAACCCTTCTAAAATCCCCCAGACCCTTCTAGAGGCCCCTAGGACCCCTCTAATGGTCCCCAGACCCTTCTAGAGCCAACAAGGGCCCTTCTAAAAGCCCCCAGACCCTTCTAGAGCCCCCCAGGACCCTTCTAAAATCCCCCAGACCCTTCTAGAGCCCCCCAGGACCCTTCTAAAAGTCCCCAGACCCTTATAGACCCTCCCCGGATCCTTCTAAAAGCACCCAGACCCTTCTAGAGCCTCCCAGGACCCTTCTAAAATCCCTCAGACCATTCTAGAGCCCCACAGGACCCTTATAAAAGCCCCCAGAGACTTCTAGATGCCCCCAGGACCATTCTAAAAGCCCTCACACCCTTCTAGAGCCCACCAGGACCCTTCTAAAAGCCGCCAGACCCTTCTAGAGCCCCCCAGGACCCTTCTAAAAGCTCCCAGACCCTTCTAGAGACCCGCAGGACCCATCTAAATGCCCCCAGACCCTTCTTGAGTTTCCCAGGAACCTTCTAAAAGCCCCCAGACCTTTCTAGAGCTCCCCAGGACCCTTCTAAAATACCCCAGACCCTTCTAGAGGCCTCCAGGTCCCCTCTAGTGGTCCCCAGACCCTTCTAGAGCCCCCAAGGACCATTCTAAAAGCCCCCAGACCCTTCTAGAGGCCCCTAGGGCCCCTCTAATGGTCCCCAGACCCTTCTAGAGCCCCAAGGACCCTTCTAAAAGCCCCCAGACCCTTCTAGAGACCCGCAGGACCCTTCTAAAACAACCCAGACCCTTGTTAGACCATCCCAGGACCCTTCTAATATCCCCCAGACCCTTCTAGAGCCCCCCAGGACCCTTCTAAAAGCCTCCAGACCCTTCTAGACCCTCCCCGGATCCTTCTAAAAGCACCCAGACCATTCTAGAGCAGCCCAGGACCCTTATAAAAGCACCCAGACCCTTCTAGAGACCCGCAGGACCCTTCTAAATGCCCCCAGACTCTTCTAGACCCTCCCCGAATCCTTCTAAAAGCACCCAGACCATTCCAGAGCCTCCCAGGACCCTTCTAAAATCCCTCAGACACTTCTAGAGGCCCACAGGACACTTCTAAAAGCCCCCAGAGCCTTCTAGATGCCCCCAGGACCATTCTAAAAGCACTCACACCCTTCTAGAGCACCCCAGGACCATTCTAAAAGCCCCCAGACCCTTCTAGAGCCCCCCAGGACCCTTCTAAAAGCCCCCAGACCCTTCTAGAGACCCGCAGGACCCTTCTAAATGTCCCCAGACCCTTCTAGAGTCTCCCAGGACCCTTCTAAAAGCCCAAAGACCCTTCTAGAGCTCCCCAGGACCCTTCTAAAATACCCCAGACCCCTCTAGAGGCCCCCAGGGCTCCTCTAGTGGTCCCCACACCCTTCTAGAGCAACCAAGGACCCTTCTAAAAGCCCCCAGACCCTTCTAGAGAACCCCAGGACCCTTCTAAAAGCCCCCAGACCCTTCTAGATTCCCCCAGGACCCTTGTAAAAGCCCCCAGACCCTTCTAGAGCCCCCCATAACTCCTCTAAAAACCCCCATACCCTTCTAGAGGACCCCAGGGCTCCTCTAATGGTCCCCAGACCTTTCTAGATCCACCAAGGACCCTTCTCAAAGCCCCCAGAGCCTTCTAGACCCTCCCCGGATCCTTCTAATAGCCCCCAGACCCTTCTAGAGCCCCCCAGGACCCATCTAAAAGCCCCCAGACCCTTCTACAGCCCCAAAGGACCCTTCTAAAAGCCCCCAGACCCATCTAGAGCCACCCAGGACCTTTCTGAAAGCACCCAGACCCTTCTAGAGGCCCCCAGGACCCTTCTGAAAGCACCCAGACCCTTCTAGAGCTCCCAAGGACCCTTCTAAAAGCCGCCAGACACTTCTAGAGCCTCCCCGGATAATTCTAAAATCCTCCAGACATTTGTAGAGCCCCCCAGGACCCTTCTAAAAGCACCCAGACCCTTCTAGACCATCCCCGGATCCTTCTAAAACCACCCAGACCCATCTGGATCCTCCCAGGACCTTTCTAAAAGCCCCCAGACCATTCTAGATGACCCAGGACCCTTCTAAAAGCCCCCAGACCCTTCTAGAGCCCCCCAGGACACTTCTGAAAGCCCCCAGACCCTTCTAGAGCCCCCCCCAGGACCCTTCTAAATGACCCCAGACCCATCTAGAGCCCCCCAGGACTCTTCTAATAGACTCCAGACCCTTCTAGAGGCCCCCAGGACCCTTCTATAAAGCCTCCAGACCCTTCTGGAGACACCCAGGACCCTTCTAAAAGCACCCAGACACTTCTAGCGCCCTCAGGACCCTTCTAAAAGCCCCAAGACCCTTCTAGAGCTCCCCAGGACCTTTCTAAAAGCCCCCAGACCCTTCTAGAGGCCCCCAGGACCCTTCTAAAAGCCCCCAGACCCTTCTAGAGACCCGCAGGACCCTTCTAAATGCCCCCAGACCCTTCTAGAGCTCCCCAGGACCCTTCTAAAATACCCCAGACCCCTCTAGAGGCCCCCAGGGCTCCTCTAGTGGTCCCCACACCCTTCTCGAGCCCCCAAGGACCCTTCTAAAAGCCCCCAGACCCTTCTAGAGACACGCAGGACTCTTCTAAAAGCCCCCAGACCCTTCTAGAGCCTCCCAGGACCTTTCTAAAAGCCCCCAGACAATTCTAGACCTCCCGAGGACCCTTCTAAAATCACCCAGACCATTCTAGAGGCTCCCAGTGCCCCTCTAATGGTGCCCAGACCCTTCTAGAGCCCCCAAGGACCCTTCTAAAACCTCCCAGACCCTTCTAGACCCTCCCCGGATCTTTCTAAAAGCCCCCAGACCCTTCTAGAGCCCCCCAGGACCATTCTCAAAGACTCCAGACCCTTCTAGAGCCCCCAGGACCCTTCTAAAAGCCCCCAGACCCTTCTAGATCCTCCCCGTATCATTCTAAATGCCCCCAGACCCTTCTAGAGGACCCCAGGACCCTTCTAAAAGCCGCCAGACCCTTCTAGAGCCTCCCCGGATCATTCTAAAAGCCCATAGACGCTTCTAGATGCCCCCAGGACCATTCTAAAACCCTCCAGACATTTGTAGAGCCTCCCAGGACCCTTCTAAACGCCCCCAGACCCTTCTAGAACCTCCCCGGATCCTTCTAAAAGTACCCAGACCCATCTGGATCCTCCCAGGACCCTTCTAAAAGACCCCAGACCCTTCTAGAGGCCCCAAGAACCCTTCTAAATGCCCCCAGACCTTTCTAGAGGCCCCCAGGATCTTTCTAAAATCCCCCAGACCCTTCTAGAGCACCCCAGGACACTTATAAATGCCCCCAGACCCTTCTAGAGCCCCCCAGGACCTTCTAAAAGCCTCCAGACTTTTCTAGAGGCCCGCAGGACCATTCTGAAAGCCCCCAGACCCTTCTAGATCCGCCCAGGCCCCTTCTAAAAGCCCCCAGACCATTCTAGAGCCCCCCATAACTCCTCTAAAAGCCCCCAGACCCTTCTAGAGAAGCCCAGGGCCCCTATAAAAGCACCCACACCCTTCTAGAGCTCCCCAGGACCCTTCTAAAATCCCTCAGACCCTTCTAGAGCCCCCCAGGACCCTTCTAAAATCCCCCAGACCGTTCTAGACCCTCCCCGGATCCTTCTAAAAGCCCCCACACCATTCTAGAGCCACCCAGGACCCTTCAAAAAGCCTCCAGACCATTCTAGAGCCCCCCAGGACCCTTCTAAAAGCAACCAGACCCTTCTAGAGATTCCACGTATCCTTCTAAAAGCCCCCAGACCCTTCTAGAGCCCCCCAGGACCCTTCTAAATGCCCCCAGACCAATCTAGAGCCTCCCAGGACTCTTCTAAAAGCATCCAGTCCCTTCTAGAGGCCACCAGGACCGTTCTCAATGCCCCCAGACCATTCTAGAGCCCATCAGGACCATTCTAAAAGCCTCCAGACCCTTCTACATGCCCCCAGGACCCTTCTGAAAGCCCCAGACCCTTCTAGAGCCCCCCAGGACCAGTCTAAAAGAACCCAGACCCTTCTAGAGCTCCACAGGACCCTTCTAAAAGCCCCAGACCCTTCTAGACCCTCCCCGAATCCTTCTAAAAGCACCCAGACCCTTCTAGAGCCTCCCCGGACCCTTCTAAAAGGCCGCAGACAATTCTAGAGGCCCCCAGGACCCTTCTAAAAGCACCCAGAGACTTCTAGATGCACCCAGGACCATTCTAAAAGCCCTCACACTCTTCTAGAGCCCACCAGGACCCTTCTAAAAGCCGCCAGACCCTTCTAGAACCCCCCAGGACCCTTCTAAAAGCCCCCAGACGCTTCTAGAGACCCGCAGGACCCTTCTAAATGCACCCAGACCCTTCTAGATTCTCCCAGGACCCTTCTAAAAGCCCCCAGACCCTTCTAGAGCTCCCCAGGACCCTTCTAAAAGCCCCAAGACCCTTCTAGAGCTCCCCAGGAGCCTTCTAAAAGACCCCAGACCCTTCTAGAGGCCCCCAGGACCCTTCTAAAAGCACCCAGCCCCTTCTAGAGCCCCACAGGACCTTTCTAAAAGCCCCCAGACCCTTCTAGACCCTCCCCGAATCCTTCTAAAAGAAACCAGACCCTTCTAGAGCCTCCCAGGACCCTTTTAAAATCCCTCAGACACTTCTGGAAGCCCCCAGGACCCTTCTAAAAGACATCAGAGTCTTCGAGATGCCCCCAGGACCCTTCTAAAATCCCTCAGACACTTCTAGAGGCCCACAGGACACTTCTAAAAGCCCCCAGAGCCTTCTAGATGCCCCCAGGACCATTCTAAAAGAGCTCACACCCTTCTAGAGCACACCAGGACCATTCTAAAAGCCCCCAGACCCTTCTAGAGCCCCCCAGGACCCTTCTAAAAGCCCCCAGACCCTTCTAGAGACCCGCAGGACCCTTCTAAATGTCCCCAGACCCTTCTAGAGTCTCCCAGGACCCTTCTAAAAGCCCAAAGACCCTTCTAGAGCTCCCCAGGACCCTTCTAAAATACCCCAGACCCCTCTAGAGGCCCCCAGGGCTCCTCTAGTGGTCCCCACACCCTTCTAGAGCAACCAAGGACCCTTCTAAAAGCCCCCAGACCCTTCTAGAGAACCCCAGGACCCTTCTAAAAGCCCCCAGACCCTTCTAGATTCCCCCAGGACCCTTGTAAAAGCCCCCAGACCCTTCTAGAGCCCCCCATAACTCCTCTAAAAACCCCCATACCCTTCTAGAGGACCCCAGGGCTCCTCTAATGGTCCCCAGACCCTTCTAGATCCACCAAGGACCCTTCTCAAAGCCCCCAGAGCCTTCTAGACCCTCCCCGGATCCTTCTAATAGCCCCCAGACCCTTCTAGAGCCCCCCAGGACCCATCTAAAAGCCCCCAGACCCTTCTACAGCCCCAAAGGACCCTTCTAAAAGCCCCCAGACCCATCTAGAGCCACCCAGGACCTTTCTGAAAGCACCCAGACCCTTCTAGAGGCCCCCAGGACCCTTCTGAAAGCACCCAGACCCTTCTAGAGCTCCCAAGGACCCTTCTAAAAGCCGCCAGACACTTCTAGAGCCTCCCCGGATAATTCTAAAATCCTCCAGACATTTGTAGAGCCCCCCAGGACCCTTCTAAAAGCACCCAGACCCTTCTAGACCATCCCCGGATCCTTCTAAAACCACCCAGACCCATCTGGATCCTCCCAGGACCTTTCTAAAAGCCCCCAGACCATTCTAGATGACCCAGGACCCTTCTAAAAGCCCCCAGACCCTTCTAGAGCCCCCCAGGACACTTCTGAAAGCCCCCAGACCCTTCTAGAGCCCCACCCAGGACCCTTCTAAATGACCCCAGACCCATCTAGAGCCCCCCAGGACTCTTCTAATAGACTCCAGACCCTTCTAGAGGCCCCCAGGACCCTTCTATAAAGCCTCCAGACCCTTCTGGAGACACCCAGGACCCTTCTAATAGCACCCAGACACTTCTAGCGCCCTCAGGACCCTTCTAAAAGCCCCAAGACCCTTCTAGAGCTCCCCAGGACCTTTCTAAAAGCCCCCAGACCCTTCTAGAGGCCCCCAGGACCCTTCTAAAAGCACCCAGACCCTTCTAGAGCCTTACAGGACCCTTCTAAAAGCCCCCAGACCCTTCTAGACCCTCCCCGAATCCTTCTAAAAGCAACCAGACCCTTCTAGAGCCTCCCAGGACCCTTTTAAAATCCCTCAGACACTTCTAGAGGCCCCCAGGACCCTTCTAAAAGCCATCAGAGTCTTCGAGATGCCCCCAGGACCCTTCTAAAAGACCTCACACCCTTCTAGAGCCCCCCAGGACCCTTCTAAAAGCACCCAGACACTTCTAGCGCCCTCAGGACCCTTCTAAAAGCCCCAAGACCCTTCTAGAGCTCCCCAGGACCTTTCTAAAAGCCCCCAGACCCTTCTAGAGGCCCCCAGGACCCTTCTAAAAGCCCCCAGACCCTTCTAGAGACCCGCAGGACCCTTCTAAATGCCCCCAGACCCTTCTAGAGCTCCCCAGGACCCTTCTAAAATACCCCAGACCCCTCTAGAGGCCCCCAGGGCTCCTCTAGTGGTCCCCACACCCTTCTAGAGCAACCAAGGACCCTTCTAAAAGCCCCCAGACCCTTCTAGAGAACCCCAGGACCCTTCTAAAAGCCCCCAGACCCTTCTAGATTCCCCCAGGACCCTTGTAAAAGCCCCCAGACCCTTCTAGAGCCCCCCATAACTCCTCTAAAAACCCCCATACCCTTCTAGAGGACCCCAGGGCTCCTCTAATGGTCCCCAGACCTTTCTAGATCCACCAAGGACCCTTCTCAAAGCCCCCAGAGCCTTCTAGACCCTCCCCGGATCCTTCTAATAGCCCCCAGACCCTTCTAGAGCCCCCCAGGACCCATCTAAAAGCCCCCAGACCCTTCTACAGCCCCAAAGGACCCTTCTAAATGCACCCAGACCCTTCTAGATTCTCCCAGGACCCTTCTAAAAGCCCCCAGACCCTTCTAGAGCTCCCCAGGACCCTTCTAAAAGCCCCAAGACCCTTCTAGAGCTCCCCAGGAGCCTTCTAAAAGACCCCAGACCCTTCTAGAGGCCCCCAGGACCCTTCTAAAAGCACCCAGCCCCTTCTAGAGCCCCACAGGACCTTTCTAAAAGCCCCCAGACCCTTCTAGACCCTCCCCGAATCCTTCTAAAAGAAACCAGACCCTTCTAGAGCCTCCCAGGACCCTTTTAAAATCCCTCAGACACTTCTGGAAGCCCCCAGGACCCTTCTAAAAGACATCAGAGTCTTCGAGATGCCCCCAGGACCCTTCTAAAATCCCTCAGACACTTCTAGAGGCCCACAGGACACTTCTAAAAGCCCCCAGAGCCTTCTAGATGCCCCCAGGACCATTCTAAAAGAGCTCACACCCTTCTAGAGCACACCAGGACCATTCTAAAAGCCCCCAGACCCTTCTAGAGCCCCCCAGGACCCTTCTAAAAGCCCCCAGACCCTTCTAGAGACCCGCAGGACCCTTCTAAATGTCCCCAGACCCTTCTAGAGTCTCCCAGGACCCTTCTAAAAGCCCAAAGACCCTTCTAGAGCTCCCCAGGACCCTTCTAAAATACCCCAGACCCCTCTAGAGGCCCCCAGGGCTCCTCTAGTGGTCCCCACACCCTTCTAGAGCAACCAAGGACCCTTCTAAAAGCCCCCAGACCCTTCTAGAGAACCCCAGGACCCTTCTAAAAGCCCCCAGACCCTTCTAGATTCCCCCAGGACCCTTGTAAAAGCCCCCAGACCCTTCTAGAGCCCCCCATAACTCCTCTAAAAACCCCCATACCCTTCTAGAGGACCCCAGGGCTCCTCTAATGGTCCCCAGACCCTTCTAGATCCACCAAGGACCCTTCTCAAAGCCCCCAGAGCCTTCTAGACCCTCCCCGGATCCTTCTAATAGCCCCCAGACCCTTCTAGAGCCCCCCAGGACCCATCTAAAAGCCCCCAGACCCTTCTACAGCCCCAAAGGACCCTTCTAAAAGCCCCCAGACCCATCTAGAGCCACCCAGGACCTTTCTGAAAGCACCCAGACCCTTCTAGAGGCCCCCAGGACCCTTCTGAAAGCACCCAGACCCTTCTAGAGCTCCCAAGGACCCTTCTAAAAGCCGCCAGACACTTCTAGAGCCTCCCCGGATAATTCTAAAATCCTCCAGACATTTGTAGAGCCCCCCAGGACCCTTCTAAAAGCACCCAGACCCTTCTAGACCATCCCCGGATCCTTCTAAAACCACCCAGACCCATCTGGATCCTCCCAGGACCTTTCTAAAAGCCCCCAGACCATTCTAGATGACCCAGGACCCTTCTAAAAGCCCCCAGACCCTTCTAGAGCCCCCCAGGACACTTCTGAAAGCCCCCAGACCCTTCTAGAGCCCCACCCAGGACCCTTCTAAATGACCCCAGACCCATCTAGAGCCCCCCAGGACTCTTCTAATAGACTCCAGACCCTTCTAGAGGCCCCCAGGACCCTTCTATAAAGCCTCCAGACCCTTCTGGAGACACCCAGGACCCTTCTAATAGCACCCAGACACTTCTAGCGCCCTCAGGACCCTTCTAAAAGCCCCAAGACCCTTCTAGAGCTCCCCAGGACCTTTCTAAAAGCCCCCAGACCCTTCTAGAGGCCCCCAGGACCCTTCTAAAAGCACCCAGACCCTTCTAGAGCCTTACAGGACCCTTCTAAAAGCCCCCAGACCCTTCTAGACCCTCCCCGAATCCTTCTAAAAGCAACCAGACCCTTCTAGAGCCTCCCAGGACCCTTTTAAAATCCCTCAGACACTTCTAGAGGCCCCCAGGACCCTTCTAAAAGCCATCAGAGTCTTCGAGATGCCCCCAGGACCCTTCTAAAAGACCTCACACCCTTCTAGAGCCCCCCAGGACCATTCTAAAAGAACCCAGACCCTTCTAGAGACCCGAAGGACCCTTCTAAAAGCACTCAGACCCTTCTAGAGTCTCCCAGGACCCTTCTAAAAGAACCCAGACCCTTCTAGAGCTCCCCAGGACCTATCTAAACTCCCCCAGACCCTTCTAGAGCCCCCCAGGACCATTCTAAATGTCCCCAGACCCATCTAGACCCCCCCAGGACTCTTCTAAAAGCATCCAGACCCTTCTAGAGGCCCCCAGGACCCTTCTGAATGCCCCCAGACCCTTCTAGAGCCCCCCAGAACTCTTCTAAAAGCCTCCAGACCCTTCTAGAGGCCCCCAGGACCCTTCTGAAAGCCCCCAGACCCTTCTAGAGCTCCCCAGGACCCTTCTAAATGCACCCAGACACTTTTAGCGCCACCCAGGACCCTTCTAAAAGACACCAGACCCTTCTAGAGCTCCCCAGGACCCTTCTAAAAGCACCCAGACCCTTCTAGAGCCCCCCAGGACCCTTCTAAAAGCACCCAGACCCTTCTAGAGCCCCACAGGACCCTTCTAAATGCCCCCAGACTCTTCTAGACCCTCCCCGAATCCTTCTAAAAGCACCCAGACCATTCCAGAGCCTCCCAGGACCCTTCTAAAATCCCTCAGACACTTCTAGAGGCCCACAGGACACTTCTAAAAGCCCCCAGAGCCTTCTAGATGCCCCCAGGACCATTCTAAAAGCACTCACACCCTTCTAGAGCACCCCAGGACCCTTCTAAAAGCCACCAGACCCTTCTAGAGCCCCCCAGGACCCTTCTAAAAGCCCCCAGACCCTTCTAGAGACCCGCAGGACCCTTCTAAATGCCCCCAGACCCTTCTAGAGCTCCCCAGGACCCTTCTAAAATACCCCAGACCCCTCTAGAGGCCCCCAGGGCTCCTCTAGTGGTCCCCACACCCTTCTCGAGCCCCCAAGGACCCTTCTAAAAGCCCCCAGACCCTTCTAGAGACACGCAGGACTCTTCTAAAAGCCCCCAGACCCTTCTAGAGCCTCCCAGGACCTTTCTAAAAGCCCCCAGACAATTCTAGACCTCCCGAGGACCCTTCTAAAATCACCCAGACCATTCTAGAGGCTCCCAGTGCCCCTCTAATGGTCCCCAGACCCTTCTAGAGCCCCCAAGGACCCTTCTAAAAGCACCCAGACCCTTCTATAGCCACCTAGGACCATTCTAAAAGCACCCAGACCCTTCTAGAGGCCCCCAGGACCCTTCTAAAATCCCCCAGACCCTTCTAGAGCCCCCCAGGACCCTTCTAAATGCCCCCAGACCCTTGTAGAGCCCCCCAGAACCCTTCTAAAAGCATCCAGACTATTCTAGAGGACAGCAGGACCCTTCTAAAATCCCCCAGACCCTTCTAGAACACCCCAGGACCCTTCTAAAAGACCCCAGACGATTCTAGAGCCCCTCAGGACTCTTCTAAATGCCCCCAGACACTTCTAGAGAGCCCAGGGCCCGTGTAAAAGCACCCAGACCCTTCTAGAGAACCCCAGGACCCTTCTAAAACCTCCCAGACCCTTCTAGACCCTCCCCGGATCTTTCTAAAAGCCCCCAGACCCTTCTAGAGCACCCCAGGACCATTCTCAAAGACTCCAGACCCTTCTAGAGCCCCCAGGACCCTTCTAAAAGCCCCCAGACCCTTCTAGATCCTCCCCGTATCATTCTAAATGCCCCCAGACCCTTCTAGAGGACCCCAGGACCCTTCTAAAAGCCCCCAGACCCTTCTAGATCCTCCCCGTATCATTCTAAATGCCCCCAGACCCTTCTAGAGGACCCCAGGACCCTTCTAAAAGCCCCCAGACCCTTCTAGATCCTCCCCGTATCATTCTAAATGCCCCCAGACCCTTCTACAGCCCCACAGGACCCATCTAAAAGCCCCCAGACCCATCTAGAGCCACCCAGGACCTTTCTGAAAGCACCCAGACCCTTCTAGAGGCCCCCAGGACCCTTCTGAAAGCACCCAGACCCTTCTAGAGCTCCCAAGGACCCTTCTAAAAGCCGCCAGACACTTCTAGAGCCTCCCCGGATAATTCTAAAATCCTCCAGACATTTGTAGAGCCCCCCAGGACCCTTCTAAAAGCACCCAGACCCTTCTAGACCATCCCCGGATCCTTCTAAAACCACCCAGACCCATCTGGATCCTCCCAGGACCTTTCTAAAAGCCCCCAGACCATTCTAGATGACCCAGGACCCTTCTAAAAGCCCCCAGACCCTTCTAGAGCCCCCCAGGACACTTCTGAAAGCCCCCAGACCCTTCTAGAGCCCCCCACAGGACCCTTCTAAATGACCCCAGACCCATCTAGAGCCCCCCAGGACTCTTCTAATAGACTCCAGACCCTTCTAGAGGCCCCCAGGACCCTTCTATAAAGCCTCCTGACCCTTCTAGAGACACCCAGGACCCTTCTAAAAGCACCCAGACACTTCTAGCGCCCTCAGGACCCTTCTAAAAGCCCCAAGACCCTTCTAGAGCTCCCCAGGACCTTTCTAAAAGCCCCCAGACCCTTCTAGAGGCCCCCAGGACCCTTCTAAAAGCACCCAGACCCTTCTAGAGCCTTACAGGACCCTTCTAAAAGCCCCCAGACCCTTCTAGACCCTCCCCGAATCCTTCTAAAAGCAACCAGACCCTTCTAGAGCCTCCCAGGACCCTTTTAAAATCCCTCAGACACTTCTAGAGGCCCCCAGGACCCTTCTAAAAGCCATCAGAGTCTTCGAGATGCCCCCAGGACCCTTCTAAAAGACCTCACACCCTTCTAGAGCCCCCCAGGACCATTCTAAAAGAACCCAGACCCTTCTAGAGACCCGAAGGACCCTTCTAAAAGCACTCAGACCCTTCTAGAGTCTCCCAGGACCCTTCTAAAAGAACCCAGACCCTTCTAGAGCTCCCCAGGACCTATCTAAACTCCCCCAGACCCTTCTAGAGCCCCCCAGGACCATTCTAAATGTCCCCAGACCCATCTAGACCCCCCCAGGACTCTTCTAAAAGCATCCAGACCTTTCTAGAGGCCCCCAGGACCCTTCTGAATGCCCCCAGACCCTTCTAGAGCCCCCCAGAACTCTTCTAAAAGCCTCCAGACCCTTCTAGAGGCCCCCAGGACCCTTCTGAAAGCCCCCAGACCCTTCTAGAGCTCCCCAGGACCCTTCTAAATGCACCCAGACACTTTTAGCGCCACCCAGGACCCTTCTAAAAGACACCAGACCCTTCTAGAGCTACCCAGGACCCTTCTAAAAGCACCCAGACCCTTCTAGAGCCCCCCAGGACCCTTCTAAAAGCACCCAGACCCTTCTAGAGCCCCCAAGGACCCTTCTAAATGCCCCCAGACTCTTCTAGACCCTCCCCGAATCCTTCTAAAAGCACCCAGACCATTCCAGAGCCTCCCAGGACCCTTCTAAAATCCCTCAGACACTTCTAGAGGCCCACAGGACACTTCTAAAAGCCCCCAGAGCCTTCTAGATGCCCCCAGGACCATTCTAAAAGCACTCACACCCTTCTAGAGCACCCCAGGACCCTTCTAAAAGCCACCAGACCCTTCTAGAGCCCCCCAGGACCCTTCTAAAAGCCCCCAGACCCTTCTAGAGACCCGCAGGACCCTTCTAAATGCCCCCAGACCCTTCTAGAGCTCCCCAGGACCCTTCTAAAATACCCCAGACCCCTCTAGAGGCCCCCAGGGCTCCTCTAGTGGTCCCCACACCCTTCTCGAGCCCCCAAGGACCCTTCTAAAAGCCCCCAGACCCTTCTAGAGACACGCAGGACTCTTCTAAAAGCCCCCAGACCCTTCTAGAGCCTCCCAGGACCTTTCTAAAAGCCCCCAGACAATTCTAGACCTCCCGAGGACCCTTCTAAAATCACCCAGACCATTCTAGAGGCTCCCAGTGCCCCTCTAATGGTCCCCAGACCCTTCTAGAGCCCCCAAGGACCCTTCTAAAAGCACCCAGACCCTTCTATAGCCACCTAGGACCATTCTAAAAGCACCCAGACCCTTCTAGAGGCCCCCAGGACCCTTCTAAAATCCCCCAGACCCTTCTAGAGCCCCCCAGGACCCTTCTAAATGCCCCCAGACCCTTGTAGAGCCCCCCAGAACCCTTCTAAAAGCATCCAGACTATTCTAGAGGACAGCAGGACCCTTCTAAAATCCCCCAGACCCTTCTAGAACACCCCAGGACCCTTCTAAAAGACCCCAGACGATTCTAGAGCCCCTCAGGACTCTTCTAAATGCCCCCAGACAATTCTAGAGAGCCCAGGGCCCGTGTAAAAGCACCCAGACCCTTCTAGAGAACCCCAGGACCCTTCTAAAACCTCCCAGACCCTTCTAGACCCTCCCCGGATCTTTCTAAAAGCCCCCAGACCCTTCTAGAGCACCCCAGGACCATTCTCAAAGACTCCAGACCCTTCTAGAGCCCCCAGGACCCTTCTAAAAGCCCCCAGACCCTTCTAGATCCTCCCCGTATCATTCTAAATGCCCCCAGACCCTTCTAGAGGACCCCAGGACCCTTCTAAAAGCCGCCAGACCCTTCTAGAGCCTCCCCGGATCATTCTAAAAGCCCATAGACGCTTCTAGATGCCCCCAGGACCATTCTAAAACCCTCCAGACATTTGTAGAGCCTCCCAGGACCCTTCTAAACGCCCCCAGACCCTTCTAGAACCTACCCGGATCCTTCTAAAAGTACCCAGACCCATCTGGATCCTCCCAGGACCCTTCTAGAGGCACCAAGAACCCTTCTAATAGCCCCCCAGACCCTTCTAGAGCCCCTCAGGACTCTTCTGAAAGCCCCCAGACCCTTCTAGAGCACCCCAGTACCCTTCTAAATGCCCCCAGACCTTTCTAGAGGCCCCCAGGATCCTTCTAAAATCCCCCAGACCCTTCTAGAGACCCCCAGGACCCTTCTAAATGCCCCCAGACCCTTCTAGAGCCCCCCAGGACCTTCTAAAAGCCTCCAGACTTTTCTAGAGGCACGCAGGACCATTCTGAAAGCCACCAGACCCTTCTAGATCCGCCCAGGACCCTTCTAAAACCCCCAGACCATTCTAAAGCCCCCCATAACTCCTCTAAAAGCCCCCAGACCCTTCTAGAGAAGCCCAGGGCCCCTATAAAAGCACCCAGACCCTTCTAGAGCTCCCCAGGACCCTTCTAAAATCCCTCAGACCCTTCTAGAGCCCCCCAGGACCCTTCTAAAATCCCCCAGACCCTTCTAGAACCGCCCAGGACCCTTCTAAAACCACCCAGACCGTTCTAGACCCTCCCCGGATCCTTCTAAAAGCCCCCACACCCTTCTAGAGCAACCCAGGACCCTTCTAAAAGCCTCCAGACCCTTCTAGAGCTCCCCAGGACCCTTCTAAAAGCAACCAGACCCTTCTAGAGATTCCACGTATCCTTCTAAAAGCCCCCAGACCCTTCTAGAGCCCCCCAGGACCCTTCTAAATGTCCCCAGACCAATCTAGAGCCCCCCAGGACTCTTCTAAAAGCCTCCAGACCCTTCTACATGCCCCCAGGACCCTTCTGAAAGCCCCCAGACCCTTCTAGAGCTCCCCAGGACCCTTCCAAATACACCCAAACACTTCTAGCGACCCCCAGGACCCTTCTGAAAGCCCCAGAACCTTCTAGAGCTCCCCAGGTCTCTTCTAAAAAGCCCCAGACACTTCTAGAGCCCCCCAGGACCCGTCTAAAAGACCCCAGACAATTCTAGAGCTCCACAGGACCCTTCTAAATGCACCCAGACACTTTTAGCGCCACCCAGGACCCTTCTAAAAGACACCAGACCCTTCTAGAGCTCCCCAGGACCCTTCTAAAAGCACCCAGACCCTTCTAGAGCCCCCCAGGACCCTTCTAAAAGCACCCAGACCCTTCTAGAGCCCCACAGGACCCTTCTAAATGCCCCCAGACTCTTCTAGACCCTCCCCGAATCCTTCTAAAAGCACCCAGACCATTCCAGAGCCTCCCTGGACCTTTCTAAAATCCCTCAGACACTTCTAGAGGCCCACAGGACACTTCTAAAAGCACCCAGAGCCTTCTAGATTCCCCCAGGACCATTCTAAAAGAGCTCACACCCTTCTAGAGCACACCAGGACCATTCTAAAAGCCCCCAGACCCTTCTAGAGCCCCCCAGGACCCTTCTAAAAGCCCCCAGACCCTTCTAGAGACCCGCAGGACCCTTCTAAATGTCCCCAGACCCTTCTAGAGTCTCCCAGGACCCTTCTAAAAGCCCAAAGACCCTTCTAGAGCTCCCCAGGACCCTTCTAAAATACCCCAGACCCCTCTAGAGGCCCCCAGGGCTCCTCTAGTGGTCCCCACACCCTTCTAGAGCAACCAAGGACCCTTCTAAAAGCCCCCAGACCCTTCTAGAGACACGCAGGACCCTTCTAAAAGCCCCCAGACCCTTCTAGATTCCCCCAGGACCCTTGTAAAAGACCCCAGACCCTTCTAGAGCCCCCCATAACTCCTCTAAAAACCCCCAGACCCTTCTAGAGGACCCCAGGGCTCCTCTAATGGTCCCCAGACCCTTCTAGGGCCACCAAGGACCCTTCTAAATGCCCCCAGAGCCTTCTAGACCCTCCCCGGATCCTTCTAATAGCCCCCAGACCCTTCTAGAGCCCCCCAGGACCCTTCTAAAAGCACCCAGACCCTTCTAGAGCCTCCACGGACCATTCTAAAAGCCCCCGGACACTTCTAGAGCCCCCCAGGACCCATCTAAAAGCCCCCAGACCCTTCTACAGCCCCAAAGGACCCTTCTAAAAGCCCCCAGACCCTTCTAGAGCCACCCAGGACTTTTCTGAAAGCACCCAGACCCTTCTAGAGGCCCCCAGGACCCTTCTGAAAGCACCCAGACCCTTCTAGAGCTCCTAAGGACCCTTCTAAAAGCCACCAGACACTTCTAGAGCCTCCCCGGATGCTTCTAAAATCCTCCAGACATTTGTAGAGCCCCCCAGGACCCTTCTAAAAGCACCCAGACCCTTCTAGACCATCCCCGGATCCTTCTAAAACCACCCAGACCCATCTGGATCCTCCCAGGACCTTTCTAAAAGCCCCCAGACCATTCTAGATGACCCAGGACCCTTCTAAAAGCCCCCAGACCCTTCTAGAGCTCCCCAGGACCCTTCCAAATACACCCAAACACTTCTAGCGACCCCCAGGACCCTTCTGAAAGCCCCAGAACCTTCTAGAGCTCCCCAGGTCTCTTCTAAAAAGCCCCAGACACTTCTAGAGCCCCCCAGGACCCGTCTAAAAGACCCCAGACAATTCTAGAGCTCCACAGGACCCTTCTAAATGCACCCAGACACTTTTAGCGCCACCCAGGACCCTTCTAAAAGACACCAGACCCTTCTAGAGCTCCCCAGGACCCTTCTAAAAGCACCCAGACCCTTCTAGAGCCCCCCAGGACCCTTCTAAAAGCACCCAGACCCTTCTAGAGCCCCACAGGACCCTTCTAAATGCCCCCAGACTCTTCTAGACCCTCCCCGAATCCTTCTAAAAGCACCCAGACCATTCCAGAGCCTCCCTGGACCTTTCTAAAATCCCTCAGACACTTCTAGAGGCCCACAGGACACTTCTAAAAGCACCCAGAGCCTTCTAGATTCCCCCAGGACCATTCTAAAAGAGCTCACACCCTTCTAGAGCACACCAGGACCATTCTAAAAGCCCCCAGACCCTTCTAGAGCCCCCCAGGACCCTTCTAAAAGCCCCCAGACCCTTCTAGAGACCCGCAGGACCCTTCTAAATGTCCCCAGACCCTTCTAGAGTCTCCCAGGACCCTTCTAAAAGCCCAAAGACCCTTCTAGAGCTCCCCAGGACCCTTCTAAAATACCCCAGACCCCTCTAGAGGCCCCCAGGGCTCCTCTAGTGGTCCCCACACCCTTCTAGAGCAACCAAGGACCCTTCTAAAAGCCCCCAGACCCTTCTAGAGACACGCAGGACCCTTCTAAAAGCCCCCAGACCCTTCTAGATTCCCCCAGGACCCTTGTAAAAGACCCCAGACCCTTCTAGAGCCCCCCATAACTCCTCTAAAAACCCCCAGACCCTTCTAGAGGACCCCAGGGCTCCTCTAATGGTCCCCAGACCCTTCTAGGGCCACCAAGGACCCTTCTAAATGCCCCCAGAGCCTTCTAGACCCTCCCCGGATCCTTCTAATAGCCCCCAGACCCTTCTAGAGCCCCCCAGGACCCTTCTAAAAGCACCCAGACCCTTCTAGAGCCTCCACGGACCATTCTAAAAGCCCCCGGACACTTCTAGAGCCCCCCAGGACCCATCTAAAAGCCCCCAGACCCTTCTACAGCCCCAAAGGACCCTTCTAAAAGCCCCCAGACCCTTCTAGAGCCACCCAGGACTTTTCTGAAAGCACCCAGACCCTTCTAGAGGCCCCCAGGACCCTTCTGAAAGCACCCAGACCCTTCTAGAGCTCCTAAGGACCCTTCTAAAAGCCACCAGACACTTCTAGAGCCTCCCCGGATGCTTCTAAAATCCTCCAGACATTTGTAGAGCCCCCCAGGACCCTTCTAAAAGCACCCAGACCCTTCTAGACCATCCCCGGATCCTTCTAAAACCACCCAGACCCATCTGGATCCTCCCAGGACCTTTCTAAAAGCCCCCAGACCATTCTAGATGACCCAGGACCCTTCTAAAAGCCCCCAGACCCTTCTAGAGGCCCCCAGGACCCTTCTATAAAGCCTCCAGACCCTTCTAGAGGCCCCCAGGACCCTTCTAAAAGCCCCCAGACCCTTCTAGAGACACCCAGGACCCTTCTAAAAGCACCCAGACACTTCTAGCGCCCTCAGGACCCTTCTAAAAGCCCCAAGACCCTTCTAGAGCTCCCCAGGACCCTTCTAAAAGCCCCCAGACCATTCTAGAGGCCCCCAGGACCCTTCTAAAAGCACCCAGGACCCTTCTAGAGCCCCACAGGACCCTTCTAAAAGCCCCCAGACCCTTCTAGACCCTCCCCGAATCCTTCTAAAAGCAACCAGACCCTTCTAGAGCCTCCCAGGACCCTTTTAAAATCCCTCAGACACTTCTAGAGGCCCCCAGGACCCTTCTAAAAGCCATCAGAGTCTTCGAGATGCCCCCAGGACCCTTCTAAAAGACCTCACACCCTTCTAGAGCCCCCCAGGACCATTCTAAAAGAACCCAGACCCTTCTAGAGACCCGAAGGACCATTCTAAAAGCACTCAGACCCTTCTAGAGTCTCCCAGGACCCTTCTAAAAGCACCCAGACCCTTCTAGAGCTCCCCAGGACCTATCTAAACTCCCCCAGACCCTTCTAGAGCCCCCCAGGACCATTCTAAATGTCCCCAGACCCATCTAGACCCCCCCAGGACTCTTCTAAAAGCATCCAGACCCTTCTAGAGGCCCCCAGGACCCTTCTGAATGCCCCCAGACCCTTCTAGAGCCCCCCAGAACTCTTCTAAAAGCCTCCAGACCCTTCTAGAGCCCCCCAGGACCCTTCTGAAAGCACCCAGACCCTTCTAGAGCTCCCCAGGACCCTTCTAAAAGCACCCAGACCCTTCTAGAGCCCCCAAGGACCCTTCTAAAAGCACCCAGACCCTTCTAGAGCCCCACAGGACCCTTCTAAATGCCCCCAGACTCTTCTAGACCCTCCCCGAATACTTCTAAAAGCACCCAGACCATTCCAGAGCCTCCCAGGACCCTTCTAAAATCCCTCAGACACTTCTAGAGGCCCACAGGACACTTCTAAAAGCCCCCAGAGCCTTCTAGATGCCCCCAGGACCATTCTAAAAGCACTCACACCCTTCTAGAGCACCCCAGGACCCTTCTAAAAGCCACCAGACCCTTCTAGAGCCCCCCAGGACCCTTCTAAAAGCCCCCAGACCCTTCTAGAGACCCGCAGGACCCTTCTAAATGCCCCCAGACCCTTCTAGAGTCTCCCAGGACCCTTCTAAAAGACCCCAGACCCTTCTAGAGCTCCCCAGGACCCTTCTAAAATACCCCAGACCCCTCTAGAGGCCCCCAGGGCTCCTCTAGTGGTCCCCACACCCTTCTAGAGCCCCCAAGGACCCTTCTAAAAGCCCCCAGACCCTTCTAGAGACACGCAGGACTCTTCTAAAAGCCCCCAGACCCTTCTAGAGCCTCCCAGGACCTTTCTAAAAGCCCCCAGACAATTCTAGACCTCCCGAGGACCCTTCTCAAAGACCCCAGAGCCTTCTAGAGTCATCCAGGGCCCTTCTAAAAGCCCCCAGACCCTTCTAGAGCCCCCAAGGACCCTTCTAAAAGCCCCCAGACCCTTCTAGATTCCCCCAGGACCCTTGTAAAAGCCCCCAGACCCTTCTAAAGCTCCTCAGGACCCTTCTAAAATCCCCCAGACCCTTCTAGAGGACCCCAGGGCTCCTCTAATGGTCCCCAGACCCTTCTAGAGCCACCAAGGACCCTTCTAAATGCCCCCAGAGCCTTCTAGACCCTCCCCGGATCCTTCTAATAGCCCCCAGACCTTTCTAGAGCCCCCCAGGACCCTTCTAAAAGCACCCAGACCCTTCTAGAGCCTCCACGGACCATTCTAAAAGCCCCAGGACCCTTCTAGAGCCCCCCAGGACCCATCTAAAAGCCCCCAGACTCTTCTACAGCCCCACAGGACCCTTCTAAAAGCCCCGAGACCCTTCTAGAGCCACCCAGGACCTTTCTGAAAGCACCCAGACCCTTCTAGAGGCCCCCAGGACCCTTTTGAAAGCACCCAGACCCTTCTAGAGCTCCCAAGGACCCTTCTAAAAGCAGCCAGACACTTCTAGAGCCTCCCCAGATCCTTCTAAAATCCTCCAGACATTTGTAGAGCCCCCCAGGACCCTTCTAAAAGCACCCAGACCCTTCTAGACCATCCCCGGATCCTTCTAAAACCACCCAGACCCATCTGGATCCTCCCAGGACATTTCTAAAAGCTCCCAGACCATTCTAGATGACCCAGGACCCTTCTAAAAGCCCCCAGACCCTTCTAGAGCCCCCCAGGACACATCTGAAAGCCCCCAGACCATTCTAGAGCCCCCCAGGACCCTTCTAAATGATCCCAGACCCATCTAGAGCCCCCCAGGACTCTTCTAATAGACTCCAGACCCTTCTAGAGGCCCCCAGGACCCTTCTGAATGCCCCCAGACCATTCTAGAGCCCCCCAGAACTCTTCTAAAAGCCTCCAGACCCTTCTAGAGGCCCCCAGGACCATTCTAAAAGCTCCCAGACCCTTCTAGAGACACCCAGGACCCTTCTAAAAGCACCCAGACACTTCTAGCGCCCTCAGGACCCTTCTAAAAGCCCCAAGACCCTTCTAGAGCTCCCCAGGACCCTTCTAAAAGCCCCCAGACCCTTCTAGAGGCCCCCAGGACCCTTCTAAAAGCACCCAGACCCTTCTAGAGCCCCACAGGACCCTTCTAAAAGCCCCCAGACCCTTCTAGACCCTCCCCGAATCCTTCTAAAAGCAACCAGACCCTTCTAGAGCCTCCCAGGACCCTTTTAAAATCCCTCAGACACTTCTAGAGGCCCCCAGGACCCTTCTAAAAGCCATCAGATTCTTCGAGATGCCCCCAGGACCCTTCTAAAAGACCTCACACCCTTCTAGACCCCCCCAGGACCATTCTAAAAGAACCCAGACCCTTCTAGAGACCCGAAGGACCCTTCTAAAAGCACTCAGACCCTTCTAGAGTCTCCCAGGACCCTTCTAAAAGCACCCAGACCCTTCTAGAGCTCCCCAGGACCTATCTAAACTCCCCCAGACCCTTCTAGAGCCCCCCAGGACCATTCTAAATGTCCCCAGACCCATCTAGACCCCCCCAGGACTCTTCTAAAAGCATCCAGACCCTTCTAGAGGACCCCAGGACCCTTCTGAATGCCCCCAGACCCTTCTAGAGCCCCCCAGAACTCTTCTAAAAGCCTCCAGACCCTTCTAGAGGCCCCCAGGACCCTTCTGAAAGCCCCCAGACCCTTCTAGAGCTCCCCAGGACCCTTCTAAATGCACCCAGACACTTTTAGCGCCACCCAGGACCCTTCTAAAAGACCCCAGACCCTTCTAGAGCTCCCCAGGACCCTTCTAAAAGCACCCAGACCCTTCTAGAGCCCCCCAGGACCCTTCTAAAAGCACCCAGACCCTTCTAGAGCCCCACAGGACCCTTCTAAATGCACCCAGACTCTTCTAGACCCTCCCCGAATCCTTCTAAAAGCACCCAGACCATTCCAGAGCCTCCCAGGACCCTTCTAAAATCCCTCAGACACTTCTAGAGGACCACAGAACACTTCTAAAAGCCCCCAGAGCCTTCTAGATGCCCCCAGGACCATTCTAAAAGCCCTCACACCCTTCTAGAGCACCCCAGGACCCTTCTAAAAGCCCCCAGACCCTTCTAGAGCTCCCCAGGACCCTTCTAAAAGCCCCCAGACCCTTCTAGAGACCCGCAGGACCCTTCTAAATGCCCCCAGACCCTTCTAGAGTCTCCCAGGACCCTTCTAAAAGCCCCCAGACCCTTCTAGAGCTCCCCAGGACCCTTCTAAAATACCCCAGACCCCTCTAGAGGCCCCCAGGGCTCCTCTAGTGGTCCCCACACCCTTCTAGAGCCCCCAAGGACCCTTCTAAAAGCCCCCAGACCCTTCTAGAGACACGCAGGACTCTTCTAAAAGCCCCCAGACCCTTCTAGAGCCCCCCAGGACCATTCTCAAAGACTCCAGACCCTTCTAGAGCCCCCAGGACCCTTCTAAAAGCCCCCAGACCCTTCTAGATCCTCCCCGTATCATTCTAAATGCCCCCAGACCCTTCTAGAGGACCCCAGGACCATTCTAAAAGCCGACAGACCCTTCTAGAGCCTCCCCGGATCATTCTAAAAGCCCATAGACGCTTCTAGATGCCCCCAGGACCATTCTAAAACCCTCCAGACATTTGTAGAGCCTCCCAGGACCCTTCTAAACGCCCCCAGACCCTTCTAGAACCTCCCCGGATCCTTCTAAAAGTACCCAGACCCATCTGGATCCTCCCAGGACCCTTCTAAAAGACCCCAGACCCTTCTAGAGGCCCCAAGAACCCTTCTAATAGCCCCCCAGACCCTTCTAGAGCCCCTCAGGACCCTTCTGAAAGCCCCCAGACGATTCTAGAGACCCGCAGGACCCTTCTAAATGCCCCCAGACCCTTCTAGATTCTCCCAGGACCCTTCTAAAAGCCCCCAGACCCTTCTAGAGCTCCCCAGGACCCGTCTAAAATACCCCAGACCCTTCTAGAGGTCCCCAGGGCCCCTCTAGTGGTCCCCAGACCCTTCTAGAGCCCCCAAGGACCATTCTAAAAGCCCCCAGACTCATCAAGATCTCCCCAGAACCCTTCTAAAATCCCCCAGACCCTTCTAGAGCCCCCTAGGGCCCCTCTAATGGTCCCCAGACCCTTCTAGAGCCCCCAAGGACCCTTCTAAAAGCCCCCAGACCATTCTAGAGCTCCCCAGGACCCTTCTAAAATCCCTCAGACCCTTCTAGAGCCCCCCAGGACCCTTCTAAAATCCCCCAGACCCTTCTAGAGCCCCCCAGGACCCTTCTAAAAGTCCCCAGACCCTTATAGACCCTCCCCGGATCCTTCTAAAAGCACCCAGACCCTTCTAGAGCCTCCCAGGACCCTTATAAAATCCATCAGACCATTCTAGAGCCCCACAGGACCCTTATAAAAGCCCCCAGAGACTTCTAGATGCCCACAGGACCATTCTAAAAGCCCTCACACCCTTCTAGAGCCCACCTGGACCCTTCTAAAAGCCGCCAGACCCTTCTAGAGCCCCCCAGGACCCTTCTAAAAGCTCCCAGACAAATCTGGAGACACGCAGGACCCATCTAAATGCCCCCAGACCCTTCTAGAGTTTCCCAGGACCCTTCTAAAAGCCCACAGACCCTTCTAGAGCTCCCCAGGACCCTTCTAAAATACCCCAGACCCTTCTAGAGGCCTCCAGGTACCCTCTAGTGGTCCCCAGACCATTCTAGAGCCCCGAAGGACCATTCTAAAAGCCCCCAGACCCTTCTAGAGGCCCCTAGGGCCCCTCTAATGGTCCCCAGACCCTTCTAGATCCCCAAGGACCCTTCTAAAAGCCCCCAGACCCTTCTAGAGACCCGCAGGACCCTTCTAAATGCCCCCAGACCTTTCTAGAGGCCCCCAGGATCCTTCTAAAATCCCCCAGACCCTTCTAGAGCCCCCCAGGACACTTCTAAATGCCCCCAGACCCTTCTAGAGCCCCCCAGGACCCTTCTAAAAGACCCCAGACCCTTCTAGAGCTCCCCAGGACCCGTCTAAAATACCCAAGACCCTTCTAGAGGTCCCCAGGGCCCCTCTAGTGGTCCCCAGACCCTTCTAGAGCCCCCAAATACCATTCTAAAAGCCCCCAGACCCTTCAAGAGCTCCCCAGAACCCTTCTAAAATCCCCCAGACCCTTCTAGAGTCCCCTAGGGCCCCTCTAATTGTCCCCAGATCCTTCTAGAGCCCCCAAGGACCCTTCTAAAAGCCCCCAGACCCTTCTAGAGACCCGCAGGACCCTTCTAAAAGACCCCAGACCCTTGTAGACGATCCCTGGATCCTTCTAATAGCCCCCAGACCCTTCTAGAGCCCCCCAGGACCCGTCTAAAAGTCCCCAGACCCTTCTAGACCCTCCCTGGATCCTTCTAAAAGCACCCAGACCCTTCTAAAGCCTCCCAGGACCCTTATAAAATCCCTCAGACCATTCTAGAGCACCCCAGGACCCTTCTAAAAGCTCCCAGACCCTTCTAGAGACCCGCAGGACCCATCTAAATGCCCCCAGACCCTTCTAGAGTTTCCCAGGACCCTTCTAAAAGCCCCCAGACCCTTCTAGAGCTCCCCAGGACCCTTCTAAAATACCCCAGACTCTTCTAGAGGCCTCCAGGGACCCTCTAGTGGTACCCAGACCATTCTAGAGCCCCCAAGGACCATTCTAAAAGCCCCCAGACCCTTCTAGAGGCCCCTAGGGCCCCTCTAATGGTCCCCAGACCCTTCTAGAGCCACAAGGACCCTTCTAAAAGCCCCCAGACCCTTCTAGAGACCCGCAGGACCCTTCTAAATGCCCCCAGACCTATCTAGAGGCCCCCAGGATCCTTCTAAAATCCCCCAGACCCTTCTAGAGCCCCCCAGGACACTTCGAAATGCCACCAGACCCTTCTAGAGCCCCCCAGGACCATTCTAAAAGCACCCAGACCCTTCTAGAGCCCCACAGGACCCTTCTAAATGCACCCAGACTCTTCTAGACCCTCCCCGAATCCTTCTAAAAGCACCCAGACCATTCCAGAGCCTCCCAGGACCCTTCTAAAATCCCTCAGACACTTCTAGAGGACCACAGAACACTTCTAAAAGCCCCCAGAGCCTTCTAGATGCCCCCAGGACCATTCTAAAAGCCCTCACACCCTTCTAGAGCACCCCAGGACCCTTCTAAAAGCCCCCAGACCCTTCTAGAGCTCCCCAGGACCCTTCTAAAAGCCCCCAGACCCTTCTAGAGACCCGCAGGACCCTTCTAAATGCCCCCAGACCCTTCTAGAGTCTCCCAGGACCCTTCTAAAAGCCCCCAGACCCTTCTAGAGCTCCCCAGGACCCTTCTAAAATACCCCAGACCCCTCTAGAGGCCCCCAGGGCTCCTCTAGTGGTCCCCACACCCTTCTAGAGCCCCCAAGGACCCTTCTAAAAGCCCCCAGACCCTTCTAGAGACACGCAGGACTCTTCTAAAAGCCCCCAGACCCTTCTAGAGCCCCCCAGGACCATTCTCAAAGACTCCAGACCCTTCTAGAGCCCCCAGGACCCTTCTAAAAGCCCCCAGACCCTTCTAGATCCTCCCCGTATCATTCTAAATGCCCCCAGACCCTTCTAGAGGACCCCAGGACCATTCTAAAAGCCGACAGACCCTTCTAGAGCCTCCCCGGATCATTCTAAAAGCCCATAGACGCTTCTAGATGCCCCCAGGACCATTCTAAAACCCTCCAGACATTTGTAGAGCCTCCCAGGACCCTTCTAAAAGACCCCAGACCCTTCTAGAGGCCCCAAGAACCCTTCTAATAGCCCCCCAGACCCTTCTAGAGCCCCTCAGGACCCTTCTGAAAGCCCCCAGACGATTCTAGAGCCCCCCAGGACTCTTCTAAAAGCCCCCAGACCCTTCTAGAGAAGTCCAGGGCCCTTCTAAAAGCACCCAGACCCTTCTAGAGCTCCCCAGGACCCTTCTAAAATCCCTCAGACCCTTCTAGAGCCCCCCAGGATCCTTCTAAAATCTCCCAGACCGTTCTAGAACCCCCCAGGACCCTTCTAAAACCACCCAGACCGTTCTAGACCCTCCCCGGATTCTTCTAAAGGCACCCAGACCCTTCTAGAACCTCCCAGGACCCTTCTAAAATCCATCAGACCATTCTAGAGCCTCCCAGGACCCTTCTAAAAGCCCGCAGATCCTTCTAGAGACCCGCAGGACCCTTCTAAAAGCCTCCAGACCCTTCTAGAGCAACCCAGGACCCTTCTAAAAGCACCCAGACCCTTCTAGAAATTCCACGTATCCTTCTAAAAGACCCCAGACCCATCTAGATCCCCCCAGGACCCTTCTAAATGCACCCAGACCCATCTAGAGCCCCCCAGGACCCTTCTAAAAGCATCCAGTCCCTTCTAGAGGCCACCAGGACCGTTCTGAATGCCCCCAGACCCTTCTAGAGCGCTCCAGGACCCTTCTAAAAGCCTCCAGACCCTTCTACATGCCCCCAAGACCCTTCTGAAAGCCCCCAGACCCTTCTAGAGCTCCCCAAGACCCTTCCAAATACACCCAGACACTTCTAGCGACCCCCAGGATCATTCTGAAAGCCCCAGACCCTTCTAGAGCTCCCCAGGACTCTTCTAAAAGGCCCCAGAGCCTTCTAGAGCCCCCCAGGAATCGTCTAAAAGACCCCAGACCCTTCTAGAGCTCCACAGGACCCTTCTAAAAGCCCCAGACCCTTCTAGACCCTAACCGGATCCTTCTAAAAGCACCCAGACCCTACTAGAGCCTCCCCGGACCCTTCTACAACTCCTCAGACACTTCTAGAGGCCACCAGGACCCTTCTAAAAGCACCCAGAGATTTCTAGATGCACCCAGGAACATTCTAAAAGCTCTCACACCCTTCTAGAGCCCCCCAGGACCCTTCTAAAAGCCGCCAGACCCTTCTAGAGCCCCACAGGACCCTTCTAAAAGCCCTCAGACCCTTCTAGAGACACGCAGGACTTTCTAAATGCCCCCAGACCCTTCTAGAGTCTCCCAGGACCCTTCTAAAAGCCCCCAGACCCTTCTAGATCTCCCCAGGACCCTTCTAAAATACCCCAGACCTTTCTAGAGGCACCCAGGGCCCCTCTAGTGGTCCCCAGACCCTTCTAGAGCCCCCAAGGACCATTCTAAAAGCCCCCAGACCCTTCTAGAGACCCGCGGGACCCTTCTAAATGCACCCAGACCCTTCTACAGCCTACCAGGACCCTTCTAAAAGCCCCCAGACCCTTCTAGAGGCCCCTAGAGCCCCTCTAATGGTCCCCAGACCCTTCTAGAGCCCCCAAGGACCCTTCTAAAAGCCCCCAGACCCTTCTAGAGACCCGCAGGACCCTTCTAAAACAACCCAGACCCTTGTTAGACCATCCCAGGACCCTTCTAATATCCCCCAGACCCTTCTAGAGCCCCCCAGGACCCTTCAAGAAGCCTCCAGACCCTTCTAGACCCTCCCCGGATCCTTCTAAAACCACCCAGACATTTGTAGAGCCACCCAGGACCCTTATAAAAGCCCCCAGAGCCTTCTAGATGCCCCCAGGACCCTTCTAAAAGCCCCCACACCATTCTAGAGCCACACCGGAACATTCTAAAAGCCTCCAGACCCTTCTAGAGCCCCCCAGGACCATTCTAAAAGCCCCCAGACCCTTCTAGAGGCCCTAGGACTCTTCTAAAAGCCGCCAGACCCTTCTAGAGGCCCCCAGGACTCTTCTAAAAGCCCCCAGACCCTTCTAGAGGCCCCCTGGACCCTTCTATAAGCCTCTAGACATTTGTAGAGCCCCCCAGGACCCTTCTAAATGCACCCAGACCAATCTAGACCCTCTCCGGATCCTTCTAAAAGCACCCAGACCCATCTGGATCCTCCCAGGACGCTTCTAAAAGACTCCAGACCCTTCTAGATGCGCCCAGGACCCTTCTAAAAGCTTCCAGACCCTTCTAGAGGCCCCCAGGACCCTTCTGAAAACCCCCATACCCTTCTAGAGCCCCCCAGGACCCTTCTAAAAGCCCCCAGACCCTTCTAGAGCCGCCCAGGGCCCTTCTAAAAGCTTTTAGACCCTTCTAGAGGCCCCCAGGACCCTTCTGAATGCCCCCAGACCCTTCTAGAGCCCCCCAGGACCTTTCTAAAAGACTCCAGACGCTTCTACAGCCCCCCAGGACCCTTCTGAAAGCCCCCAGACCCTTCTAGAGCTACCCAGGACCCTTCTAAAATCCCCCAGACGCTTCTAGAGCCCCTTAGGACCCTTCTAAAAGCACCCAGATCATTCTAGAGCACCCTAGGCCCCTTCTAAAAGCACCCTGACCCTTCTAGAGCCCCACAGGACCCTTCTAAAAGCTCCCAGACCCTTCTAGACCCTCGCTGGATCATTCTAAAAGCACCCAGAACCTTCTAGAGCCTCCCAGGACCCTTCTAAAATCCCTCAGACAATTCTAGAGGTCCCCAGGACCCTTCTGAATGCCTCCAGACCCTTCTACAGCCCCCCAGGACCCTTCTAAAAGACTCCAGACCCTTCTACAGCCCCCCAGGACCCTTCTGAAAGCCCCCAGACCCTTCTAGAGCTACCCAGAACCCTTCTAAAATACCCCAGACCCTTCTAGAGCTCTCCAGGACCCTTCTAATATACCCCAGACCCTTCTAGATGCCCCCAAGGCCCCTCTAATGATACTCAGACCCTTCTAGAGCCCCCAAGGACCCTTCTAACAGGACCCAGACCCTTCCAGAGACCCGCAGGACAATTCTAAAAGCCCCCAGACCCTTCTACAGCCTCCCGGGACCCTTCTAAAAGACCCCAGACCCTTCTAGAGCTCCCCAGGACCCTTCTAAAAGCACCCAGACCCTTCTAGAGCCCCCCAGGACCCTATAAAAGCCCCCAGACCCTTCTTGAGGCACCCAGGACCCTTCCAAAATACCCCAGACCCTTCTAGAGCCACCCAAAGACCCTTCTCAAAGAACCCAGACCCTTCGAGAGCCCGCCAGGACACTTCTATAAGCCGCCAGACCCTTCTAGAAGACCCCAAGGCCCCTCTTAAGGACCCCCGTCTCTCCTAGAAGGGTCTCGGGGCTTTTAGAAGGGCCCTGGGGGGCTCTAGAATGGTCTGGGGGCTTTTAGAAGGGTCCTGGGGTCCTCTAGAAGGGTCTGGGGGCTTTTGAAAGTATCCTGGTGGCCTCTAGAATGGTGTGGGATATATCAGAGGGGTCCGGGGATGATCTAGAAGGGTCTGGGGACTTTTAGAAGGGTCCGGGGGGCCTCTAGAATGGTCTGGAGGCTTTTAGAAGGGTCCTGCGAGGCTCTAGAAGGGTCCGGGGGCTTTTAGAGGGGTCCTGCGAGGCTCTAGAAGGGTCTGGGGGCTTTTAGAATGATCCGGGGAGGGTCTAGAAGGGTCTGGGGGCCTTTAGAAGGGTCCTGGGAGGCTCTAGAAGGGTCTGGGGACTTTTAGAAGGGTCCTGGGGTGCTCTAGAATGGACGGGGTGCCTTAAGAGGGCCCTGGGGACCTCTAGATTGGTCTGGGGGCTTTTAGAAGGGTCCTGGGGGGCTCTAGAAGGGTCTGTAGGCTTTTAGAAGGGTCCTGGGGGGCTCTAGAAGTGTCTGGGGGCTTTTAGAAGGGTCCTGGTGTCCTCTAGAAGGGTCTGAGGGCTTTAGAATGGTCCTGGGAGGCTCTAGAATGGTCTGGGGTTTTTTAGAAGGATCCGGGGAGGGTCTAGAAGGGTCTGGGGGCTTTTAGAAGGGTCCTGGGAGGCTCTAGAAGGGTCTGGGTGCTTTTATAAGGGACCGGGGAGCCTCTAGAAGGGTCTGGGTGCTTTTAGAAAGGTCCTGGGGGGCTCTAGAAGGGTCTAGAGGCTTTTAGACGAGTCCTGGGGGCCTCTAGAAGGGTCTGGGGGCTTTTAGAAGGGTCCTTGGGGGCTCTAGAAGGGTCTGGGGGCTTGTCGAAAGGTCCTGGTAGGCTGTAGAAGGGTCTGGGGGCTTTTAGAAGGGTCCTGGGGTGCTCTAGAATGGTCTGGGTGCTTTTAGAAGGGTCCTGGGAGGCTCTAGAAGGGTCTGGGGGCTTTTAGAAGGGTCCTGGGTGGCTCTAGAATGGTCTGGGGGCTTTTAGAAGGGTCCTGGGAGGATCTAGAAGAGTCTGGGGGCTTTTAGAAGGGTCCTGGGGGGCTCTAGAAGGTTCTGGGTGCTTTCAGAAAGGTCCAGGGGGCCTCTAGAAGGGTCTGGGGGCTTTTAGAAGGGTCCGGGGGGGCTCTAGAATGGTCTGGGCGCTTTTAGACGGGTCCTGGCTTGCTCTAGAAAGGTCTTTGGACTTTTAGAAGGGTCCTGGGGTGCTCTAGAAGGGATGGGGTTCCTTAAGAGGAGGCCTGGGGGGCTCTAGAAGTGTCTGGGGGCTTTTAGAAGGGTCCTGGAGTTGCTCTAGAAGGGTCTGGGGTCTTTTAGAAGGATCCGGGGAGTGTCTATAAGTGTCTGCGGCCTTTCAGAAGGGTCCTGGGGGGCTCTAGAAGGGTCTGGGTTCTTTTAGAAGGGTCCTGGGGGGGTCTAGAAGGGTCTGGGGTCTTTTAGAATGGTCCTGGGAGGCTCTAGAAGGGTCTGGGTGCTTTTAGAAGGGTTCTGGGTGCCTCTTGAAGGGTCTGGGAGCATTTAGAAGGGTCCTGGGGGGCTCTAGAAAGGTCTAGGGGCTTTTAGAAGGGTACTGGGGAGGCTCTAGTAGGGTCTGGGGGCTTTTAGAATGATCCTGGGGGGCTCTAGAAGGGTCTGGGGTCTTTTCGAAGGATCCGGGGAGGGTCTAGAAGGGTCTGGGGGCTTTTAGAATTGTCCTAGGGGCCTCTAGAAGGGTCTGGGGGCTTTTAGATGGGTCCTAGGGGGCTCTACAAGGGTCTGGGGGCTTTTGGAATGATCCTGGGGGGCTCTAGAAGGGTCTGGGGGCTTTTAGAATGATCCTGGGGGGCTCTAGAAGGGTCTGGGGGCTTTTAGAATGATCCGGGGACGGTCTAGAAAGGTCTGGGTGCTTTTTGAAGGATCCTAGGTGGCTCTAGAAGGGTCTGGGGGCTTTTAGAAGGATCCGGGAAGGGTCTAGAAGGGTCTGGGGGCTTTTAGAAGGGTCCTGGTGTTCTCTAGAAGGGTCTGGGGGCGTTTAGAAGGGTACTGGGAGGCTCTAGAAGGGTCGGGGTGCTTTTATAAGGGTCCGGGGAGCCTCTAGAATGGTCTGGGTGCTTTTAGAAAGGTCCTGGGGGGCTCTAGAAGGGTCTAGAGGCTTTTAGACGGGTCCTGGGGGCCTCTAGAAGGGTCTGGGTGCTTTTAGAAGGGTCTGGGTGGCTTTAGAAGGGTCTGGGGGCTTGTAGAAGGGTCCTGGGGGGCTCTAGAAGGGTCTGGGGGCTTTTAGAAGGGTCCTGGGCTGCTCTAGAAGGGTCTGGGGGCTTTTAGAAGGGTCCTGGGGTGCTCTAGAAGGGTCTGGGGGCTTTTAGAAGGGTCCTGGGGGGCTCTAGAAGGGTCTGCGGGCTTTTAGAAGGGTCCTGGGGGGCTCTAGAAGGGTCTGGGTGCTTTTAGAAGGGTCCTGGAGGTCTCTATAAGGGTCTGGGGGCTTTTAGAAGCGTCCTGGGTGGCTCTAGAAGGGTCTGGGGGCTTTTAGAAGGGTCCTGGGGGTCTCTAGAAGGGTCTGGGAGCTTTTAGAAGGGCCCTGGGGGGCTCTAGAATGGTCTGGGGGCTTTTAGAAGGGTCCTGGGGTCCTCTAGAAGGGTCTGGGGGCTTTTGAAAGTATCCTGGTGGCCTCTAGAATGGTGTGGGATATATCAGAGGGGTCCGGGGATGATCTAGAAGGGTCTGGGGACTTTTAGAAGGGTCCGGGGGGCCTCTAGAATGGTCTGGAGGCTTTTAGAAGGGTCCTGCGAGGCTCTAGAAGGGTCTGGGGGCTTTTAGAGGGGTCCTGCGAGGCTCTAGAAGGGTCTGGGGGCTTTTAGAATGATCCGGGGAGGGTCTAGAAGGGTCTGGGTTCCTTTAGAAGGGTCCTGGGAGGCTCTAGAAGGGTCTGGGGACTTTTAGAAGGGTCCTGGGGTGCTCTAGAATGGACGGGGTGCCTTAAGAGGGCCCTGGGGACCTCTAGATTGGTCTGGGGGCTTTTAGAAGGGTCCTGGGGGGCTCTAGAAGGGTCTGTAGGCTTTTAGAAGGGTCCTGGGGAGCTCTAGAAGTGTCTGGGTGCTTTTAGAAGGGTCCTGGTGTCCTCTAGAAGGGTCTGAGGGCTTTAGAATGGTCCTGGGAGGCTCTAGAATGGTCTGGGGTTTTTTAGAAGGATCCGGGGAGGGTCTAGAAGGGTCTGGGGGCTTTTAGAAGGGTCCTGGGAGGCTCTAGAAGGGTCTGGGTGCTTTTATAAGGGACCGGGGAGCCTCTAGAAGGGTCTGGGTGCTTTTAGAAAGGTCCTGGGGGGCTCTAGAAGGGTCTAGAGGCTTTTAGACGAGTCCTGGGGGCCTCTAGAAGGGTCTGGGGGCTTTTAGAAGGGTCCTTGGGGGCTCTAGAAGGGTCTGGGGGCTTGTCGAAAGGTCCTGGTAGGCTGTAGAAGGGTCTGGGGGCTTTTAGAAGGGTCCTGGGGTGCTCTAGAATGGTCTGGGTGCTTTTAGAAGGGTCCTGGGAGGCTCTAGAAGGGTCTGGGGGCTTTTAGAAGGGTCCTGGGTGGCTCTAGAATGGTCTGGGGGCTTTTAGAAGGGTCCTGGGAGGATCTAGAAGAGTCTGGGGGCTTTTAGAAGGATAATGGAAGGCTCTAGAAGGGTCTGGGGGCTTTTAGAATGGTCCTGGGATGCTCTAGAAGGTTCTGGGTGCTTTCAGAAAGGTCCAGGGGGCCTCTAGAAGGGTCTGGAGGCTTTTAGAAGGGTCCGGGGGGGCTCTAGAATGGTCTGGGCGCTTTTAGACGGGTCCTGGCTTGCTCTAGAAAGGTCTTTGGACTTTTAGAAGGGTCCTGGGGTGCTCTAGAAGGGATGGGGTGCCTTAAGAGGAGGCCTGGGGGGCTCTAGAAGTGTCTGGGGGCTTTTAGAAGGGTCCTGGAGTTGCTCTAGAAGGGTCTGGGGTCTTTTAGAAGGATCCGGGGAGTGTCTATAAGTGTCTGCGGCCTTTCAGAAGGGTCCTGGGGGGCTCTAGAAGGGTCTGGGTTCTTTTAGAAGGGTCCTGGGGGGGTCTAGAAGGGTCTGGGGTCTTTTAGAATGGTCCTGGGAGGCTCTAGAAGGGTCTGGGTGCTTTTAGAAGGGTTCTGGGTGCCTCTTGAAGGGTCTGGGAGCATTTAGAAGGGTCCTGGGGGGCTCTAGAAAGGTCTAGGGGCTTTTAGAAGGGTACTGGGGAGGCTCTAGAAGGGTCTGGGGGCTTTTAGAATGATCCTGGGGGGCTCTAGAAGGGTCTGGGGTGTTTTCGAAGGATCCGGGGAGGGTCTAGAAGGGTCTGGGGGCTTTTAGAATTGTCCTAGGGGCCTCTAGAAGGGTCTGGGGGCTTTTAGATGGGTCCTAGGGGGCTCTACAAGGGTCTGGGGGCTTTTGGAATGATCCTGGGGGGCTCTAGAAGGGTCTGGGGGCTTTTAGAATGATCCTGGGGGGCTCTAGAAGGGTCTGGGGGCTTTTAGAATGATCCGGGGACGGTCTAGAAAGGTCTGGGTGCTTTTTGAAGGATCCTAGGTGGCTCTAGAAGGGTCTGGGGGCTTTTAGAAGGATCCGGGAAGGGTCTAGAAGGGTCTGGGGGCTTTTAGAAGGGTCCTGGTGTTCTCTAGAAGGGTCTGGGGGCGTTTAGAAGGGTACTGGGAGGCTCTAGAAGGGTCGGGGTGCTTTTATAAGGGTCCGGGGAGCCTCTAGAAGGGTCTGGGTGCTTTTAGAAAGGTCCTGGGGGGCTCTAGAAGGGTCTAGAGGCTTTTAGACGGGTCCTGGGGTCCTCTAGAAGGGTCTGGGTGCTTTTAGAAGGGTCTGGGTGGCTTTAGAAGGGTCTGGGGGCTTGTAGAAGGGTCCTGGGGGGCTCTAGAAGGGTCTGGGGGCTTTTAGAAGGGTCCTGGGGTGCTCTAGAAGGGTCTGGGGGCTTTTAGAAGGGTCCTGGTGGGCTCTAGAAGGGTCTGGGTGCTTTTAGAAGGGTCCTGGAGGTCTCTATAAGGGTCTGGGGGCTTTTAGAAGCGTCCGGGGTGGCTCTAGAAGGGTCTGGGGGCTTTTAGAAGGGTCCTGGGGGTCTCTAGAAGGGTCTGGGAGCTTTTAGAAGGGTCCTGGGAGGCTCTAGAAGGGTCTGGGGGCTTTTAGAACTGTCCTGGGATGCTCTAGAAGGGTCTGGGGGCTTTTAGAACTGTCCTGGGATGCTCTAGAAGGCTCTGGGGGCTTTCAGAAGGGTCCAGGGGTCCTCTAGAAGGGTCTGGAGGCTTTTAGAAGGGTCCGGGGGTGCTATAGAAGGGTCTGGGGGCTTTTAGAAGGGTCCGGGGTGCTCTAGAAGGGTCTGGGGACTTTAAGAAGGGTCCTGGGGTGTCCTAGAAGGGACGGGGTGCCTTAAGAGGGGGCCCTGGGGGGCTCTAGAAGGGTCTGGGGGCTTTTAGAAGGGTCCTGGAGTGCTCTAGAAGGGTCTGGGTGCTTTTAGAATGCTCCTGGGGATCTCTAGAAGTGTCTGGGGTCTTTTAGAAAGATCCGGGGAGTGTCTAGATGTGTCTGCGGCCCTTCAGAAGGGTCCTGGGGGGCTCTAGAAGGGTCTGGGGTCTTTTAGAAGGGTCCTGGGGGGGTCTAGAAGGGTCTGGGGGCTTTTAGAATGGTCCTGGGAGGCTCTAGAAGGGTCTGGGTGCTTTTAGAAGGGTCCTGGGGCCCTCTAGAAGGGTCTGAGTGCTTTTAGAAGGGTCATGGGGGTCTCTAGAACGGTCTGGGGGCTTTTAGAATGATCCGGGGAGGGTCTAGAAGGTTCTGGGGGCTTTTAGAAGGATCCTGGGGTTCTCTAGAGGGGTCTGGGGGCTTTTAGAAGGGTCCCGGTGTTCTCTAGAAGGGTCTGGGGGCATTTAGAAGTATCCTGGGGGCCTCTAGAAGGGTCTGGGATCTATTAGAGTGGTCCGGGGGGGCTCTAGAAGGGTCTGGGGGTTTTTAGAAGGCTCCTGGGAGGCTCTAGAATGGTCTGGGGACTTTTAGAATGCTCCTG
Source organism: Clamator glandarius (assembly GCA_033459285.1). Lineage (NCBI taxonomy): Eukaryota > Metazoa > Chordata > Aves > Cuculiformes > Cuculidae > Clamator > Clamator glandarius. The sequence continues at coordinate 69,990 of JAUNZM010000991.1, forward strand.
GGGTTCTCTAGAAGGGTCTGGGGACTTATAGAAGGGTCCTGGGGGCCTCTAGAAGGGTCTGAGAACTATTAGAGTGGTTCGGGGGGGCTCTAGAAGGGTCTGGAGGCTTTTAGAAGGGTCTTGGGGGGCTCTAGAAGGGTCTGGGGGCTTTTAGAATAATCCGGGGAGGGTCTAGAAAGGTCTGGGTTCTTTTAGAATAGTCTTGGGAGGATTTAGAAGGGTCTGGGGTCTTTTAGAATGATCAGGGGAGGGTCTAGAAGGGTCTGGGGGCTTTTAGAATGATCCTGGGGGGCTCTAGAAGGGTCTGGGGTCTTTTCGAAGGATCCGGGGAGGGTCTAGAAGGGTCTGGGTCTTTTAGAAGGGTCCTAGGGGCCTCTAGAAGGGTCTGGAGGCTTTTAGATGGGTCCTAGGGGGCTCTAGAAGGGTCTGGGGGCTTTTAGAATGATCCCGGGAGGGTCTAGAAAGGTCTGGGGCCTTAAGAATGGTATTGGGGTGCTCTAGAAGTGTCTGGGTGCTTTTAGAAGGGTCCTGGGAGGCTCTAGAAGTGTCTGGGGGCTTTTAGAAGGGTCCTGGGTGGCTCTAAAGGGTTCTGGCTGGTTTTAGAAGGGTCCTACTGGCCTCTAGAAGGGTCTGGGGGCTTTTAGAAAGGTCCTGGGATGCTCTAGAAGGGTCTGGGTGCTTTTATAAGGGTCCTCGGATGCTCTAGAAGGGTCTGGGTGCTTTTAGAATGATCCTGGTGGGCTCTAGAATGTTCTGAGGTCTTTCAGAAGGGTCCTGGGGTGCTCTAGAAGGGTCTGGGGGCTTTTAGAAGGGTCCTGGGGGGCTCTACAATGGTCGGGGGGCTTTTTGATGGGTCCTGGGTGGCTCTAGATGGGTCTGGGGGCTTTTAGAAGGGTCCGGGGAGGCTCTAGAAAGGTCTGGGGAATTTTAGAAGGGTCCTCGGATTCTCTAGAAGGGTCTGGGGGCTTTTAGAAAGGTCCTGGAGGGCTCTAGAAGGTTCTGGGGGCTTTCAGAAGGGTCCTGGGTGTCTCTAGAAGGGTCTGGGGGCTTTTAGAAGGGTCCTGGGGGGCTCTAGAAGGGTCTGGGTGCCTTTAGAATGGTCCTGGGTGACTCTAGAATGTTCTGCTGGCTTTCAGAAGGGTCCTGGGGTCCTCTAGAAGGGTCTGGGGGCTTTTAGAAGGGTCCTGGGTGGCTCTAGAAGGGTCTGGGTGCTTTTAGAAGGGTCCTGGTGTTCTCTAGAAGGGTCTGGGGGCGTTTAGAAGGGTACTGGGAGGCTCTAGAAGGGGTCGGAGTGCTTTTATAATGTCCGGGGGAGCCTCTAGAAGGGTCTGGGTGCTTTTAGAAAGGTCCTGGGGGGCTCTAGAAGGGTCTAGAGGCTTGTAGAAGGGTCCTGGGTGCCTCTAGAAGGGTCTGGGTGCTTTTAGAAGGGTCCTGGGTGGCTTTAGAAGGGTCTGGGGGCTTTTAGAAGGGGCCTGGGGGGCTCTAGAAGTGTCGGGGGCTTTTAGAAGGGTCCTGGGGGCATCTAGAAAGCTCTGGGAGCTTTTAGAAGGGTTCTGGGGGGCTCTAGAAGGGTCTGGGGGCTTGTAGAAGGGTCCTGGGTGCCGCTAGAAGGGTCTGGGTGCATTTAGAAGGGTCCTGGGGGGCTCAAGAAGGGTCTGGGGGCTTTTAGAAGGGTCCTGGGGTGCTCTAGAAGGGTCTGGGGGCTTTTAGAAGGGTCCTGGTGGGCTCTAGAAGGGTCTGGGTGCTTTTAGAAGGGTCCTGGAGGTCTCTATAAGGGTCTGGGGGCTTTTAGAAGCGTCCTGGGTGGCTCTAGAAGGGTCTGGGGGCTTTTAGAAGGGTCCTGGGGGTCTCTAGAAGGGTCTGGGAGCTTTTAGAAGGGTCCTGGGAGGCTCTAGAAGGGTCTGGGGGCTTTTAGAACTGTCCTGGGATGCTCTAGAAGGGTCTGGGGGCTTTTAGAACTGTCCTGGGATGCTCTAGAAGGCTCTGGGGGCTTTCAGAAGGGTCCAGGGGTCCTCTAGAAGGGTCTGGAGGCTTTTAGAAGGGTCCGGGGGTGCTATAGAAGGGTCTGGGGGCTTTTAGAAGGGTCCTGGGGTGCTCTAGAAGGGTCTGGGGACTTTAAGAAGGGTCCTGGGGTGTCCTAGAAGGGACGGGGTGCCTTAAGAGGGGCCCTGGGGGGCTCTAGAAGGGTCTGGGGGCTTTTAGAAGGGTCCTGGAGTGCTCTAGAAGGGTCTGGGTGCTTTTAGAATGCTCCTGGGGATCTCTAGAAGTGTCTGGGGTCTTTTAGAAGATCCGGTGAGTGTCTAGATGTGTCTGCGGCCTTTCAGAAGGGTCCTGGGGGGCTCTAGAAGGGTCTGGGGTCTTTTAGAAGGGTCCTGGGGGGGTCTAGAAGGGTCTGGGGGCTTTTAGAATGGTCCTGGGAGGCTCTAGAAGGGTCTTGGTGCTTTTAGAAGGGTCCTGGGGCCCTCTAGAAGGGTCTGAGTGCTTTTAGAAGGGTCATGGGGGTCTCTAGAAGGGTCTGGGGGCTTTTAGAATGATCCGGGGAGGGTCTAGAAGGGTCTGGGCGCTTTTAGACGGGTCCTGGTGGGCTCTACAAGGGTCTGGATACTTTTAGAGGCGTTCTGGGGGGCCCTAGAAAGGTCTGGGTTCATTTAGAAGTATCCGGGGAGGGTCTAGAAACGTCGGGGTGCTATTAGAAGGGTCCTGGGAGGCTGTAGAAGAATCTGGGGGCTTATAGAATGATCCGGGGAGGGTCTAGAAGGGTCTGGGGGCCTTTAGAAGGGTCCTGGGGGGCTCTAGAATGGTCTGGGGGCTTTTAGAATGATCCTGGGGGGCTCTAGAAGGGTCTGGGGGCTTTTAGAATGATCCTGGGGGGCTCTAGAAGGGTCTGGGGTCTTTTCGAAGGATCCGGGGAGGGTCTAGAAGGGTCTGGGGTCTTTTAGAAGGGTTTTAGGGGCCTCTAGAAGGGTCTGGGGGCTTTTAGATGGGTCCTAGGGGGCTCTAGAAGGGTCTGGGGGCTTTTAGAATGATCCTGGGGGGCTCTTGAAGGGTCTGGGGGCTTTTAGAATGATTCGGGGAGGGTCTAGAAAGGTCTGGGGCCTTTAGAATGGTATTGGGGTGCTCTAGAAGTGTCTGGGTGCTTTTAGAAGGGTCCTGGGAGGCTCTAGAAGGGTCTGGGGGCTTTTAGAAGAGTCCTGGGTGGCTCTAAAGGGTTCTGGGGGGTTTTAGAAGGGTCCTAGGGGCCTCTAGAAGGGTCTGGGGGCTTTTAGAAAGGTCCTGGGATGCTCTAGAAGGGTCTGGGTGCTTATATAAGGGTCCTCGGATGCTCTAGAAGGGTCTGGGTGCTTTTAGAATGGTCCTGGGGGGCTCTAGAATGTTCTGAGGTCTTTCAGAAGGGTCCTGGGGTGCTCTAGAAGGGCCTGGGGGCTTTTAGATGGGTCCTGGAGGGCTCTAGAAGGTTCTGGGGGCTTTCAGAAGGGTCCTGGGATCCTCTAGAAGGGTCTGGGGTCTTTTAGAAGGGTCCGGGGGGGCTCTAGAAGGGTCTGGGGGCTTTTAGAAGGGTCCTGGTGTGCTCTAGAAGGGCCTGGGGACTTTTAGAAGGGTCCTGGGGTGCTCTAAAAGGGACGGGGTTCATTAAGAGGGGGCCTGGGTGCCTCTTGAAGGGTCTGGGGGCATTTAGAAGGGTCCTGGGGGGCTCTAGAAGGGTCTAGGGGCTTTTAGAAGGGTACTGGGGGGCTCTAGAAGGGTCTGGGGGCTTTTAGAATGATCCTGGGGGGCTCTAGAAGGGTCTGGGTTCTTTTCGAAGGATCCGTGGAGGGTCTAGAAGGGTCTGTGGGCTTTTAGAAGTGTCCTAGGGGGCTCTAGAAGGGTCTGGGGGCTTTTAGAAGGGTCCTGGAGGGCTCTAGATGGTTCTGGAGGCTTTCAGAAGGGTCCTGGGGGTCTCTAGAAGGGTCTGGGGGCTTTTAGAAGGGTCCTGGGGGGCTCTAGAAGGGTCTGGGTGCCTTTAGAAGGGTCCTGGGTGACTCTAGAATGTTCTGCTGGCTTTCAGAAGGGTCCTGGGTTCCTCTAGAAGGGTCTGGGGGCTTTTAGAAGGGTCCTGGGGGGCTCTAGAAGGGTCTGGGGGCTTTTAGAAGGGTCCTGGGGTGCTCTAGAATGGTCTGGGGGCTTTTAGAAGGTTCCTGGGAGGCTCTAGAAGGGTCTGGGGTCTTTTAGAAAGGTCCTGGGAGGATCTAGATGGGTCTGGGGGCTTTTAGAAGGGTCCTGGGATGCTCTAGAAGGGTCTGGGGGCTTTTAGAATGGTCCTAGGGGCCTCTAGAAGGGTCTGGGGGCTTTTAGATGGGTCCTAGGGGGCTCTAGAAGGGTCTGGGGGCTTTTAGAATGATCCTGGGGGGCTCTTGAAGGGTCTGGGGGCTTTTAGAATGATCCGGGGACGTTCTAGAAAGGTCTGGGTGCTTTTTGAAGGATCCTAGCGGGCTCTAGAAGGGTCTGGGGGCTTTTAGAAGGATCCGGGGAGGGTCTAGAAGGGTCTGGGGGCTTTTAGAAGGGTCCTGGGGGTCTCTAGAAGGGTTTGGTTGCTTTTAGAAGGGTACTGGGAGGCTCTAGAAGGCTCTAGGTGCTTTTATAAGGGTCCGGGGAGACTCTAGAAGGGTCTGGGTGATTTTAGAAAGGTCCTGGGGGGCTCTAGAAGGGTCTGGGGGCTTTTAGAAGGGTCCGTTGGGGCTCTAGAAGGGTCTGGGGAATTTTAGAAGGGTCCTCGGATTCTCTAGAAGGGTCTGGGGGCTTTTAGAAGGGTCCTGGAGGGCTCTAGAAGGTTCTGGGGGCTTTCTGAAGGGTCCTGGGGGTCTCTAGAAGGGTCTGGGGCCTTTTAGAAGGGTCCTGGGGGGCTCTAGAAGGGTCTGGGTGCCTTTAGAAGGGTCCTGGGTGACTCTAGAATGTTCTGCTGGCTTTCAGATGGGTCCTGGGGTCCTCTAGAAGGGTCTGGGGGCTTTTAGAAGGGTCCTGGGTGGCTCTAGAAGGGTCTGGGGGCTTTTAGAAGGGTCCTGGGGTGATCTAGAATGGTCTGGGGGCTTTTAGAAGGGTCCTGGGAGGCTCTAGAAGTGTCTGGGGGCTTTTAGAAAGGTCCTGGGTGGCTCTAGAAGGGTCTGGGGGCTTTTCGAAGGGTCCTGGGAGTCTCTAGAAGGGTCTGGGTGCTTATAGAAGGGTCCTGGGAGGCTCTAGATGGGTCTGGGTGCTTTTAGAAGGGTCCTGGGATGCTCTAGAAGGGTCTTGGGGCTTGTAGAAGGGTCTTGGGGGGCTCTAGAAGGTTCTGGGTGCTTTTAGAAGGGTCCTGGGTGGCTCTAGAAGGGTCTGGGGGCTATTAGAAGGGTTCAGGGGGGCTCTAGAAGGGTCTGGGTGCTTTTAGAAGTGTCCTGGGGTGCTCTAGAAGGGTCTGGGGAATTTTAGAAGGGTCCTCGGATGCTCTAGAAGGGTCTGGGTGCTTTTAGAAGGGTCCTGGAGGGCTCTAGAAGGTTCTGGGGGCTTTCAGAAGGGTCCTGGGGTTCTCTAGAATGGTCTGGGCGCTTTTAGAAGGGTCCTGGGGGGCTCTAGAATGGTCTGGGTGCCTTTAGAAGGGTCCTGGGTGACTCTAGAATGTTCTGCTAGCTTTCAGAAGGGTCCTGGGGTCATCTAGAAGGGTCTGGGGTCTTTTAGAAGGGTCCGGGGGGGCTCTAGAAGGGTCTGGGGACTTTTAGAATGGTTCTGGTGTGCTCTAGAAGGGACTGGGTTCTTTCAGAGGGGCCCTTGGTGCCTCTTGAAGGGTCTGGGGGCATTTAGAAGGGTCCTGGGGGACTCTAGAAGGGTCTAGGGACTTTTAGAATGGTACTATGGGGCTCTAGAAGGGTCTGGGGGCTTTTAGAATGATCCTGGGGGGCTCTAGAAGGGTCTGGGGGCTTTTCGAAGGATCCGGGGAGGGTCTAGAAGGGTCTGGGGTCTTTTAGAAGGGTCCTAGGGTCCTCTAGAAGGGTCTGGGGGCATTTAGATGGGTCCTAGGGGGCTCTAGAAGGGTCTGGGGGCTTTTAGAATGATCCTGGGGGGCTCTAGAAGGGTCTGGGGGCTTTTAGAAGGGTTCCGGGGGGCTCTAGAAGGGTCTGGGTGCTTTTAGAAGTGTCCTGGGGTGCTCTAGAAGGGTCTGGGGAATTTTAGAAGGGTCCTCGGATGCTCTAGAAGGGTCTGGGTGCTTTTAGAAGGGTCCTGGAGGGCTCTAGAAGGTTTTGGGGGCTTTCAGAAGGGTCCTGGGTGTCTCTAGAAGGGTCTGGGCACTTTTAGAAGGGTCCTGGGTGACTCTAGAATGTTCTGCTAGCTTTCAGAAGGGTCCTGGGGTCATCTAGAAGGGTCTGGGGTCTTTTAGAAGGGTCTGGGGGGGCTCTAGAAGGGTCTGGGGACTTTTAGAAGGGTTCTGGGGTGCTCTAGAAGGGACTGGGTTCCTTAAGAGGGGCCCTTGGTGCCTCTTGAATGGTCTGGGGGCATTTAGAAGGGTCCTGGGGGACTCTAGAAGGGTCTAGGGACTTGTAGAATGTTACTGGGGGGCTCTAGAAGGGTCTGGGGGCTTTTAGAATGATCCTGGGGGGCTCTAGAAGGGTCTGGGGGCTTTTCGAAGGATCCGGGGAGGGTCTAGAACGGTCTGGGGGCTTTTAGAAGGGTCCTAGGGGCCTCTAGAAGGGTCTGGGGGCTTTTAGATGGGTCCTAGGGGGCTCTAGAAGGGTCTGGGGGCTTTTAGAATGATCCTGGGGGGCTCTAGAAGGGTCTGGGGGCTTTTAGAATGATCCGGGACGGTCTAGAAAGGTCTGGGTGCTTTTTGAAGGATCCTAGAAGGCTCTAGAAGGGTCTTGCGGCTTTTAGAAGGATCCGGGGAGGGTCTAGAAGGGTCTGGGGGCTTTTAGAAGGGTCCTGGGGTTCTCTAGAAGGGTCTGGTTGCTTTTAGAAGGGTACTGGGAGGCTCTAGAATGGTCGGGGTGCTTTTATAAGGGTCCGGGGAGCCTCTAGAAGGGTCTGGGTGATTTTAGAAAGGTCCTGGGGGGCTCTAGAAGGGTCTAGAGGCTTTTAGACGGGTCCTGGGGGCCTCTAGAAGGGTCTGGGTGCTTTTAGAAGGGTCTGGGTGGCTCTAGAAGGGTCTGGTGGCTTGTAGAAGGGTCCTGGGTGGCTTTAGAATGGTCTGGGTGCTTTTAGAAGGGTCCTGGGGGCCTCTAGAAGGGTCTGGGAGCTTTTAGAATGGTCCTGGGGAGCTCTAGAAGTGTCTGGGGGCTTTTAGAAGGGTCCTGGGGTGCTCTAGAAGGATCTGTGGGCTTTTAGATGGGTCCTGGGGTGCTCTAGAAGGGTCTGGGGGCATTTAGAAGGGTCCTGAGGGGCTCTAGAATGGTCTGGGGCCTTTTAGAATGATCCGGGGACGGTCTAGAAGGGTCTTTATGCTTTTTGAAGGATCCTAGGCGGCTCTAGAAGGGTCTGGGGTCTTTTAGAAGGGTCCTGGGGGGCTCTAGAAGGGTCTGGGGGCTTTTAGAATGGTCCTGGGAGGCTCTAGAAGGGTCTGGGGCTTTTAGAAGGGTCCTGGGGGGCTCTAGAAGGGTCTAGAGGTTTTTAGAAGGGTCCTGGGGGCCTCTAGAAGGGTCTGGGGGCTTTTACAAGGGTCCGGGGGGGCTCTAGAAGGGTCTGGGGACTTTCAGAAGGGTCCTGGTGGCCCCTAGACGGGTCCGGGGGCTATTAGAAGGGTCCTGGGGTGCTCTAGAAGTGTCTGGGTGCTTGTAGAAGGGTCCTGGGGGGCTCTAGAACGGTCTGGGGGCTTTTAGAAGGGTCCTGGGGGTCTCTAGAAGGGTCTGGGTGCTTTTAGATGGGTCCTAGGGGGCTCTAGAAGGGTCAGGGGGCTTTTAGAACGATCCTGGGGGGCTCTAGAAGGGTCTGGGGGCTTTTAGAATGATCCAGGGACGGTCTAGAAGGGTCTGGGTGCTTTTTGAAGGATCCTAGGGGGCTCTAGAAGGGTCTGGGGTCTTTTAGAATGATCTGGGGAGGGTCTAGAAGGGTCTGGGTCCTTTTAGAAGGGTCCTGGGGGTCTCTAGAAGGGTCTGGTGGCTTTATAGAAGGGTCCTGGGAGGCTCTGGAAGGGTCTGGGTGCTTTTATAAGGGTCCGGGGAGCCTCTAGAAGGGTCTGGGTGCTTTTGGAAAGGTCCTGGAGTGCTCTAGAAGGGTCTAGAGGCTTTTAGACGGGTCCTGGTGTGCTCTAGAAGGGACGGGGGGGCTTAAGAAGGGCCCTGGGGCCTCTAGAAGGGTCTGGGGGCTTTTAGAAGGGTCCTGGGGGGCTCTAGAAGGGTTTGGAAGTTTTTAGAAGCGTCCTGGGGCTCTAGAAGGGTCTGGGGGCTTTTAGAAGGGTCCTGGGGGGCTCTAGAAGGGTCTGGGGTCTTTTATACTGTCCTGGGGGTCTGTAGAAGGGTCTGGGTGCTTTTAGAAGGGTCCTGTGGGGCTCTAGAAGGATCTGGGGGCTTTCAGAAGGGTCGTGGGGGCCTCTAGAAGGGTCTAGGGGCTTTTAGAAGGGTCCGGGGGAGCTCTAGAAGGGTCTGGGGGCTTTTAGAAGGGTCCTGGGGGGCTCTAGAAGGGTCTGGGGGCTTTTAGAAGGGTCCTAGTGTGCTCTAGAAGGTACGGGGGGGCTTAAGAGGGGCCCTGGGGCCTCTAAAAGTGTCTGGTGTCTTTTAGAAGGGCCCTGGGGGGCTGTATAAGGGTCTGGAGGATTTTAAATGGGTCCGGGGGGGCTCTAGAAGGGTCTGGCTGCTTTTAGAAGGGTCCTGGGGTACTCTAGAAGAGTCTGGGGGCTTTTATAGGGTCCTGGGGGTCTGTAGAAGGGTCTGGGGTCTTTCAGAAGGGTCGTGGGGGAATCTAGAAGGGTCTGGGTGCTTTTAGAAGAGTACAGGGGGGCTCTAAAAGGGTCTGGGTGCTTTTAGAATGGTCCTGGGGGCCTCTAGAAGGGTCTGGGGGCTTTTAGAAGGGTCCTGGGATGCTCTAGAAGGGTCTGGGGGCTTTTAGAAGAATCCGGGGAGGGTCTAGATTAGTCTGGGGGCTTTTAGAAGGGTCCTTGGGTGCTCTAGAAGGGTCTGGGTTCTTTTAGAAAGGTCCTGGGGTGCTCTAGAAGGGTCTGGGGGCTTTTAGAAGGATCCGGGGTGGGTCTAGAATGGTCTGGGGGCTTTTAGAATGGTCCTGGGAGGCTCTAGAAGGGTCTGGGTGCTTTTAGAAGGGTCCTGTTAGGCTCTAGAAGGGTCTGGGGGCTTTTAGAAGTGTCCTGGGGGTCTCTAGAAGGGTCTGTAGGCTTTTATAGGGTCCTCGGGGTCTGTAGAAGTGTCTGGGTGCTTTTAGAAGGGTCCTGTGGGGCTCTAGAAGGTTCTGGGGTGCTTTCAGAAGGGTCCTGGAGGCCTCTAGAAGGGTCTAGGGGCTTTTAGAAGGGTCCGGGGGGGCTCTAGAAGGGTCTGGGGGCTTTTAGAAGGGTCCTGGGCTGCTCTAGAAGGGACGGGGTGCCTTAAGAGGGGCCCTGGGGGGCTCTAGAACGGTCTGGGGTCTTTTAGAAGGGTCCTGGGGTGCTATAGAAGGGTCTGGGGCCTTTTAGAATGGTCCTGGGGATCTCTAGAAGTGTCTGGGGGCTTTTAGAATTATCCGGAGAGGGTCTAGAAGATTCTGCGGCCTTTTAGAAGGGTCCTGGGGGGCTCTAGAAGGGTCTGGGGGCTTTTAGAAGGGTCTTGGCGTGCTCTAAAATGGTCTGGGGTCCTTAAGATGGGCCCTGGGTACATCTAGAAGGGTCTGGGGGCTTTTAGAAGGGTCCTGGGGGGCTCTAGAAGGGTGTGGGGGCTTTTAGAAGGGTCCTGGGGGGCTCTAGAAGGGTCTGGGGGCTTTTAGAAGGGTCCTGGGAGGATCTAGAAGGGTATGGGGGCTTTTAGAAGGATCCGGGGACGGTCTAGAAGGGTCTGGGTGCTTTTAGAAGGGTCCTGGGAGCCTCTAGAAGGGTCTGGGGGCATTTAGATGGGTCATAGGGGGCTCTAGAAGGGTCAGGGGGCTTTTAGAAGGGTCCTGGGGGGCTCTAGAAGTTTCTGGGGGCTTTTAGAATGATCCGGGTACGGTCTGGAAGGGTCTGGGTGCTTTTTGAAGGATCCTAGGGTGCTCTAGAATGGTCTGGGGTCTTTTAGAAGTGTCCTGGGGGGTCTTGAAGGGTCTGGGGGCATTTAGAATGGTCCTGGGAGTCTCTAGAAGGGTCTGGGTGCTTTTAGAAGGGTCCTGGGGGGCTCTAGAAGGGTCTAGAGGCTTTTAGAAGGGTCCTGGGTTCCTCTAGAAGGGTCTGGGTGCGTTCAGAAGGGTCCTGGGGGCCTCTAGAAGTGTCTGGTGGCTTTTACAAGGGTCCGGGGGGGCTCTAGAAGGGTCTGGGGACTTTTAGAAGGGTCATGGTGGCCTCTAGACAAGTCTGGGGGCTATTAGAAGGGTCCTGGGGGCTTGTAGAAGGGTCCTGGGGGGGGCTAGAATGGTCTGGGGTCTTTTAGAAGGGTCCTGGGTGGCTCTAGGAGGTTCTGGGGGCTTTCAGAATGGTCCTGGGCGTCTCTAGAAGGGTCTGGGTGCTTTTAGAACGGTCCTGGGGGGCTCAAGAATGGTCTGGGTGCTTTTAGAAGGGTCCTGTGGGGCTCTAGAAGGTTCTGGGGGCTTTCAGAAGGGTCCTGGGGGCCTCTAGAAGGGTCTAGGGGCTTTTAGAAGGGTCCGGGGGGGCTCTAGAAGGGTCTGGGGGCTTTTAGAAGGGTCCTGGGGTGCTCTAGAAGGGTCTGGGGGCTTTTAGAAGGGTCCTGGGATGCTCTAGAAGGGACGGGGTGGCTTAAGAGGGGCCCTGGGTCCTCTAGAAGGGTCTGGGGGCTTTTAGAAGGGTCCTGGGGGGCTCTAGAAGGGTCTGGGGGCTTTTAGAAGGGTCCTGGGATCCTCTAGAAGGGTCTCGGGGCTTTTAGAAGGATCCGGGGAGGGTCTAGAAGGGTCTGGGGGCTTTTAGAAGGGTCTTGGGAGGCTCTAGAAGGGTCTGGGGCCTTTTCAAAGGAACCTGAACGTCTCCAGAAGGGTCTGGGGGCTTTTGGAAGGGTCCTTGGGGGCTCTAGAATGGTCTGGGTCCTTTGTACTTAGCTGGCAGGGGAGACACCCTGATCAAGCAGGTGCTTTTGCCAGGCCAGGCTCATCCTTTGCACTCCGGGTGTGCTGAGCCCTGCGAATTCCCCAAATGTGCAAAATTAAAATTTTTGCTCTACAAGCACCCAGACCCTTCTAGAGCCCCCCAGGAACCTTCTAAAAGCACCCAGACACGTCTAGAGCCCCCAGGAACATTCTAAAATCCCCCAGACACTTTTAGAGCCCCCAGTGTGCTTCTCAAAGCCCCCGGACTTTCTAGAGCCCCCCAAAACCTTATAAAGGCCCCCAAAATCTTATAAAGCCCCCCAGGCCCTACTAAACCCCCTTAGGACCCTTCTACAATACCCTAGACCCTTCTAGAGCCACCGAGGACCCTTCTAAAAGACCCCAAACCCTTCCGGAGCCCCTTAGGAACCTTTTTAGAGACCCTAGACCCTCCTAGATCCTTCAAGGACTCTTCTAAAAGCCCCCAGATACTTCTAGGGGTTAGAGGCAGGGTTAGGGTTAGGGTTAGGGTTAGGGTTAGGGTTAGGGTTAGGGTTAGGGTTAGGGTTAGGGTTAGGGTTAGAGTTAGGGTTAGGGTTAGGGTTAGGGTTAGGGTTAGGGTTAGGGTTAGGGTTAGAGTTAGGGTTAGGGTTAGGGTTAGAGTTAGGGTTAGGTTTAGGGTTAGGGTTAGAGTTAGGGTTAGGGTTAGAGTTAGGGTTAGGGTTAGGGTTAGGGTTAGGGTTAGGGTTAGGGTTAGGGTTAGGGTTAGGGTTAGGGTTAGGGTTAAGGTTAGGGTTAGGGTTAGGGATAGGGTTAGGAACCTTTTTTAGCCCTACAGGACCCATCTAAAAGCACTCAGACCATTCAACATCACCTCAGGACCCTCCTAACTGTGCCCAGATCCTTCTAGAGCCCACCAGGACCCTTCTAAAAGACCCAGACCCTTGTAGGGCCCCCCAAGACCATTCTAAAAGCCCCCAGACCCTTCTAGAGCCCCCCAGGACCCTTCTAATAGCACCCAGAGCCTTTTAGATGCCCCCAGGACGCTTCTAAAAGCCCTAACACCCTTCTAGAGCCCCCCAGGACCCTTCTAAAAGCCTCCAGACACTTCTAGAGCTCCCCAGGACCCTTCTAAAATCCCCCAGACCCTTCTAGAGGCCCCCAGGGCCCCTCTAATGGTCCCCAGACCCTTCTAGAGCCCCCCAGGACCCATCTAAAAGCACCCAGACCCTTCTACATCCCCACAGAACCCTTCTAAAAGCCCCCAGACCCTTCAAGAGCCACCCAGGTCCCTTCTAAAAGCACCCAGACCCTTCTAGATGCACCCAGGACCCTTCTGAAAGCACCCAGACCCTTCTAGACCATCCCCGGATCATTCTAAAAGCACCCAGACCCTTCTAGAGCTCCCCAGGACCCTTCTAAATGCACCCAGACATTTCTAGCGCCCCCCAGGACCCTTCTAAAAGCCCCCAGACCCATCTAGAGCTCCCCAGGACCCTTCTAAAAGCCCCCAGACCCTTCTAGAGCCCCCCTGTACCCTTCTAAAAGCACCCAGACCCTTCGAGAGCCCCACAGGACCCTTCTAAAAGCCACCAGACCCTTCTAGACCCTCCCCGAATCATTCTAAAAGCACTCAGACCCTTCTAGAGACACGCAGGACCCTTCTAAAAGCCCCCAGACTCTTCTAGAGCCTCCCAGGACCATTCTAAAAGCCCCCAGACAATTCTAGAGCTCCCCAGGACCCTTCTAAAATCCCCCAGACCCTTCTAGAGGACCCCAGTGCCCCTCTAATGTTCCCCAGACCCTTCTAGAACCCCCAAGGACCCTTCTAAAAGCCCCCAGAGCCTTCTAGACCCTCCCTTGATCCTTCTAATAGCACCCAGACCCTTCTAGAGCCCCCCAGGACCCTTCTACAAGACCTCCGAACCCTTCTAGAGCCTCTACGGACCATTCTAAAAGCCCCCGGACCCTTCTAGAGCCCCCCAGGACCCATCTAAAAGAACCCAGACCCTTCTACACCCTCCCCTGATCATTCTAAAAGCACCCAGACCCTTCTACAGCCTCCCAGGACCCTTCTAAAATCCTTCAGACCCTTCTAGAAGCCCCCAGGACCCTTCTGAAAGCCCCCAGAGCCTTGTAGATGCCCCCAGGACCCTTCTAAAAGCAACCACACCCTTCTAGAGCCCCCCAGGACGCTTCTAAAAGCCCCCAGACCATTCTAGAGCCACCCAGAACCCTTCTAAAAGCCCCCAGACCCTTCTAGAGGCCCCCAAGATCCTTCTAAAAGCCCCCAGACCCTTCTAGAGCCCCCCGGGACCCTTCTAAATGCCCCCAGACCATTCTAGAGCCACCCAGGACATTTCTAAAAGCCCCCAGACCCTTCTAGAGCCTCCCAGGGCCATTCTAAAAGCAACCAGACCCTTCTAGATCCTCCCAGGACCCTTCTAAAAGCACCCAGACCCTTCTAGAGCCCCCCAGGACCTTTCTAAATGCCCCCAGACCCTTCAAGAGCCCCACAGGACCCTTCTAAAAGCACCCATACCCTTCTAGAGACCCTACAGGACCCTTCTAGAAGCCCTCAGACCTTTCCAGAGTCTCCCAGGACCCTTCTAAAAGCACCCAGACCCTTCTAGAGCCCCCCAGGACACTTCTAAAAGCACCCAGACCCTTCTAGAGCCCCTTAGGACCCTTCTCAAAGACCCCAGACCCTTCTAGATTCCTCCAGGACCCTTCTAAAAGCACCCAGACCCTTCTAGAGACCCGCAGGACCCTTCTAAAAGCACCCAGACCCTTCTATATTCCCCCAGGACCCTTCTAAAAGACCCCAGACCCTTCTAGAGCTCCCCAGGACCCTTCTAAAACCCCCCAGACCCTTCTAGAGGCCGCCAGGGCTCCTCTAATGGTCCCCAGACCCTTCTAGAGCCCCCAAGGACCCTTCTAAAAGCCCCCAGAGCCTTCTAGACCCTCCCCGGATCCTTCTAATAGCACCCAGACCCTTCTAGAACCCCCAGGACCCTTCTAAAAGGCCCCAGACCCTTCTAGAGCCTCCACGGACACTTCTAAAAGCAACCAGACCCTTCTAGAGCCTCCCAGGACCCTTTTAAAATCCCTCAGACACTTCTAGAGGCCCCCAGGACCCTTCTAAAATACCCCAGAGCCTTCAAGATGCCCCCAGGACAATTCTAAAAGAACTCACAACCTTCTAGAGCCCCCCAGGAACCTTCTAAAAGCCCCCAGACCCTTCTAGAGACCCGCAGGACCATTCTAATAGCACTCAGACCCTTCTAGAGTCTACCAAGACCCTTCTAAAAGCAACCAGACATTTCTAGAGCTCCCCAGGACCATTCTAAACACCCCCAGACCCTTCCAGAGCCCCGAGGACGCTTCTAAATGCCCCCAGACCCATCTAGAGCACCCCAGGACTCTTCTAAAAGCCTCCAGTCCCTTCTAGAGGCCCCCAGGACCCTTCTGAATGCCCCCAGACCCTTCTAGAGCCCCCCAGGAATCTTCTAAAAGCCCCGAGACCATTCCAGAGGCCCTCAGGACCCTTCTGAAAGCGCCCAGACCCTTCTAGAGCACCCCAGGACCCTTCTAAATGCACCCAGACACTTTTAGCGCCACCCAGGACCCTTCTAAAAGCCCCCAGACCCTTCTAGCGATCCCCAGGACCCTTCTAAAAGTACCCAGACACTTCTAGACCCCCCAGGACCCTTCTAAAAGCACCCAGACCCTTCTAGAGCCCCCCAGGACACTTCTAACCGCCCCCAGACCATTCTAGACCCAAACCGAATCCTTCTAAAAGCGCCCAGACCATTCTAGAACCTCCCAGGACCCTTCTAAAAGGCCGCAGACACTTCTAGAGGCCCCCAGGACCCTTCTAAAAGCCCCCAGAGCCTTCTAGATGACCCCAGGACCTTTCTAAAAGCCCTCACACCCTTTAGAGCCCCCCAGGACCCTTCTAAAAGACCTTAGACCCTTCTAGAGCCCCCCAGGACCCTTCTAAAAGCCCCCAGACCCTTCTAGAGACCCGCAGGACCCTTTTAAATGCCCCCAGACCCTTCTAGAGTCTACCAGGACCCTTCAAAAAGCCCCCAGACCCTTCTAGAGCTGCCCAGGACCCTTCTAAACTCCCCGAGACCCTTCTAGAGGCCCCCACGGCTCCTCTAATGGTCCCCAGACCATTCTAGAGCCCCCAAGGACCCTTCTAAAAGCCTCCAGACCCTTCTAGAGACACGCAGGACCCTTCTAAAAGACCCCAGACCATTCTAGAGCCTTCCAGGACCCTTCTAAAAGCCCCCAGACAATTCTAGAGCTCCCCAGGACCCTTCTAAAATCTCCCAGACCCTTCTAGACCCTCCCAGGATCATTCTAATAGCCCCCAGACCCTTCTAGAGCCCCCCAGGACCCTTCTAAAAGCCCCCAGACCCTTCTAGAGCCTCCACGGACCCTTCTGAAAGCCCCCGGACCCTTCCAGAGCCACCCAGGACCCATCTAAAGCCCC
This sequence comes from Clamator glandarius, assembly GCA_033459285.1. Taxonomy (NCBI): domain Eukaryota; kingdom Metazoa; phylum Chordata; class Aves; order Cuculiformes; family Cuculidae; genus Clamator; species Clamator glandarius. The sequence goes on from JAUNZM010000991.1 coordinate 85,633, forward strand.
CAGACCCTTCTACTGCCCCACAGGCCCATTCTAAAAGCCCCCAGACCCTTCTAGAGCCACCCAGGACCCTTCTAAAAGCACCTAGACCCTTCTAGAGGCCCCCAGGATCCTTCTAAAAGCCCCCAGAGCTTTCTAGAGGCCCCCTGGACCCTTCAAAAAGCCCCCAGACCCTTCTAGAGCCTCTCAGGACCATTCTAAAAGCACCCAGACACTTCTAGAGCCTCCCAGGACCCTTCTAAAAGCACCCAGACCCTTCTAGAGCTTCCCAGGACCATTCTAAAAGCCCCCAGACCCTTCTAGAGCCTCGCACGACCCTTCTAAAAGCCCCCAGACCCTTCTAGAGACCCTACAGGACCCTTCTAAAAGCCCTCAGACCCTTCTAGCGTCTCCCAGGACCCTTCTAAAAGCTCCCAGACCCTTCTAGAGCACCCCAGGACCCTTCTAAAAACACCCAGACCCTTCTAGAGCCCCCTAGGACCCTTCTCAAAGACCCCAGACCCTTCTAGAGTCCTCCAGGGCCCTTCTAAAAGCCCCCAGACCCTTCTAGAGACACGCAGGACCCTTCTAAAAGCCCCCAGACCCTTCTAGATTCCCCCAGGACCCTTGTAAAAGCCCCCAGACCCTTCTAGAGCTCCTCAGGACCCTTCTAAAATCCCCCAGACCCTTCTAGAGGACCCCAGGGCTCCTCTAATGGTCCCCAGACCCTTCTAGAGCCACCAATAACCCTTCTAAATGCACACAGAGCCTTCTAGACCCTCCCCGGATCCTTCTAATAGACCAAAGACCCTTCTAGAGCCCCCCAGGACCCTTCTAAAAGCACCCAGACCCTTCTAGAGCCTCCACGGACCATTCTAAAAGCCCCCGGACCCTTCTAGAGCCCCCCAGGACCCTTCTAAAAGCCCCCAGACCCTTCTAGAGCCACCCAGGACCTTTCTGAAAGCACCCAGACCCTTCTAGAGGCCCCCAGGACCCTTCTGAAAGCACCCAGACCCTTCTAGAGCTCTCAAGGACCCTTCTAAAAGCCGCCAGACACTTCTAGAGCCTCCCCGGATCCTTCTAAAATCCTCCAGACATTTGTAGAGCCCCCCAGGACCCGTCTAAAAGCACCCAGACCCTTCTAGACCATCCCCGGATCCTTCTAAAACCACCCAGACCCATCTGGATCCTCCCAGGACCTTTCTAAAAGCCCCCAGACCATTCTAGATGACCCAGGACCCTTCTAAAAGCTCCCAGACCCCTCTAGAGCCCCCCAGGACACTTCTGAAACCCCCCAGACCCTTCTAGAGCCCCCCAGGACCATTCTAAATGACCCCAGACCCATCTAGAGCCCCCCAGGACCCTTCTAAAAGCCCCCAGACCCTTCTAGACCCTCCCCGAATCCTTCTAAAAGCAACCAGACCCTTCTAGAGCCTCCCAGGACCCTTTTAAAATCCCTCACACCCTTCTAGAGCCCCCCAGGACACTTCTAAAAGCAACCAGACCCTTCTAGAGCCTCCCAGGACCCTTTTAAAATCCCTCAGACACTTCTAGAGGCCCCCAGGACCCTTCTAAAATACCCCAGAGCCTTCAAGATGCCCCCAGGACAATTCTAAAAGAACTCACAACCTTCTAGAGCCCCCCAGGAACCTTCTAAAAGCCCCCAGACCCTTCTAGAGACCCGCAGGACCATTCTAATAGCACTCAGACCCTTCTAGAGTCTACCAAGACCCTTCTAAAAGCACCCAGACATTTCTAGAGCTCCCCAGGACCATTCTAAACACCCCCAGACCCTTCCAGAGCCCCGAGGACGCTTCTAAATGCCCCCAGACCCATCTAGAGCACCCCAGGACTCTTCTAAAAGCCTCCAGTCCCTTCTAGAGGCCCCCAGGACCCTTCTGAATGCCCCCAGACCCTTCTAGAGCCCCCCAGGAATCTTCTAAAAGCCCCGAGACCATTCCAGAGGCCCTCAGGACCCTTCTGAAAGCGCCCAGACCCTTCTAGAGCACCCCAGAACCCTTCTAAATGCACCCAGACACTTTTAGCGCCACCCAGGACCCTTCTAAAAGCCCCCAGACCCTTCTAGCGATCCCCAGGACCCTTCTAAAAGTACCCAGACACTTCTAGACCCCCCAGGACCCTTCTAAAAGCACCCAGACCCTTCTAGAGCTCCCCAGGACCCTTCTAAAACCCCCCAGACCCTTCTAGAGGCCGCCAGGGCTCCTCTAATGGTCCCCAGACCCTTCTAGAGCCCCCCAGGACCCTTCTAAAAGCCCCCAGAGCCTTCTAGACCCTCCCCGGATCCTTCTAATAGCACCCAGACCCTTCTAGAACCCCCAGGACCCTTCTTAAAGGCCCCAGACCCTTCTAGAGCCTCCACGGACACTTCTAAAAGCAACCAGACCCTTCTAGAGCCTCCCAGGACCCTTTTAAAATCCCTCAGACACTTCTAGAGGCCCCCAGGACCCTTCTAAAATACCCCAGAGCCTTCAAGATGCCCCCAGGACAATTCTAAAAGAAGTCACAACCTTCTAGAGCCCCCCAGGAACCTTCTAAAAGCCCCCAGACCCTTCTAGAGACCCGCAGGACCATTCTAATAGCACTCAGACCCTTCTAGAGTCTACCAAGACCCTTCTAAAAGCACCCAGACATTTCTAGAGCTCCCCAGGACCATTCTAAACACCCCCAGACCCTTCCAGAGCCCCGAGGACGCTTCTAAATGCCCCCAGACACATCTAGAGCACCCCAGGACTCTTCTAAAAGCCTCCAGTCCCTTCTAGAGGCCCCCAGGACCCTTCTGAATGCCCCCAGACCCTTCTAGAGCCCCCCAGGAATCTTCTAAAAGCCCCGAGACCATTCCAGAGGCCCTCAGGACCCTTCTGAAAGCGCCCAGACCCTTCTAGAGCAACCCAGGACCCTTCTAAATGCACCCAGACACTTTTAGCGCCACCCAGGACCCTTCTAAAAGCCCCCAGACCCTTCTAGCGATCCCCAGGACCCTTCTAAAAGTACCCAGACACTTCTAGACCCCCCAGGACCCTTCTAAAAGCACCCAGACCCTTCTAGAGCCCCCCAGGACACTTCTAACCGCCCCCAGACCATTCTAGACCCAAACCGAATCCTTCTAAAAGCGCCCAGACCATTCTAGAACCTCCCAGGACCCTTCTAAAAGGCCGCAGACACTTCTAGAGGCCCCCAGGACCCTTCTAAAAGCCCCCAGAGCCTTCTAGATGACCCCAGGACCCTTCTAAAAGCCCTCACACCCTTTAGAGCCCCCCAGGACCCTTCTAAAAGACCTTAGACCCTTCTAGAGCCCCCCAGGACCCTTCTAAAAGCCCCCAGACCCTTCTAGAGACCCGCAGGACCCTTTTAAATGCCCCCAGACCCTTCTAGAGTCTACCAGGACCCTTCAAAAAGCCCCCAGACCCTTCTAGAGCTGCCCAGGACCCTTCTAAACTCCCCGAGACCCTTCTAGAGGCCCCCCACGGCTCCTCTAATGGTCCCCAGACCATTCTAGAGCCCCCAAGGACCCTTCTAAAAGCCTCCAGACCCTTCTAGAGACACGCAGGACCCTTCTAAAAGACCCCAGACCATTCTAGAGCCTTCCAGGACCCTTCTAAAAGCCCCCAGACAATTCTAGAGCTCCCCAGGACCCTTCTAAAATCTCCCAGACCCTTCTAGACCCTCCCAGGATCATTCTAATAGCCCCCAGACCCTTCTAGAGCCCCCCAGGACCCTTCTAAAAGCCCCCAGACCCTTCTAGAGCCTCCACGGACCCTTCTGAAAGCCCCCGGACCCTTCCAGAGCCACCCAGGACCCATCTAAAGCCCCCAGACCCTTCTACTGCCCCACAGGCCCATTCTAAAAGCCCCCAGACCCTTCTAGAGCCACCCAGGACCCTTCTAAAAGCACCTAGACCCTTCTAGAGGCCCCCAGGACCCTTCTAAAAGCCCCCAGAGCTTTCTAGAGGCCCCCTGGACCCTTCAAAAAGCCCCCAGACCCTTCTAGAGCCTCTCAGGACCATTCTAAAAGCACCCAGACACTTCTAGAGCCTCCCAGGACCCTTCTAAAAGCACCCAGACCCTTCTAGAGCCCCCCAGGACCATTCTAAAAGCCCCCAGACCCTTCTAGAGCCTCGCACGACCCTTCTAAAAGCCCCCAGACCCTTCTAGAGACCCTACAGGACCCTTCTAAAAGCCCTCAGACCCTTCTAGCGTCTCCCAGGACCCTTCTAAAAGCTCCCAGACCCTTCTAGAGCACCCCAGGACCCTTCTAAAAACACCCAGACCCTTCTAGAGCCCCCTAGGACCCTTCTCAAAGACCCCAGACCCTTCTAGAGTCCTCCAGGGCCCTTCTAAAAGCCCCCAGACCCTTCTAGAGACACGCAGGACCCTTCTAAAAGCCCCCAGACCCTTCTAGATTCCCCCAGGACCCTTGTAAAAGCCCCCAGACCCTTCTAGAGCTCCTCAGGACCCTTCTAAAATCCCCCAGACCCTTCTAGAGGACCCCAGGGCTCCTCTAATGGTCCCCAGACCCTTCTAGAGCCACCAATAACCCTTCTAAATGCCCACAGAGCCTTCTAGACCCTCCCCGGATCCTTCTAATAGACCAAAGACCCTTCTAGAGCCCCCCAGGACCCTTCTAAAAGCACCCAGACCCTTCTAGAGCCCCACAGGACCCTTCTAAAAGCCCTCAGACCCTTCTAGAGACACGCAGGACCTTCTAAATGCCCCCAGACCCTTCTAGAGTCTCCCAGGACCCTTCTAAAACCCCCCAGGCCCTTCTAGATTTCCCCAGGACCCTTCTAAAATACCCCAGACCTTTCTAGAGGCAACCAGGGCCCCTCTAGTGGTCCCCAGACCCTTCTAGAGCCCCCAAGGACCATTCTAAAAGCCCCCAGACCCTTCTAGAGACCCGCGGGACCCTTCTAAATGCACCCAGACCCTTCTACAGCCTACCAGGACCCTTCTAAAAGCCCCAGACCCTTCCAGAGGCCCCTAGGGCCCCTCTAATGGTCCCCAGACCCTTCTAGAGCCCCCAAGGACCCTTCTAAAAGCCCCCAGACCCTTCTAGAGACCCGCAGGACCCTTCTAAAACAACCCAGACCCTTGTTAGACCATCCCAGGACCCTTCTAATATCCCCCAGACCCTTCTAGAGCCCCCCAGGACCCTTTTAAAAGCCTCCAGACCCTTCTAGACCCTCCCCGGATCCTTCTAAAAGCACCCAGACCCTTCTAGAGCCCCCCAGGACCCTTATAAAAGCCCCCAGAGCCTTCTAGATGCCCCCAGGACCCTTCTAAAAGCCCCCACACCATTCTAGAGCCACACCGGAACCTTCTAAAAGCCCCCAGACCCTTCTAGAGCCCCCCAGGACCCTTCTAAAAGCCCCCAGACCATTCTAGAGGCCCCAGGACTCTTCTAAAAGCCGCCAGACCCTTCTAGAGGCCCCCAGGACTCTTCTAAAAGCCCCCAGACCCTTCTAGAGGCCCCCTGGACCCTTCTAAAAGCCTCCAGACATATGTAGAGCCCCCCAGGACCCTTCTAAATGCACCCAGACCAATCTAGACCCTCTCCGGATCCTTCTAAAAGCACCCAGACCCATCTGGATCCTCCCAGGACCCTTCTAAAAGACTCCAGACCCTTCTAGATGCGCCCAGGACCCTTCTAAAAGCTTCCAGACCCTTCTAGAGGCCCCCAGGACCCTTCTGAATGCCCCCAGACCCTTCTAGAGCCCCCCAGGACCCTTCTAAAAGACTCCAGACCCTTCTACAGCCCCCCAGGACCCTTCTGAAAGCCCCCAGACCCTTCTAGAGCTACCCAGGACCCTTCTAAAATCCCCCAGACGCTTCTAGAGCCCCTTAGGACCCTTCTAAAAGCACCCAGACCCTTCTAGAGCCCCCTAGGCCCCTTCTAAAAGCACCCTGACCCTTCTAGAGCCCCACAGGACCCTTCTAAAAGCCCCCAGACCCTTCTAGACCCTCCCTGGATCATTCTAAAAGCCCCCAGACCCTTCTAGAGACCCTACAGGACCCTTCTAAAATCCCTCAGACAATTCTAGATGCCCCCAGGAACCTTCTAAAAGCCCTCACACCCTTCTAGAGCCCACCAGGACTATCCTAAAACTCCCCCGACCCTTCTAGAGCCCCCCAGGACACTTCTAAAAGCACCCAGACCCTTCTAGAGCCCCCCAGGACCCTTCTAAAAGACTCCAGACCCTTCTACAGCCCGCTGGGACCCTTCTAAAACACCCCAGACCCTTCTAGAGCTCCCCAGGACATTTCTAAAAGCACCCAGACCCTTCTAGAGCCCCCCAGGACCCTATAAAAGCCCCCAGACCCTTCTTGAGGCACCCAGGACCCTTCCAAAATACCCCAGACCCTTCTAGAGCCACAAAAGACCCTTCTCAAAGAACCCAGACCCTTCGAGGGCCCGCCAGGACACTTCTATAAGCCCCCAGACCCTTCTAGAGGACCCCAAGGCCCCTCTTAAGGACCCCCGTCTCTACTAGAAGGGTCTCGGGGCTTTTACAAGGGCCCTGGGGGGCTCTAGAATGGTCTGGGGGCTTTTAGAAGGGTCCTGGGGTTCTCTAGAAGGGTCTGGGGGCTTTTGAAAGTATCCTGGTGGACTCTAGAATGGTGTGGGATATATCAGAGGGGTCCGGGTATGATCTAGAAGGGTCTGGGGCTTTTAGAAGGGTCCTGGAAGGCTCTGGAAGGGTCTGGGGACTTTTAGAAGGGTCCGGGGGGCCTCTAGAAGGGTCTGGAGGCTTTTAGAAGGGTCCTGCGAGGCTCTAGAAGGGTCCGGGGGCTTTTAGAGGGGTCCTGCGAGGCTCTAGAAGGGTCTGGGGGCTTTTAGAATGATCCGGGGAGGGTCTAGAAGGGTCTGGGGGCCTTTAGAAGGGTCCTGGGGGTCTCTAGAAGGGTCTGAGGGCTTTTAGAATGATCCGGGGAGGGTCTAGAAGAGTCTGGGGGCCTTTAGAATGGTCCTGGGGCTCTCTAGAAGGGTCTGGGTGCTTTTAGAATGGTCCTGGGAGGCTCTAGAAGGGTTTGGGGGCTTTTAGAATGGTCCTGGGTGGCTCTAGAAGGTTCTGGTTGCTTTTCGAAGGGTCCTGGCTTATCTAGAAGGGTCTGGGGGCTTTTAGAAGGGTCCTGGGTGTCTCTAGAAAGGTCTGGGTGCTTTTAGAATGGTCCTGGGGGGCTCTAGAAGGGTCTGGTGGCTTTTAGAAGGGTCCTGGGTGGATCTAGAAGGTTCTGGAGGCTTTCAGAAGGGTTATGGGGGTCTCTAGAATGGTCTGGGGGCTTTTAGAAGGGTCCTGGGGAGCCCTAGAAGGGTCTGGGTTCTTTTAGAAGGGTCCTGGGATGCTCTAGAAGGTTCTTGGGGCTTTCAGAAGGGTCCTGGGGGCCTCTATAAGGGTCTGGGTGCTTTTAGAAGGGTCCTGGGGGGCTCTAGAAGTGTCTTGGGGCTTTTAGAAGCGTCCTGGGGTGCTCTAGAATGTTCTGGGGACTTTTAGAAGGGTCCTGGGGTGCTCTAGAATGGTCGGGGTGCCTTAAGAGGGCCCTGGGGACCTCTAGATTGGTCTGGGGGCTTTTAGAAGGGTCCTGGGGGGCTCTAGAAGGGTCTGTAGGCTTTTAGAAGGGTCCTGGGGGGCTCTAGAAGTGTCTGGGGGCTTTTAGAAGGGTCCTGGTGTCCTCTGGAAGGGTCTGAGGGCTTTAGAATGGTCCTGGGAGGCTCTAGAATGGTCTGGGGTTTTTTAGAAGGATCCGGGGAGGGTCTAGAAGGGTCTGGGGGCTTTTAGAAGGGTCCTGGGGGGCTCTAGAAGGGTCTGGGTGCTTTTTGAAGGATCCTAGGGGGCTCTAGAAGGGTCTGAGGGCGTTTAGAAGGATCCGGGGAGTGTCTAGAAGGGTCTGGGGGCTTTTAGAAGGGTCCTGGGGGTCTCTAGAAGGGTCTGGTGGCTTTTAGAAGGGTCCTGGGAGGCTCTAGAAGGGTCTAGAGGATTTTAGACGAGTCCTGGGGGCCTCTAGAAGGGTCCTGGGTGGATCTAGATTGGTCTGGGGGCTTGTAGAAGGGCCATGGGGGGCTCTAGAAGGGTCTGGGGGCTTGTAGAATGGTACTGGGGGGGCTCTAGAAGGGTCTGGTGGCTTTTAGATGGGTCCTGGGGGCCTCTAGAAGGGTCTGGGGGCTTTTAGAAGGGTCCTGGGTTGCTCTAGAATGGTCTGGGTGCTTTTAGAAGGGTCCTGGGAGGCTCTAGAAGGGTCTGGTTGCTTTTAGAAGGGTCCTGGGTGGCTCTAGAATGGTCTGGGGGCTTTTAGAAGGGTCCTGGGAGGATCTAGTAGAGTCTGGGGGCTTTTAGAAGGATCCTGGGAGGCTCTAGAAGGGTCTGGGGGCTTTTAGAATGGTCCGGGGAGCCTCTAGAAGGGTCTGGGTGCTTTTAGAAAGGTCCTGGGGGGCTCTAGAAGGGTCTAGAGGATTTTAGACGGGTTCTGGGGGCCTCTAGAAGGGTCTGGATGCTTTTAGAAGGGTCCTGGGTGGCTCTGGAAGGGTCTGGGGGCTTGTAGAAGGGTCCTGTGGGGCTGTAGAAGGGTCTGGGTGCTTTTAGAAGGGTCCTGGGGGCCTCTAGAAGGGTCTGGGGTCTTGTAGAAGGGTCCTGGGTGCCGCTAGAAGGGTTTGGGGGCTTTTAGAAGGGTCCTGGGGGGCTCAAGAAGGGTCTGGGGGCTTGTAGAAGGGTCCTGGGGGGCTCTAGAAGGGTCTGGGGGCTTTTAGAAGGGTCCTGGGTGGCTCTAGAAGGGTCTGGGAGCTTTTAGAAGGGTCCTGGGAGGCTCTAGAAGGGTCTGGGGGCTTTTAGAACTGTCCTGGGATGCTCTAGAATGTTCTGGGGGCTTTCAGAAGTGTCCTGGGGTGCTCTAGAAGTGTCTGGAGGCTTTTAGAAGGGTCTGGGGGGGCTCTAGAAAGGTCTGGGGGCTTTTAGAAGGGTCCTGGGGTGCTCTAGAAGGGTCTGGAGACTTTAAGAAGGGTCCTGGTGTGTCCTAGAAGGGACGGGGTGCCTTAAGAGGTGCCCTGGGGGGCTCTAGAAGGGTCTGGGGGCTTTTAGAAGTGTCCTGGGGGGGGTCTAGAAAGGTCTGGGTGCTTTTTGAAGGATCCTAGGTGGCTCTAGAAGGGTCTGGGGGCTTTTAGAAGGATCCGATGAGGGTCTAGAAGGGTCTGAGTGCTTTTAGAAGGGTCATGGGGGTCTCTAGAAGGGTCTGGGGGCTTTTAGAATGATCCGGGGAGGGTCTAGAAGGTTCTGGGGGCTTTTAGAAGGGTCCTGGGGGGCTCTAGAGGGGTCTGGGGGCTTTTAGAAGGGTCCCGGGGTTCTCTAGAAGGGTCTGGTTGCATTTAGAAATATCCTGGGGGCCTCTAGAAGGGTCTGAGAACTATTAGAGTGGTTCGGGGGGGCTCTAGAAGGGTCTGGAGGCTTTTAGAAGGGTCTTGGGGGGCTCTAGAAGGGTCTGGGGGCTTTTAGAATAATCCGGGGAGGGTCTAGAAGGGTCTGGGTTCTTTTAGAATAGTCTTGGGAGGGTCTAGAAGGGTCTGGGCGCTTTTAGACGGGTCCTGGGGGGCTCTACAAGGGTCTTTAGTCATTTAGAGGGGTTCTGGGGGGCCCTAGAAAGGTCTGGGTTCATTTATAAGGATCCGGGGAGGGTCTAGAAACGTCGGGGGGCTATTAGAAGGGTCCTGGGAGGCTCTAGAAGAATCTGGGGGCTTTTAGAATGATCCGGGGAGGGTCTATAAGGGTCTGGGGGCCTTTAGAAGGTTCCTGGGGGCCTCTAGAAGGGTCTGGGGGCTTTTAGAATGATCCTGGGGGTCTCTAGAAGGGTCTGGGGTCTTTTCGAAGGATCCGGGGAGGGTCTAGAAGGGTCTGGGGTCTTTTAGAAGGGTCCTAGGGGCCTCTAGAAGGGTCTGGGGGCTTTTAGATGGGTCCTAGGGGGCTCTACAAGGGTCTGGGGGCTTTTAGAATGATCCTGGGGGGCTCTTGAAGGGTCTGGGGGCTTTTAGAATGATCCGGGGAGGGTCTAGAAAGGTCTGGGGGCCTTTAGAATGGTATTGGGGTGCTCTAGAAGTGTCTGGGTGCTTTTAGAAGGGTCCTGGGAGTCTCTAGAAGGGTCTGGGGGCTTTTAGAAGTGTCCTGGGTGGCTCTAGAGGCTTCTGGGGGCTTTTAGAAGGGTTCTAGGGGCCTCTAGAAGGGTCTGGGGGCTTTTAGAAGGGTCCTGGGATGCTCTAGAAGGGTCTGGGTGCTTTTATAAGGGTCCTCGGATGCTCTAGAATGGTCTGGTGGCTTTTAGAAGGGGCCTGGGGGGCTCTAGAATGTTCTGGGGGCTTTTAGAATGGTCCTGGGTGGCTCTAGAAGGGTCTGGGGGCTTTTAGAATGGTCCGGGGGCGCTCTAGAAGGGTCTGGGGGCTTTTAGAAGGGTCCTGGAGGGCTCTAGAAGGTTCTGGGGGCTTTCAGAAGGGTCCTGGAGGTCTCTAGAAGGGTCTGGGTGCTTTTAGAAGGGTCCTGGGGGGCTCTAGAAGGGTCTGGGTGAATTTAGAATCATCCTGGGTGACTCTAGAATGTTCTGCTGGCTTTCAGAAGGGTCCTGGGGTCCTCTAGAAGGGTCTGGGGTCTTTTAGAAGGGTCCTGGGTGGCTCTAGAAGGGTCTGGGGGCTTTTAGAAAGGTCCTGGGAGTATCTAGATGGGTCTGGGGGCTTTCAGAAGGGTCCTGGGATGCTCTAGAAGGGTCTGGGGGCTTGTAGATGGGTCCTGGGTGTCTCTAGAATGTTCTGCTGGCTTTCAGAAGGGTCCTGGGTGGCTCTAGAAGGGTCTGGGGTCTTTTAGAAGGGTCCGGGGGGGCTCTAGAAGGGCCTGGGGACTTTTAGAAGGGTCCTGGGGTGCTCTAGAAGGGACGGGGTTCATTAAGAGGGTCCCTGGGTGCCTCTTGTAGGGTCTGGGGGCATTTAGAAGGGTCCTGGGAGGCTCTAGAAGGGTCTAGGGGCTTTTAGAAGGGTACTGGGGGGCTCTAGAAGGGTCTGGGGGCTTTTAGAATGATCCTGGGGGGCTCTAGAAGGGTCTGGGGTCTTTTCGAAGGATCCGGGGAGGGTCTAGAAGGGTCTGTGGGCTTTTAGAAGGGTCCTAGGGGACTCTAGAAGGGTCTGGGGGCTTTTAGATGGGTCCTAGGGGGCTCTAGAAGGGTCTTGGGGCTTTTGGAATGATCCTGGGGGGCTCTAGAAGGGTCTGGGGGGTTTAGACGGGTCCTGGGGTCCTCTAGAAGGGTCTGGTTGCTTTTAGAAGGGTACTGGGTGGATCTAGAAGGGTCTGGGGGCTTGTAGAAGGGTCCGGGGGTCTCTAGAATGGTCTGGCGGCTTTTAGAAGTGTCCTGGGGGCATCTAGAAGGGTCTGGGAGCTTTTAGAAGTGTCCTGGGGGGCTCTAGAAGGGTCTGGGGGCTTGTAGAAGGGTCCTGGGTGCCGCTAGAAGGGTCTGGGGGCTTTTAGAAGGGTCCTGGGGGGCTCAAGAAGGGTCTGGGGGCTTTTATAAGGGAACTGGGGTGCTCTAGAAGGGCCTGGGGACTTTTAGAAGGGTCCTGGGGTGCTGTAGAAGGGACGGGGTTCATTAAGAGGGGCCCTGGGTTCTTCTTGAAGGGTCTGGGGGCATTTAGAAGGGTCCTGGGGGGCTCTAGAAGGGCCTAGGGGCTTGTAGAAGGGTACTGGGGGGCTCTAGAAGGGTCTGGGGGCTTTTAGAATGATCCTGGGGGGCTCTAGAAGGGTCTGGGGTCTTTTCGAAGGATCCTGGGAGGGTCTAGAAGGGTCTGGGGGCATTTAGAAGGGTCCTGAGGGGCTCTAGAAGGGTCTGGGGGCATTTAGAATGATCCGGGGACCGTCTAGAAGGGTCTTTATGCTTTTTGAAAGATCCTAGGCGGCTCTAGAAGGGTCTGGGGTCTTTTAGAAGTGTCCTGCGGGGCTCTAGAAGGGTCTGGAGGCTTTTAGACGGGTCCTGGGGGGCTCTACAATGGTCTGGAGGCTTTTAGAGGGGTTTTGGGGGGCCCTAGAAGGGTCTGGGTTCATTTAGAAGGATCCGGGGAGGGTCTAGAAAGGTCGGGGGGCTATTAGAAGGGTCCTGGGAGGCTCTAGAAGAATCTGGGGGCTTTTAGAATGATCATGGGAGGGTCTAGAAGGGTCTGGGGGCCGTTAGAAGGGTCCTGGAGGGCTCTAGAATGGTCTGGGGGCTTTTAGAAGGGTCCTGGGGGGCTCTAGAAGGGTCTAGGGGCTTTTAGAAGGGTACTGGGGGGCTCTAGAAGGGTCTGGGGGCTTTTAGAATGATCCTGGGCGGCTCTAGAAGGGTCTGGGGTCTTTTCGAAGGATCCGGAGAGGGTCTAGAATGGTCTGGGGTCTTTTAGAAGGGTCCTAGGGGCATCTAGAAGGGTCTGGGGGCTTTTAGATGGGTCCTAGGGGGCTCTAGAAGGGTCTGGGGGCTTTTAGAATGAACCTGGGGGGCTCTAGAAGGGTCTGGGGGCTTTTAGAATGATCCGGGGACGGTCTAGAAAGGTCTGGGTGCTTTTTGAAGGATCCTAGGGGGCTCTAGAAGGGTCTGGGGGCTTTTAGAAGGATCCGGGGAGGGTCTAGATGGGTCTGGGGGCTTTTAGATGGGTCCTGGGGTTCTCTAGAAGGGTCTGGTTGCTTTTAGAAGGGTACTGGGAGGCTCTAGAAGGGTCGGGGTGCTTTTATAAGGGTCCGGGGAGCCTCTAGAAGGGTCTGGGTGATTTTAGAAAGGTCCTGGGGGGCTCTAGAAGGGTCTAGAGGCTTTTAGACGGGTCCTGGGGGCCTCTAGAAGGGTCTGGGTGCTTTTAGAAGGGTCTGGGTGGCTCTAGAAGTGTCTGGGGGCTTGTAGAAAGGTCTTGGGGGGCTCTAGAAGGGTCTGGGGGCTTTTAGAAGGGTCCTGGGGGCCTCTAGAAGGGTCTTGGAGCTTTTAGAAGTGTCCTGGGGGGCTCTAGAAGGGTCTGGGGGCTTTTAGAAGGGTCCTGGGTTGCTCTAGAAGGATCTGGGGGCTTTTAGAAGGGTCCTGGGGTGCTCTAGAAGGGTCTGGGGGCATTTAGAAGGGTCCTGGGGTGCTCTAGAAGTGTCTGGGGGCTTTTAGAATGATCCGGGGACGGTCTAGAAGGGTCTTTATGCTTTTTGAAGGATCCTAGGCGGCTCTAGAAGGGTCTGGGGTCTTTTAGAAGGGTCCTGGGGGGCTCTAGAAGGGTCTGCGGGCTTTTAGAATGGTCCTGGGAGGCTCTAGAAGGGTCTGGGGGCTTTTAGAAGGGTCCTGGGGGGCTCTAGAAGGGTCTAGAGGATTTTAGAAGGGTCCTGGGGGCCTCTAGAAGGGTCTGGGGGCGTTTAGAAGGGACCTGTGAGGCTCTGGAAGGGTCTGGGGACTTTCAGAAGGGTCCTGGTGGCCCCTAGACGGGTCTGGGGGCTATTAGAAGGGTCCTGTGGGGCTCTAGAAGGGTCTGGGTGCTTGTAGAAGGGTCCTGGGGGGGTCTAGAACGGTCTGGGGGCTTTTAGAAGGGTCCTGGGGGGGTCTAGAAGGGTCTGGGTGCTTTTATATGGGTCCTAGGGGGCTCTAGAAGGGTCAGGGGGCTTTTAGAATGATCCTGGGGGGCTCTAGAAGGGTCTGGGGGCTTTTAGAATGATCCGGGGACGGTCTAGAAGGGTCTGGGTGCTTTTTGAAGGATCCTAGGGGGCACTAGAAGGGTCTGGGGGCTTTTAGAATGATCCGGGGAGGGTCTAGAAGGGTCTGGGTGCTTTTAGAAGGGTCCTGGGGGTCTCTAGAAGGGTCTGGTGGCTTTTAGAAGGGTACTGGGAGGCTCTGGAAGGGTCTGGGTGCTTTTATAAGGGTCCGGGGAGCCTCTAGAAGGGTCTGGGTGCTTTTGGAAAGGTCCTGGAGTGCTCTAGAAGGGTCTAGAGGCTTTTAGACGGGTCCTGGTGTGCTCTAGAAGGGACGGGGGGGCTTAAGAAGGGCCCTGGCGCCTCTAGAAGGGTCTGGGGGCTTTTAGAAGGGTCCTGGGGGGCTCTAGAAGGGTTTGGAAGTTTTTAGAAGCGTCCTGGGGCTCTAGAAGTGTCTGGGGGCTTTTAGAAGGGTCCTGGGGGGCTCTAGAAGGGTCTGGGGTCTTTTATACTGTCCTGGTGGTCTGTAGAAGGGTCTAGGTGCTTTTAGAAGGGTCCTGTGGGGCTCCAGAAGGATCTGGGGGCTTTCAGAAGGGTCTTGGGGGCCTCTAGAAGGGTCTAGGGGCTTTTAGAAGGGTCCGGGGGAGCTCTAGAAGGGTCTGGGAGCTTTTAGAAGGGTCCTGGGGTGCTCTAGAAGGGTCTGGGGGCTTTTAGAAGGGTCCTAGTGTGCTCTAGAAGGTACGGGGGGGCTTAAGATGGGCCCTGGGGCCTCTAAAAGGGTCTGGTGTCTTTTAGAAGGGTCCTGGGGGGCTCTATAAAGGTCTGGAGGATTTTAAAAGGGACCTGGTGGGCTCTAGAAGGGTCTGGGGGCTTTTAGAAGGGTCCTGGGGTGCTCTAGAAGTGTCTGGGTGCTTTTAGAAGGGTACAGGGGGGCTCTAGAAGGGTCTGGGTGCTTTTAGAATGGTCCTGGGGGACTCTAGAAGGGTCTGGGGGCTTTTAGAAGGGTCCTTGGATGCTCTAGAAGGGTCTGGGGGCTTTTAGAAGAATCCGGGGAGGGTCTAGATTAGTCTTTGGGCTTTTAGAAGGGTCCTTGGGTGCTCTAGAAGGGTGTGGGTTCTTTTAGAAAGGTCCTGGGGTGCTCTAGAAGGGTCTGGGGGCTTTTAGAAGGATCCGGGGAGGGTCTAGAATGGTCTGGGGGCTTTTAGAATGGTCCTGGTGGGCTCTAGAAGGGTCTGGGTTCTTTTAGAAGGGTCCTGTGGGGCTCTAGAAGGGTCTGGGGGCTTTTAGAAGTGTCCTGGGGGTCTCTAGAAGGGTCTGTAGGCTTTTATAGGGTCCTCGGGGTCTGTAGAAGTGTCTGGGTGCTTTTAGAAGGGTCCTGTGGGGCTCTAGAAGGTTCTGGGGGCTTTCAGAAGGGTCCTGGGGGCCTCTAGAAGGGTCTAGGGGCTTTTAGAAGGGTCCGGGGGGGCTCTAGAAGGGTCTGGGGGATTTTAGAAGGGTCCTGGGGTGATCTGGAAGGGTCTGGGTACTTTTAGAAGGGTCCTGGGCTGCTCTAGAAGGGACGGGGTGCCTTAAGAGGGGCCCTGGGGGGCTCTAGAATGGTCTGGGGTCTTTTACAAGGGTCCTGGGGTGCTATAGAAGGGTCTGGGGCCTTTTAGAATGGTCCTGGGGATCTCTAGAAGTGTCTGGGGGCTTTTAGAATTATCCGGAGAGGGTCTAGAAGTTTCTGCGGCCTTTTAGAAGGGTCCTGGGGGGCTCTAGAAGGGTCTGGGGACTTTTAGAAGGGTCTTGGCGTGCTCTAAAATGGTCTGGGGGCCTTAAGATGGGCCCTGGGTACATCTAGAAGGGTCTGGGGGCTTTTAGAAGGGACCTGGGGGGCTCTAGAAAGGTCTGGAGGCTTTTAGAAGGGTCCTGGGGGGCTCTAGAAGGGTCTGGGGGCTTTTAGAAGGGTCCTGGGAGGATCTAGAAGGGTATGGGGGCTTTTAGAAGGATCCGGGGAGGGTCTAGAAGGGTCTGGGGGCATTTAGAAGGGTCCTGGTTGCCTGTAGAAGGGTCTCGGGACTTTTAGAAGCATCCTGGGGGCCTCTAGAAGGGTCTGGGGTCTTTTAGAATGGTCCTGGGGGGCTCTAGAAGGGTCTGGGGGCTTTTAGATGTGTCCTGGGGGGCTCTAGAATGGTCTGGGGGCTTTTAGATGGGTCCTGGGTGTCTCTAGAAGGGTCTGGGGGCTTTTAGAGGGGTCCTGGGAGGCTCTAGAAGGGTCTGGGGGCTTTTAGAATGATCCGGGGACGGTCTAGAAGGGTCTTTATTCTTTTTGAAGGATCCTAGGATGTTCTAGAAGGGTCTGGGGTCTTTTAGAAGTGTCCTGGGGGGTTTTGAAAGGTCTGGGGGCATTTAGAATGGTCCTGGGAGGCTCTAGAAGGGTCTGGGTGCTTTTAGAAGGGTCCTGGGGGGCTCTAGAAGGGTCTAGAGGCTTTTAGAAGGGTCCTGGGTGCCTCTAGAAGGGTCTGGGGGCGTTCAGAAGGGTCCTGGGAGGCTCTGGAAGGGTCTGGGTGCTTTTATAAGGGTCCTGGGGGCCTCTAGAATCGTCTGGGGGCTTTTAGAAGGGTCCTTGGGGGCTCTAGAAGGGTCTGGGGACTTTTAGAAGGGTCCTGGTGGCCTCTAGACAAGTCTGGGGGCTATTAGAAGGGTCCTGGGGGGCTGTAGAAGGGTCTGGGGGCTTGTAGAAATGTCCTGGGGGGGGCTAGAATGGTCTGGGGTCTTTTAGAAGGGTCCTGGGTGGCTCTAGGAGGTTCTGCAGGCTTTCAGAATGGTCCTGGGGGTCATTAGAAGAGTCTGGGTGCTTTTAGAAGGGTCCTGGGGGGCTCAAGAATGGTCTGGGTGCTTTTAGAAGGGTCCTGTGGGGCTCTAGAAGGTTCTGGGGGCTTTCAGAAGGGTCCTGGGGGCCTCTAGAAGGGTCTAGTGGCTTTTAGAAGGGTCCGGGGGGGCTCTAGAAGGGTCTGGGGGCTTTTAGAAGGGTCCTGGGTTGCTCTAGAAGGGTCTGGGGGCTTTTAGAAGGGTCCTAGGATGCTCTAGAAGGGACGGGGCTGCTTAAGAGGGGCCCTGGGGCCTCTAGAAGGGTCTGGGGGCTTTAGAAGGGTCCTGGGGGGCTCTAGAAGGGTCTGGGGGCTTTCAGAAGTGTCCTGGGGTGCTCTAGAATGGTCTGGGGTCTTTTAGAAGGGTCCTGGGGGGCTCTAGAAGGGACGGGGTGGCTTAAGAGGGGCCCTGGGTCCTCTAGAAGGGTCTCGGGGCTTTTAGAAGGATCCAGGAAGGGTCTAGAAGGGTCTGGGGGCTTTTAGAAGGGTCTTGGGAGGCTCTAGAAGGGTCTGGGGCCTTTTCAAAGGAACCTGAACGTCTCCAGAAGGGTCTGGGGGCTTTTGGAAGGGTCCTTGGGGGCTCTAGAATGGTCTGGGTCCTTTGTACTTAGCTGGCAGGGGAGACACCCTGATCAAGCAGGTGCTTTTCCCAGGCCAGGCTCATCCTTTGCACTCCGGGTGTGCTGAGCCCTGCGAATTCCCCAAATGTGCAAAATTAAAATTTTTGCTCTACAAGCACCCAGACCCTTCTAGAGCCCCCCAGGAACCTTCTAAAAGCACCCAGACACGTCTAGAGCCCCCAGTGTGCTTCTCAAAGCCCCCGGACTTTCTAGAGCCCCCCAAAACCTTATAAAGGCCCCCAAAATCTTATAAAGCCCCCCAGGCCCTACTAAACCCCCTTAGGACCCTTCTACAATACCCTAGACCCTTCTAGAGCCACCGAGGACCCTTCTAAAAGAACCCAAACCCTTCCGGAGCCCCTTAGGAACCTTTTTAGAGACCCTAGACCCTCCTAGATCCTTCAAGGACTCTTCTAAAAGCCCCCAGATACTTCTAGGGGTTAGAGGCAGGGTTAGGGTTAGGGTTAGGGTTAGTGTTAGGGTTAGGGTTTGGGTTTGTGTTAGAGTTAGGGTTAGAGTAAGAGTTAGGGTTAGGGATAGGGTTAGGAACCTTTTTTAGCCCTACAGGACCCATCTAAAAGCACTCAGACCATTCAACATCCCCTCAGGACCCTCCTAACTGTCCCCAGATCCTTCTAGAGCCCACCAGGACCCTTCTAAAAGACCCAGACCCTTCTAGAGCCCCCCAAGACCATTCTAAAAGACCCCAGACCCTTCTAGAGCCCCCCAGGACCCTTCTAATAGCCCCCAGAGCCTTCTAGATGCCCCCCGGACGCTTCTAAAAGCCCTAACACCCTTCTAGAGCCCCCCAGGACCCCTCTAAAAGCCTCCAGACACTTCTAGAGCTCCTCAGGACCCTTCTAAAATCCCCCAGACCCTTCTAGAGGCCCCCAGGGCCCCTCTAATGGTCCCCAGACCCTTCTAGAGCCCCCCAGGACCCATCTAAAAGCACCCAGACCCTTCTACATCCCCACAGAACCCTTCTAAAAGCCCCCAGACCCTTCTAGAGCCACCCAGGTCCCTTCTAAAAGCACCCAGACCCTTCTAGATGCACCCAGGACCCTTCTGAAAGCACCCAGACCCTTCTAGACCATCCCCGGATCATTCTAAAAGCACCCAGACCCATCTAGAGCCCACCAGGACTCTTCTAAAACCCTACAGACCCTTCTAGAGGCCCCCAGGACCCTTCTGAATGCCCCCAGACCCTTCTAGACCCCCCAGGACCCTTCTAAAAGCCTCCAGACCCTTCTAGAGCTCCCCAGGACCCTTCAAAATGCACCCAGACATTTCTAGCGCCCCCCAGGACCCTTCTAAAAGCCCCCAGACCCATCTAGAGCTCCCCAGGACCCTTCTAAAAGCCCCCAGACCCTTCTAGAGCCCCCCTGTACCCTTCTAAAAGCACCCAGACCCTTCGAGAGCCCCACAGGACCCTTCTAAAAGCCACCAGACCCTTCTAGACCCTCCCCGAATCCTTCTAAAAGCACTCAGACCCTTCTAGAGACACGCAGGACCATTCTAAAAGCCCCCAGACAATTCTAGAGCTCCCGAGGACCCTTCTAAAATCCCCCAGACCCTTCTAGAGGACCCCAGTGCCCCTCTAATGTTCCCCAGACCCTTCTAGAGCCCCCAAGGACCCTTCTAAAAGCCCCCAGAGCCTTCTAGACCCTCCCTGGATCCTTCTAATAGCACCCAGACCCTTCTAGAGCCCCCCAGGACCCATCTAAAAGCCCCCAGACCTTTCTACAGCCACACAGGCCCTTCTGAAAGCACCCAGACCCTTCTAGAGCCATCCAGGACCCTTCTAAATGAACCCAGACCCTTCTACACCCTCCCCGGATCATTCTAAAAGCACCCAGACCCTTCTACAGCCTCCCAGGACCCTTCTAAAATCCTTCAGACCCTTCTAGAAGCCCCCAGGACCCTTCTGAAAGCCCCCAGAGCCTTGTAGATGCCCCCAGGACCCTTCTAAAAGCAACCACACCCTTCTAGAGCCCCCCAGGACGCTTCTAAAAGCCCCCAGACCATTCTAGAGCCACCCAGAACCCTTCTAAAAGCTCCCAGACCCTTCTAGAGGCCCCCAAGATCCTTCTAAATGCCCCCAGACCATTCTAGAGCCACCCAGGACATTTCTAAAAGCACCCAGACCCTTCTAGAGCCCACCAGGACCCTTCTAAAAGCAACCAGACCATTCTAGAGCCACCCAGGGCCCTTCTAAAATCACCCAGACACTTCTAGAGCCTCCCAGGACCATTCTAAAAATCCTCAGACCCACCTAGAGGCCCCCAGGACCCTTCTAAAAGTCCCCAGAGCCATCTAGATGCCCCCAGGACCCTTCTAAAAGCACTCACACTCTTCTAAAGTCACCCAGGACTCTTCTAAAAGCCCCCAGAGCATTCTAGAGCCCCGCAGGACCATTCTAAAAGCCCCCAGACCCTTCTAGAGCCTCCCAGGGCCATTC
Organism: Clamator glandarius; assembly: GCA_033459285.1. NCBI lineage: Eukaryota > Metazoa > Chordata > Aves > Cuculiformes > Cuculidae > Clamator > Clamator glandarius. The sequence goes on from JAUNZM010000991.1 coordinate 105,193, forward strand.
TAAATGCACCCAGACACTTTTAGCGCCACCCAGGACCCTTCTAAAAGACACCAGACCCTTCTAGAGCTCCCCAGGACCCTTCTAAAAGCACCCAGACCCTTCTAGAGCCCCCCAGGACCCTTCTAAAAGCACCCAGACCCTTCTAGAGCCCCACAGGACCCTTCTAAATGCCCCCAGACTCTTCTAGACCCTCCCCGAATCCTTCTAAAAGCACCCAGACCATTCCAGAGCCTCCCAGGACCCTTCTAAAATCCCTCAGACACTTCTAGAGGCCCACAGGACACTTCTAAAAGCCCCCAGAGCCTTCTAGATGCCCCCAGGACCATTCTAAAAGCACTCACACCCTTCTAGAGCACCCCAGGACCCTTCTAAAAGCCACCAGACCCTTCTAGAGCCCCCCAGGACCCTTCTAAAAGCCCCCAGACCCTTCTAGAGACCCGCAGGACCCTTCTAAATGCCCCCAGACCCTTCTAGAGCTCCCCAGGACCCTTCTAAAATACCCCAGACCCCTCTAGAGGCCCCCAGGGCTCCTCTAGTGGTCCCCACACCCTTCTCGAGCCCCCAAGGACCCTTCTAAAAGCCCCCAGACCCTTCTAGAGACACGCAGGACTCTTCTAAAAGCCCCCAGACCCTTCTAGAGCCTCCCAGGACCTTTCTAAAAGCCCCCAGACAATTCTAGACCTCCCGAGGACCCTTCTAAAATCACCCAGACCATTCTAGAGGCTCCCAGTGCCCCTCTAATGGTCCCCAGACCCTTCTAGAGCCCCCAAGGACCCTTCTAAAAGCACCCAGACCCTTCTATAGCCACCTAGGACCATTCTAAAAGCACCCAGACCCTTCTAGAGGCCCCCAGGACCCTTCTAAAATCCCCCAGACCCTTCTAGAGCCCCCCAGGACCCTTCTAAATGCCCCCAGACCCTTGTAGAGCCCCCCAGAACCCTTCTAAAAGCATCCAGACTATTCTAGAGGACAGCAGGACCCTTCTAAAATCCCCCAGACCCTTCTAGAGGCCCCCAGGACCCTTCTAAAAGACCCCAGACGATTCTAGAGCCCCTCAGGACTCTTCTAAATGCCCCCAGACACTTCTAGAGAGCCCAAGGCCCGTGTAAAAGCACCCAGACCCTTCTAGAGAACCCCAGGACCCTTCTAAAACCTCCCAGACCCTTCTAGACCCTCCCCGGATCTTTCTAAAAGCCCCCAGACCCTTCTAGAGCACCCCAGGACCATTCTCAAAGACTCCAGACCCTTCTAGAGCCCCCAGGACCCTTCTAAAAGCCCCCAGACCCTTCTAGATCCTCCCCGTATCATTCTAAATGCCCCCAGACCCTTCTAGAGGACCCCAGGACCCTTCTAAAAGCCCCCAGACCCTTCTAGATCCTCCCCGTATCATTCTAAATGCCCCCAGACCCTTCTAGAGGACCCCAGGACCCTTCTAAAAGCCCCCAGACCCTTCTAGATCCTCCCCGTATCATTCTAAATGCCCCCAGACCCTTCTACAGCCCCACAGGACCCATCTAAAAGCCCCCAGACCCATCTAGAGCCACCCAGGACCTTTCTGAAAGCACCCAGACCCTTCTAGAGGCCCCCAGGACCCTTCTGAAAGCACCCAGACCCTTCTAGAGCTCCCAAGGACCCTTCTAAAAGCCGCCAGACACTTCTAGAGCCTCCCCGGATAATTCTAAAATCCTCCAGACATTTGTAGAGCCCCCCAGGACCCTTCTAAAAGCACCCAGACCCTTCTAGACCATCCCCGGATCCTTCTAAAACCACCCAGACCCATCTGGATCCTCCCAGGACCTTTCTAAAAGCCCCCAGACCATTCTAGATGACCCAGGACCCTTCTAAAAGCCCCCAGACCCTTCTAGAGCCCCCCAGGACACTTCTGAAAGCCCCAGACCCTTCTAGAGCCCCCCACAGGACCCTTCTAAATGACCCCAGACCCATCTAGAGCCCCCCAGGACTCTTCTAATAGACTCCAGACCCTTCTAGAGGCCCCCAGGACCCTTCTATAAAGCCTCCTGACCCTTCTAGAGACACCCAGGACCCTTCTAAAAGCACCCAGACACTTCTAGCGCCCTCAGGACCCTTCTAAAAGCCCCAAGACCCTTCTAGAGCTCCCCAGGACCTTTCTAAAAGCCCCCAGACCCTTCTAGAGCTTCCCAGGACCCTTCTAAAAGCACCCAGACCCTTCTAGAGCCTTACAGGACCCTTCTAAAAGCCCCCAGACCCTTCTAGACCCTCCCCGAATCCTTCTAAAAGCAACCAGACCCTTCTAGAGCCTCCCAGGACCCTTTTAAAATCCCTCAGACACTTCTAGAGGCCCCCAGGACCCTTCTAAAAGCCATCAGAGTCTTCGAGATGCCCCCAGGACCCTTCTAAAAGACCTCACACCCTTCTAGAGCCCCCCAGGACCATTCTAAAAGAACCCAGACCCTTCTAGAGACCCGAAGGACCCTTCTAAAAGCACTCAGACCCTTCTAGAGTCTCCCAGGACCCTTCTAAAAGAACCCAGACCCTTCTAGAGCTCCCCAGGACCTATCTAAACTCCCCCAGACCCTTCTAGAGCCCCCCAGGACCATTCTAAATGTCCCCAGACCCATCTAGACCCCCCCAGGACTCTTCTAAAAGCATCCAGACCCTTCTAGAGGCCCCCAGGACCCTTCTGAATGCCCCCAGACCCTTCTAGAGCCCCCCAGAACTCTTCTAAAAGCCTCCAGACCCTTCTAGAGGCCCCCAGGACCCTTCTGAAAGCCCCCAGACCCTTCTAGAGCTCCCCAGGACCCTTCTAAATGCACCCAGACACTTTTAGCGCCACCCAGGACCCTTCTAAAAGACACCAGACCCTTCTAGAGCTACCCAGGACCCTTCTAAAAGCACCCAGACCCTTCTAGAGCCCCCCAGGACCCTTCTAAAAGCACCCAGACCCTTCTAGAGCCCCACAGGACCCTTCTAAATGCCCCCAGACTCTTCTAGACCCTCCCCGAATCCTTCTAAAAGCACCCAGACCATTCCAGAGCCTCCCAGGACCCTTCTAAAATCCCTCAGACATTTCTAGAGGCCCACAGGACACTTCTAAAAGCCCCCAGAGCCTTCTAGATGCCCCCAGGACCATTCTAAAAGCACTCACACCCTTCTAGAGCACCCCAGGACCCTTCTAAAAGCCACCAGACCCTTCTAGAGCCCCCCAGGACCCTTCTAAAAGCCCCCAGACCCTTCTAGAGACCCGCAGGACCCTTCTAAATGCCCCCAGACCCTTCTAGAGCTCCCCAGGACCCTTCTAAAATACCCCAGACCCCTCTAGAGGCCCCCAGGGCTCCTCTAGTGGTCCCCACACCCTTCTCGAGCCCCCAAGGACCCTTCTAAAAGCCCCCAGACCCTTCTAGAGACACGCAGGACTCTTCTAAAAGCCCCCAGACCCTTCTAGAGCCTCCCAGGACCTTTCTAAAAGCCCCCAGACAATTCTAGACCTCCCGAGGACCCTTCTAAAATCACCCAGACCATTCTAGAGGCTCCCAGTGCCCCTCTAATGGTCCCCAGACCCTTCTAGAGCCCCCAAGGACCCTTCTAAAAGCACCCAGACCCTTCTATAGCCACCTAGGACCATTCTAAAAGCACCCAGACCCTTCTAGAGGCCCCCAGGACCCTTCTAAAATCCCCCAGACCCTTCTAGAGCCCCCCAGGACCCTTCTAAATGCCCCCAGACCCTTGTAGAGCCCCCCAGAACCCTTCTAAAAGCATCCAGACTATTCTAGAGGACAGCAGGACCCTTCTAAAATCCCCCAGACCCTTCTAGAACACCCCAGGACCCTTCTAAAAGACCCCAGACGATTCTAGAGCCCCTCAGGACTCTTCTAAATGCCCCCAGACACTTCTAGAGAGCCCAGGGCCCGTGTAAAAGCACCCAGACCCTTCTAGAGAACCCCAGGACCCTTCTAAAACCTCCCAGACCCTTCTAGACCCTCCCCGGATCTTTCTAAAAGCCCCCAGACCCTTCTAGAGCACCCCAGGACCATTCTCAAAGACTCCAGACCCTTCTAGAGCCCCCAGGACCCTTCTAAAAGCCCCCAGACCCTTCTAGATCCTCCCCGTATCATTCTAAATGCCCCCAGACCCTTCTAGAGGACCCCAGGACCCTTCTAAAAGCCGCCAGACCCTTCTAGAGCCTCCCCGGATCATTCTAAAAGCCCATAGACGCTTCTAGATGCCCCCAGGACCATTCTAAAACCCTCCAGACATTTGTAGAGCCTCCCAGGACCCTTCTAAACGCCCCCAGACCCTTCTAGAACCTACCCGGATCCTTCTAAAAGTACCCAGACCCATCTGGATCCTTCCAGGACCCTTCTAGAGGCACCAAGAACCCTTCTAATAGCCCCCCAGACCCTTCTAGAGCCCCTCAGGACTCTTCTGAAAGCCCCCAGACCCTTCTAGAGCACACCAGTACCCTTCTAAATGCCCCCAGACCTTTCTAGAGGCCCCCAGGATCCTTCTAAAATCCCCCAGACCCTTCTAGAGACCCCCAGGACCCTTCTAAATGCCCCCAGACCCTTCTAGAGCCCCCCAGGACCTTCTAAAAGCCTCCAGACTTTTCTAGAGGCACGCAGGACCATTCTGAAAGCCACCAGACCCTTCTAGATCCGCCCAGGACCCTTCTAAAACCCCCAGACCATTCTAAAGCCCCCCATAACACCTCTAAAAGCCCCCAGACCCTTCTAGAGAAGCCCAGGGCCCCTATAAAAGCACCCAGACCCTTCTAGAGCTCCCCAGGACGCTTCTAAAATCACTCAGACCCTTCTAGAGCCCCCCAGGACCCTTCTAAAATCCCCCAGACCCTTCTAGAACCGCCCAGGACCCTTCTAAAACCACCCAGACCGTTCTAGACCCTCCCCGGATCCTTCTAAAAGCCCCCACACCCTTCTAGAGCCACCCAGGACCCTTCTAAAAGCCTCCAGACCCTTCTAGAGCTCCCCAGGACCCTTCTAAAAGCAACCAGACCCTTCTAGAGATTCCACGTATCCTTCTAAAAGCCCCCAGACCCTTCTAGAGCCCCCCAGGACCCTTCTAAATGTCCCCAGACCAATCTAGAGCCCCCCAGGACTCTTCTAAAAGCCTCCAGACCCTTCTACATGCCCCCAGGACCCTTCTGAAAGCCCCCAGACCCTTCTAGAGCTCCCCAGGACCCTTCCAAATACACCCAAACACTTCTAGCGACCCCCAGGACCCTTCTGAAAGCCCCAGAACCTTCTAGAGCTCCCCAGGACTCTTCTAAAAAGCCCCAGACACTTCTAGAGCCCCCCAGGACCCGTCTAAAAGACCCCAGACAATTCTAGAGCTCCACAGGACCCTTCTAAATGCACCCAGACACTTTTAGCGCCACCCAGGACCCTTCTAAAAGACACCAGACCCTTCTAGAGCTCCCCAGGACCCTTCTAAAAGCACCCAGACCCTTCTAGAGCCCCCCAGGACCCTTCTAAAAGCACCCAGACCCTTCTAGAGCCCCACAGGACCCTTCTAAATGCCCCCAGACTCTTCTAGACCCTCCCCGAATCCTTCTAAAAGCACCCAGACCATTCCAGAGCCTCCCTGGACCTTTCTAAAATCCCTCAGACACTTCTAGAGGCCCACAGGACACTTCTAAAAGCACCCAGAGCCTTCTAGATTCCCCCAGGACCATTCTAAAAGAGCTCACACCCTTCTAGAGCACACCAGGACCATTCTAAAAGCCCCCAGACCCTTCTAGAGCCCCCCAGGACCCTTCTAAAAGCCCCCAGACCCTTCTAGAGACCCGCAGGACCCTTCTAAATGTCCCCAGACCCTTCTAGAGTCTCCCAGGACCCTTCTAAAAGCCCAAAGACCCTTCTAGAGCTCCCCAGGACCCTTCTAAAATACCCCAGACCCCTCGAGAGGCCCCCAGGGCTCCTCTAGTGGTCCCCACACCCTTCTAGAGCAACCAAGGACCCTTCTAAAAGCCCCCAGACCCTTCTAGAGACACGCAGGACCCTTCTAAAAGCCCCCAGACCCTTCTAGATTCCCCCAGGACCCTTGTAATAGACCCCAGACCCTTCTAGAGCCCCCCATAACTCCTCTAAAAACCCCCAGACCCTTCTAGAGGACCCCAGGGCTCCTCTAATGGTCCCCAGACCCTTCTAGGGCCACCAAGGACCCTTCTAAATGCCCCCAGAGCCTTCTAGACCCTCCCCGGATCCTTCTAATAGCCCCCAGACCCTTCTAGAGCCCCCCAGGACCCTTCTAAAAGCACCCAGACCCTTCTAGAGCCTCCACGGACCATTCTAAAAGCCCCCGGACACTTCTAGAGCCCCCCAGGACCCATCTAAAAGCCCCCAGACCCTTCTACAGCCCCAAAGGACCCTTCTAAAAGCCCCCAGACCCTTCTAGAGCCACCCAGGACTTTTCTGAAAGCACCCAGACCCTTCTAGAGGCCCCCAGGACCCTTCTGAAAGCACCCAGACCCTTCTAGAGCTCCTAAGGACCCTTCTAAAAGCCACCAGACACTTCTAGAGCCTCCCCGGATGCTTCTAAAATCCTCCAGACATTTGTAGAGCCCCCCAGGACCCTTCTAAAAGCACCCAGACCCTTCTAGACCATCCCCGGATCCTTCTAAAACCACCCAGACCCATCTGGATCCTCCCAGGACCTTTCTAAAAGCCCCCAGACCATTCTAGATGACCCAGGACCCTTCTAAAAGCCCCCAGACCCTTCTAGAGGCCCCCAGGACCCTTCTATAAAGCCTCCAGACCCTTCTAGAGGCCCCCAGGACCCTTCTAAAAGCCCCCAGACCCTTCTAGAGACACCCAGGACCCTTCTAAAAGCACCCAGACACTTCTAGCGCCCTCAGGACCCTTCTAAAAGCCCCAAGACCCTTCTAGAGCTCCCCAGGACCCTTCTAAAAGCCCCCAGACCATTCTAGAGGCCCCCAGGACCCTTCTAAAAGCACCCAGGACCCTTCTAGAGCCCCACAGGACCCTTCTAAAAGCCCCCAGACCCTTCTAGACCCTCCCCGAATCCTTCTAAAAGCAACCAGACCCTTCTAGAGCCTCCCAGGAACCTTTTAAAATCCCTCAGACACTTCTAGAGGCCCCCAGGACCCTTCTAAAAGCCATCAGATTCTTCGAGATGCCCCCAGGACCCTTCTAAAAGACCTCACACCCTTCTAGAGCCCCCCAGGACCATTCTAAAAGAACCCAGACCCTTCTAGAGACCCGAAGGACCCTTCTAAAAGCACTCAGACCCTTCTAGAGTCTCCCAGGACCCTTCTAAAAGCACCCAGACCCTTCTAGAGCTCCCCAGGACCTATCTAAACTCCCCCAGACCCTTCTAGAGCCCCCCAGGACCATTCTAAATGTCCCCAGACCCATCTAGACCCCCCCAGGACTCTTCTAAAAGCATCCAGACCCTTCTAGAGGCCCCCAGGACCCTTCTGAATGCCCCCAGACCCTTCTAGAGACACCCAGGACCCTTCTAAAAGCCTCCAGACCCTTCTAGAGCCCCCCAGGACCCTTCTGAAAGCACCCAGACCCTTCTAGAGCTCCCCAGGACCCTTCTAAAAGCACCCAGACCCTTCTAGAGCCCCCAAGGACCCTTCTAAAAGCACCCAGACCCTTCTAGAGCCCCACAGGACCCTTCTAAATGCCCCCAGACTCTTCTAGACCCTCCCCGAATACTTCTAAAAGCACCCAGACCATTCCAGAGCCTCCCAGGACCCTTCTAAAATCCCTCAGACACTTCTAGAGGCCCACAGGACACTTCTAAAAGCCCCCAGAGCCTTCTAGATGCCCCCAGGACCATTCTAAAAGCACTCACACCCTTCTAGAGCACCCCAGGACCCTTCTAAAAGCCACCAGACCCTTCTAGAGCCCCCCAGGACCCTTCTAAAAGCCCCCAGACCCTTCTAGAGACCCGCAGGACCCTTCTAAATGCCCCCAGACCCTTCTAGAGTCTCCCAGGACCCTTCTAAAAGCCCCCAGACCCTTCTAGAGCTCCCCAGGACCCTTCTAAAATACCCCAGACCCCTCTAGAGGCCCCCAGGGCTCCTCTAGTGGTCCCCACACCCTTCTAGAGCCCCCAAGGACCCTTCTAAAAGCCCCCAGACCCTTCTAGAGACACGCAGGACTCTTCTAAAAGCCCCCAGACCCTTCTAGAGCCTCCCAGGACCTTTCTAAAAGCCCCCAGACAATTCTAGACCTCCCGAGGACCCTTCTCAAAGACCCCAGAGCCTTCTAGAGTCATCCAGGGCCCTTCTAAAAGCCCCCAGACCCTTCTAGAGCCCCCAAGGACCCTTCTAAAAGCCCCCAGACCCTTCTAGATTCCACCAGGACCCTTGTAAAAGCCCCCAGACCCTTCTAAAGCTCCTCAGGACCCTTCTAAAATCCCCCAGACCCTTCTAGAGGACCCCAGGGTTCCTCTAATGGTCCCCAGACCCTTCTAGAGCCACCAAGGACCCTTCTAAATGCCCCCAGAGCCTTCTAGACCCTCCCCGGATCCTTCTAATAGCCCCCAGACCTTTCTAGAGCCCCCCAGGACCCTTCTAAAAGCACCCAGACCCTTCTAGAGCCTCCACGGACCATTCTAAAAGCCCCCGGACCCTTCTAGAGCCCCCCAGGACCCATCTAAAAGCCCCCAGACTCTTCTACAGCCCCACAGGACCCTTCTAAAAGCCCCCAGACCCTTCTAGAGCCACCCAGGACCTTTCTGAAAGCACCCAGACCCTTCTAGAGGCCCCCAGGACCCTTCTGAAAGCACCCAGACCCTTCTAGAGCTACCAAGGACCCTTCTAAAAGCAGCCAGACACTTCTAGAGCCTCCCCAGATCCTTCTAAAATCCTCCAGACATTTGTAGAGCCCCCCAGGACCCTTCTAAAAGCACCCAGACCCTTCTAGACCATCCCCGGATCCTTCTAAAACCACCCAGACCCATCTGGATCCTCCCAGGACATTTCTAAAAGCTCCCAGACCATTCTAGATGACCCAGGACCCTTCTAAAAGCCCCCAGACCCTTCTAGAGCCCCCCAGGACACATCTGAAAGCCCCCAGACCATTCTAGAGCCCCCCAGGACCCTTCTAAATGATCCCAGACCCATCTAGAGCCCCCCAGGACTCTTCTAATAGACTCCAGACCCTTCTAGAGGCCCCCAGGACCCTTCTGAATGCCCCCAGACCATTCTAGAGCCCCCCAGAACTCTTCTAAAAGCCTCCAGACCCTTCTAGAGGCCCCCAGGACCATTCTAAAAGCTCCCAGACCCTTCTAGAGACACCCAGGACCCTTCTAAAAGCACCCAGACACTTCTAGCGCCCTCAGGACCCTTCTAAAAGCCCCAAGACCCTTCTAGAGCTCCCCAGGACCCTTCTAAAAGCCCCCAGACCCTTCTAGAGGCCCCCAGGACCCTTCTAAAAGCACCCAGACCCTTCTAGAGCCCCACAGGACCCTTCTAAAAGCCCCCAGACCCTTCTAGACCCTCCCCGAATCCTTCTAAAAGCAACCAGACCCTTCTAGAGCCTCCCAGGAACCTTTTAAAATCCCTCAGACACTTCTAGAGGCCCCCAGGACCCTTCTAAAAGCCATCAGATTCTTCGAGATGCCCCCAGGACCCTTCTAAAAGACCTCACACCCTTCTAGACCCCCCCAGGACCATTCTAAAAGAACCCAGACCCTTCTAGAGACCCGAAGGACCCTTCTAAAAGCACTCAGACCCTTCTAGAGTCTCCCAGGACCCTTCTAAAAGCACCCAGACCCTTCTAGAGCTCCCCAGGACCTATCTAAACTCCCCCAGACCCTTCTAGAGCCCCCCAGGACCATTCTAAATGTCCCCAGACCCATCTAGACCCCCCCAGGACTCTTCTAAAAGCATCCAGACCCTTCTAGAGGCCCCCAGGACCCTTCTGAATGCCCCCAGACCCTTCTAGAGCCCCCCAGAACTCTTCTAAAAGCCTCCAGACCCTTCTAGAGGCCCCCAGGACCCTTCTGAAAGCCCCCAGACCCTTCTAGAGCTCCCCAGGACCCTTCTAAATGCACCCAGACACTTTTAGCGCCACCCAGGACCCTTCTAAAAGACCCCAGACCCTTCTAGAGCTCCCCAGGACCCTTCTAAAAGCACCCAGACCCTTCTAGAGCCCCCCAGGACCCTTCTAAAAGCACCCAGACCCTTCTAGAGCCCCACAGGACCCTTCTAAATGCACCCAGACTCTTCTAGACCCTCCCCGAATCCTTCTAAAAGCACCCAGACCATTCCAGAGCCTCCCAGGACCCTTCTAAAATCCCTCAGACACTTCTAGAGGACCACAGAACACTTCTAAAAGCCCCCAGAGCCTTCTAGATGCCCCCAGGACCATTCTAAAAGCCCTCACACCCTTCTAGAGCACCCCAGGACCCTTCTAAAAGCCCCCAGACCCTTCTAGAGCTCCCCAGGACCCTTCTAAAAGCCCCCAGACCCTTCTAGAGACCCGCAGGACCCTTCTAAATGCCCCCAGACCCTTCTAGAGTCTCCCAGGACCCTTCTAAAAGCCCCCAGACCCTTCTAGAGCTCCCCAGGACCCTTCTAAAATACCCCAGACCCCTCTAGAGGCCCCCAGGGCTCCTCTAGTGGTCCCCACACCCTTCTAGAGCCCCCAAGGACCCTTCTAAAAGCCCCCAGACCCTTCTAGAGACACGCAGGACTCTTCTAAAAGCCCCCAGACCCTTCTAGAGCCCCCCAGGACCATTCTCAAAGACTCCAGACCCTTCTAGAGCCCCCAGGACCCTTCTAAAAGCCCCCAGACCCTTCTAGATCCTCCCCGTATCATTCTAAATGCCCCCAGACCCTTCTAGAGGACCCCAGGACCATTCTAAAAGCCGACAGACCCTTCTAGAGCCTCCCCGGATCATTCTAAAAGCCCATAGACGCTTCTAGATGCCCCCAGGACCATTCTAAAACCCTCCAGACATTTGTAGAGCCTCCCAGGACCCTTCTAAACGCCCCCAGACCCTTCTAGAACCTCCCCGGATCCTTCTAAAAGTACCCAGACCCATCTGGATCCTCCCAGGACCCTTCTAAAAGACCCCAGACCCTTCTAGAGGCCCCAAGAACCCTTCTAATAGCCCCCCAGACCCTTCTAGAGCCCCTCAGGACCCTTCTGAAAGCCCCCAGACGATTCTAGAGACCCGCAGGACCCTTCTAAATGCCCCCAGACCCTTCTAGATTCTCCCAGGACCCTTCTAAAAGCCCCCAGACCCTTCTAGAGCTCCCCAGGACCCGTCTAAAATACCCCAGACCCTTCTAGAGGTCCCCAGGGCCCCTCTAGTGGTCCCCAGACCCTTCTAGAGCCCCCAAGGACCATTCTAAAAGCCCCCAGACTCATCAAGATCTCCCCAGAACCCTTCTAAAATCCCCCAGACCCTTCTAGAGCCCCCTAGGGCCCCTCTAATGGTCCCCAGACCCTTCTAGAGCCCCCAAGGACCCTTCTAAAAGCCCCCAGACCATTCTAGAGCTCCCCAGGACCCTTCTAAAATCCCTCAGACCCTTCTAGAGCCCCCCAGGACCCTTCTAAAATCCCCCAGACCCTTCTAGAGCCCCCCAGGACCCTTCTAAAAGTCCCCAGACCCTTATAGACCCTCCCCGGATCCTTCTAAAAGCACCCAGACCCTTCTAGAGCCTCCCAGGACCCTTATAAAATCCATCAGACCATTCTAGAGCCCCACAGGACCCTTATAAAAGCCCCCAGAGACTTCTAGATGCCCACAGGACCATTCTAAAAGCCCTCACACCCTTCTAGAGCCCACCTGGACCCTTCTAAAAGACGCCAGACCCTTCTAGAGCCCCCCAGGACCCTTCTAAAAGCTCCCAGACAAATCTGGAGACACGCAGGACCCATCTAAATGACCCCAGACCCTTCTAGAGTTTCCCAGGACCCTTCTAAAAGCCCACAGACCCTTCTAGAGCTCCCCAGGACCCTTCTAAAATACCCCAGACCCTTCTAGAGGCCTCCAGGTACCCTCTAGTGGTCCCCAGACCATTCTAGAGCCCCGAAGGACCATTCTAAAAGCCCCCAGACCCTTCTAGAGGCCCCTAGGGCCCCTCTAATGGTCCCCAGACCCTTCTAGATCCCCAAGGACCCTTCTAAAAGCCCCCAGACCCTTCTAGAGACCCGCAGGACCCTTCTAAATGCCCCCAGACCTTTCTAGAGGCCCCCAGGATCCTTCTAAAATCCCCCAGACCCTTCTAGAGCCCCCCAGGACACTTCTAAATGCCCCCAGACCCTTCTAGAGCCCCCCAGGACCCTTCTAAAAGACCCCAGACCCTTCTAGAGCTCCCCAGGACCCGTCTAAAATACCCAAGACCCTTCTAGAGGTCCCCAGGGCCCCTCTAGTGGTCCCCAGACCCTTCTAGAGCCCCCAAATACCATTCTAAAAGCCCCCAGACCCTTCAAGAGCTCCCCAGAACCCTTCTAAAATCCCCCAGACCCTTCTAGAGTCCCCTAGGGCCCCTCTAATTGTCCCCAGATCCTTCTAGAGCCCCCAAGGACCCTTCTAAAAGCCCCCAGACCCTTCTAGAGACCCGCAGGACCCTTCTAAAAGACCCCAGACCCTTGTAGACGATCCCTGGATCCTTCTAATAGCCCCCAGACCCTTCTAGAGCCCCCCAGGACCCGTCTAAAAGTCCCCAGACCCTTCTAGACCCTCCCTGGATCCTTCTAAAAGCACCCAGACCCTTCTAAAGCCTCCCAGGACCCTTATAAAATCCCTCAGACCATTCTAGAGCACCCCAGGACCCTTCTAAAAGCTCCCAGACCCTTCTAGAGACCCGCAGGACCCATCTAAATGCCCCCAGACCCTTCTAGAGTTTCCCAGGACCCTTCTAAAAGCCCCCCAGACCCTTCTAGAGCTCCCCAGGACCCTTCTAAAAATACCCCAGACTCTTCTAGAGGCCTCCAGGGACCCTCTAGTGGTACCCAGACCCTTCTAGAGCCCCCCAAGGACCATTCTAAAAGCCCCCAGACCCTTCTAGAGGCCCCAAGGGCCCCTCTAATGGTCCCCAGACCCTTCTAGAGCCCCAAGGACCCTTCTAAAAGCCCCCAGACCCTTCTAGAGACCCGCAGGACCCTTCTAAATGCCCCCAGACCTACCTAGAGGCCCCCAGGATCCTTCTAAAATCCCCCAGACCCTTCTAGAGCCCCCCAGGACACTTCGAAATGCCACCAGACCCTTCTAGAGCCCCCCAGGGACCATTCTAAAAGCCCTCAGACCCTTCTAGAGCCTCCCAGGACCCTTCTGAAATCCCCCAGACCCTTCTAGATGCGCCCAGGACCCTTCTAAAAGACCCCAGAACATTCTAGAGCCCCCCAGGACTCTTCTAAAAGCCCCCAGACCCTTCTAGAGAAGTCCAGGGCCCTTCTAAAAGCACCCAGACCCTTCTAGAGCTCCCCCAGGACCCTTCTAAAATCCCTCAGACCCTTCTAGAGCCCCCCAGGATCCTTCTAAAATCTCCCAGACCGTTCTAGAACCCCCCAGGACCCTTCTAAAACCACCCAGACCGTTCTAGACCCTCCCCGGATTCTTCTAAAGGCACCCAGACCCTTCTAGAACCTCCCAGGACCCTTCTAAAATCCATCAGACCATTCTAGAGCCTCCCAGGACCCTTCTAAAAGCCCGCAGATCCTTCTAGAGACCCGCAGGACCCTTCTAAAAGCCTCCAGACCCTTCTAGAGCAACCCAGGACCCTTCTAAAAGCACCCAGACCCTTCTAGAAATTCCACGTATCCTTCTAAAAGACCCCAGACCCATCTAGATCCCCCCAGGACCCTTCTAAATGCACCCAGACCCATCTAGAGCCCCCCAGGACCCTTCTAAAAGCATCCAGTCCCTTCTAGAGGCCACCAGGACCGTTCTGAATGCCCCCAGACCCTTCTAGAGCGCTCCAGGACCCTTCTAAAAGCCTCCAGACCCTTCTACATGCCCCCAAGACCCTTCTGAAAGCCCCCAGACCCTTCTAGAGCTCCCCAAGACCCTTCCAAATACACCCAGACACTTCTAGCGACCCCCAGGATCATTCTGAAAGCCCCAGACCCTTCTAGAGCTCCCCAGGACTCTTCTAAAAGGCCCCAGAGCCTTCTAGAGCCCCCCAGGAATCGTCTAAAAGACCCCAGACCCTTCTAGAGCTCCACAGGACCCTTCTAAAAGCCCCAGACCCTTCTAGACCCTAACCGGATCCTTCTAAAAGCACCCAGACCCTACTAGAGCCTCCCCGGACCCTTCTACAACTCCTCAGACACTTCTAGAGGCCACCAGGACCCTTCTAAAAGCACCCAGAGATTTCTAGATGCACCCAGGAACATTCTAAAAGCTCTCACACCCTTCTAGAGCCCCCCAGGACCCTTCTAAAAGCCGCCAGACCCTTCTAGAGCCCCACAGGACCCTTCTAAAAGCCCTCAGACCCTTCTAGAGACACGCAGGACTTTCTAAATGCCCCCAGACCCTTCTAGAGTCTCCCAGGACCCTTCTAAAAGCCCCCAGACCCTTCTAGATCTCCCCAGGACCCTTCTAAAATACCCCAGACCTTTCTAGAGGCACCCAGGGCCCCTCTAGTGGTCCCCAGACCCTTCTAGAGCCCCCAAGGACCATTCTAAAAGCCCCCAGACCCTTCTAGAGACCCGCGGGACCCTTCTAAATGCACCCAGACCCTTCTACAGCCTACCAGGACCCTTCTAAAAGACCCCAGACCCTTCTAGAGGCCCCTAGAGCCCCTCTAATGGTCCCCAGACCCTTCTAGAGCCCCCAAGGACCCTTCTAATATCCCCCAGACCCTTCTAGAGCCCCGCAGGACCCTTCTAAAACAACCCAGACCCTTGTTAGACCATCCCAGGACCCTTCTAATATCCCCCAGACCCTTCTAGAGCCCCCCAGGACCCTTCAAAAAGCCTCCAGACCCTTCTAGACCCTCCCCGGATCCTTCTAAAACCACCCAGACATTTGTAGAGCCACCCAGGACCCTTATAAAAGCCCCCAGAGCCTTCTAGATGCCCCCAGGACCCTTCTAAAAGCCCCCACACCATTCTAGAGCCACACCGGAACATTCTAAAAGCCTCCAGACCCTTCTAGAGCCCCCCAGGACCATTCTAAAAGCCCCCAGACCCTTCTAGAGGCCCTAGGACTCTTCTAAAAGCCGCCAGACCCTTCTAGAGGCCCCCAGGACTCTTCTAAAAGCCCCCAGACCCTTCTAGAGGCCCCCTGGACCCTTCTATAAGCCTCTAGACATTTGTAGAGCCCCCCAGGACCCTTCTAAATGCACCCAGACCAATCTAGACCCTCTCCGGATCCTTCTAAAAGCACCCAGACCCATCTGGATCCTCCCAGGACGCTTCTAAAAGACTCCAGACCCTTCTAGATGCGCCCAGGACCCTTCTAAAAGCTTCCAGACCCTTCTAGAGGCCCCCAGGACCCTTCTGAAAACCCCCATACCCTTCTAGAGCCCCCCAGGACCCTTCTAAAAGCCCCCAGACCCTTCTAGAGCCGCCCAGGGCCCTTCTAAAAGCTTTTAGACCCTTCTAGAGGCCCCCAGGACCCTTCTGAATGCCCCCAGACCCTTCTAGAGCCCCCCAGGACCTTTCTAAAAGACTCCAGACGCTTCTACAGCCCCCCAGGACCCTTCTGAAAGCCCCCAGACCCTTCTAGAGCTACCCAGGACCCTTCTAAAATCCCCCAGACGCTTCTAGAGCCCCTTAGGACCCTTCTAAAAGCACCCAGATCATTCTAGAGCACCCTAGGCCCCTTCTAAAAGCACCCTGACCCTTCTAGAGCCCCACAGGACCCTTCTAAAAGCTCCCAGACCCTTCTAGACCCTCGCTGGATCATTCTAAAAGCACCCAGAACCTTCTAGAGCCTCCCAGGACCCTTCTAAAATCCCTCAGACAATTCTAGAGGTCCCCAGGACCCTTCTGAATGCCTCCAGACCCTTCTACAGCCCCCCAGGACCCTTCTAAAAGACTCCAGACCCTTCTACAGCCCCCCAGGACCCTTCTGAAAGCCCCCAGACCCTTCTAGAGCTACCCAGAACCCTTCTAAAATACCCCAGACCCTTCTAGAGCTCTCCAGGACCCTTCTAATATACCCCAGACCCTTCTAGATGCCCCCAAGGCCCCTCTAATGATACTCAGACCCTTCTAGAGCCCCCAAGGACCCTTCTAACAGGACCCAGACCCTTCCAGAGACCCGCAGGACAATTCTAAAAGCCCCCAGACCCTTCTACAGCCTCCCGGGACCCTTCTAAAAGACCCCAGACCCTTCTAGAGCTCCCCAGGACCCTTCTAAAAGCACCCAGACCCTTCTAGAGCCCCCCAGGACCCTATAAAAGCCCCCAGACCCTTCTTGAGGCACCCAGGACCCTTCCAAAATACCCCAGACCCTTCTAGAGCCACCCAAAGACCCTTCTCAAAGAACCCAGACCCTTCGAGAGCCCGCCAGGACACTTCTATAAGCCGCCAGACCCTTCTAGAAGACCCCAAGGCCCCTCTTAAGGACCCCCGTCTCTCCTAGAAGGGTCTCGGGGCTTTTAGAAGGGAACTGGGGGGCTCTAGAATGGTCTGGGGGCTTTTAGAAGGGTCCTGGGGTCTTCTAGAAGGGTCTGGGGGCTTTTGAAAGTATCCTGGTGGCCTCTAGAATGGTGTGGGATATATCAGAGGGGTCCGGGGATGATCTAGAAGGGTCTGGGGACTTTTAGAAGGGTCCGGGGGGCCTCTAGAATGGTCTGGAGGCTTTTAGAAGGGTCCTGCGAGGCTCTAGAAGGGTCCGGGGGCTTTTAGAGGGGTCCTGCGAGGCTCTAGAAGGGTCTGGGGGCTTTTAGAATGATCCGGGGAGGGTCTAGAAGGGTCTGGGGGCCTTTAGAAGGGTCCTGGGAGGCTCTAGAAGGGTCTGGGGACTTTTAGAAGGGTCCTGGGGTGCTCTAGAATGGACGGGGTGCCTTAAGAGGGCCCTGGGGACCTCTAGATTGGTCTGGGGGCTTTTAGAAGGGTCCTGGGGGGCTCTAGAAGGGTCTGTAGGCTTTTAGAAGGGTCCTGGGGGGCTCTAGAAGTGTCTGGGGGCTTTTAGAAGGGTCCTGGTGTCCTCTAGAAGGGTCTGAGGGCTTTAGAATGGTCCTGGGAGGCTCTAGAATGGTCTGGGGTTTTTTAGAAGGATCCGGGGAGGGTCTAGAAGGGTCTGGGGGCTTTTAGAAGGGTCCTGGGAGGCTCTAGAAGGGTCTGGGTGCTTTTATAAGGGACCGGGGAGCCTCTAGAAGGGTCTGGGTGCTTTTAGAAAGGTCCTGGGGGGCTCTAGAAGGGTCTAGAGGCTTTTAGACGAGTCCTGGGGGCCTCTAGAAGGGTCTGGGGGCTTTTAGAAGGGTCCGGGGGGGCTCTAGTATGGTCTGGGCGCTTTTAGACGGGTCCTGGCTTGCTCTAGAAAGGTCTTTGGACTTTTAGAAGGGTCCTGGGGTGCTCTAGAAGGGATGGGGTTCCTTAAGAGGAGGCCTGGGGGGCTCTAGAAGTGTCTGGGGGCTTTTAGAAGGGTCCTGGAGTTGCTCTAGAAGGGTCTGGGGTCTTTTAGAAGGATCCGGGGAGTGTCTATAAGTGTCTGCGGCCTTTCAGAAGGGTCCTGGGGGGCTCTAGAAGGGTCTGGGTTCTTTTAGAAGGGTCCTGGGGGGGTCTAGAAGGGTCTGGGGTCTTTTAGAATGGTCCTGGGAGGCTCTAGAAGGGTCTGGGTGCTTTTAGAAGGGTTCTGGGTGCCTCTTGAAGGGTCTGGGAGCATTTAGAAGGGTCCTGGGGGGCTCTAGAAAGGTCTAGGGGCTTTTAGAAGGGTACTGGGGAGGCTCTAGTAGGGTCTGGGGGCTTTTAGAATGATCCTGGGGGGCTCTAGAAGGGTCTGGGGTCTTTTCGAAGGATCCGGGGAGGGTCTAGAAGGGTCTGGGGGCTTTTAGAATTGTCCTAGGGGCCTCTAGAAGGGTCTGGGGGCTTTTAGATGGGTCCTAGGGGGCTCTACAAGGGTCTGGGGGCTTTTGGAATGATCCTGGGGGGCTCTAGAAGGCTCTGGGGGCTTTTAGAATGATCCTGGGGGGCTCTAGAAGGGTCTGGGGGCTTTTAGAATGATCCGGGGACGGTCTAGAAAGGTCTGGGTGCTTTTTGAAGGATCCTAGGTGGCTCTAGAAGGGTCTGGGGGCTTTTAGAAGGGTCCTGGTGTTCTCTAGAAGGGTCTGGGGGCGTTTAGAAGGGTACTGGGAGGCTCTAGAAGGGTCGGGGTGCTTTTATAAGGGTCCGGGGAGCCTCTAGAAGGGTCTGGGTGCTTTTAGAAAGGTCCTGGGGGGCTCTAGAAGGGTCTAGAGGCTTTTAGACGGGTCCTGGGGGCCTCTAGAAGGGTCTGGGTGCTTTTAGAAGGGTCTGGGTGGCTTTAGAAGGGTCTGGGGGCTTGTAGAAGGGTCCTGGGGGGCTCTAGAAGGGTCTGGGGGCTTTTAGAAGGGTCCTGGGGTGCTCTAGAAGGGTCTGGGGGCTTTTAGAAGGGTCCTGGGGTGCTCTAGAAGGGTCTGGGGGCTTTTAGAAGGGTCCTGGGGGGCTCTAGAAGGGTCTGCGGGCTTTTAGAAGGGTCCTGGGGTGCTCTAGAAGGGTCTGGGGGCTTTTAGAAGGGTCCTGGGGGGCTCTAGAAGGGTCTGGGTGCTTTTAGAAGGGTCCTGGAGGTCTCTATAAGGGTCTGGGGGCTTTTAGAAGCGTCCTGGGTGGCTCTAGAAGGGTCTGGGGGCTTTTAGAAGGGTCCTGGGGGTCTCTAGAAGGGTCTGGGAGCTTTTAGAAGGGCCCTGGGGGGCTCTAGAATGGTCTGGGGGCTTTTAGAAGGGTCCTGGGGTCCTCTAGAAGGGTCTGGGGGCTTTTGAAAGTATCCTGGTGGCCTCTAGAATGGTGTGGGATATATCAGAGGGGTCCGGGGATGATCTAGAAGGGTCTGGGGACTTTTAGAAGGGTCCGGGGGGCCTCTAGAATGGTCTGGAGGCTTTTAGAAGGGTCCTGCGAGGCTCTAGAAGGGTCTGGGGGCTTTTAGAGGGGTCCTGCGAGGCTCTAGAAGGGTCTGGGGGCTTTTAGAATGATCCGGGGAGGGTCTAGAAGGGTCTGGGTTCCTTTAGAAGGGTCCTGGGAGGCTCTAGAAGGGTCTGGGGACTTTTAGAAGGGTCCTGGGGTGCTCTAGAATGGACGGGGTGCCTTAAGAGGGCCCTGGGGACCTCTAGATTGGTCTGGGGGCTTTTAGAAGGGTCCTGGGGGGCTCTAGAAGGGTCTGTAGGCTTTTAGAAGGGTCCTGGGGGGCTCTAGAAGTGTCTGGGTGCTTTTAGAAGGGTCCTGGTGTCCTCTAGAAGGGTCTGAGGGCTTTAGAATGGTCCTGGGAGGCTCTAGAATGGTCTGGGGTTTTTTAGAAGGATCCGGGGAGGGTCTAGAAGGGTCTGGGGGCTTTTAGAAGGGTCCTGGGAGGCTCTAGAAGGGTCTGGGTGCTTTTATAAGGGACCGGGGAGCCTCTAGAAGGGTCTGGGTGCTTTTAGAAAGGTCCTGGGGGGCTCTAGAAGGGTCTAGAGGCTTTTAGACGAGTCCTGGGGGCCTCTAGAAGGGTCTGGGGGCTTTTAGAAGGGTCCTTGGGGGCTCTAGAAGGGTCTGGGGGCTTGTCGAAAGGTCCTGGTAGGCTGTAGAAGGGTCTGGGGGCTTTTAGAAGGGTCCTGGGGTGCTCTAGAATGGTCTGGGTGCTTTTAGAAGGGTCCTGGGAGGCTCTAGAAGGGTCTGGGGGCTTTTAGAAGGGTCCTGGGTGGCTCTAGAATGGTCTGGGGGCTTTTAGAAGGGTCCTGGGAGGATCTAGAAGAGTCTGGGGGCTTTTAGAAGGATAATGGAAGGCTCTAGAAGGGTCTGGGGGCTTTTAGAATGGTCCTGGGATGCTCTAGAAGGGTCTGCGTGCTTTTAGAAGGGTCCTGGGGGGCTCTAGAAGGTTCTGGGTGCTTTCAGAAAGGTCCAGGGGGCCTCTAGAAGGGTCTGGAGGCTTTTAGAAGGGTCCGGGGGGGCTCTAGAATGGTCTGGGCGCTTTTAGACGGGTCCTGGCTTGCTCTAGAAAGGTCTTTGGACTTTTAGAAGGGTCCTGGGGTGCTCTAGAAGGGATGGGGTGCCTTAAGAGGAGGCCTGGGGGGCTCTAGAAGTGTCTGGGGGCTTTTAGAAGGGTCCTGGAGTTGCTCTAGAAGGGTCTGGGGTCTTTTAGAAGGATCCGGGGAGTGTCTATAAGTGTCTGCGGCCTTTCAGAAGGGTCCTGGGGGGCTCTAGAAGGGTCTGGGTTCTTTTAGAAGGGTCCTGGGGGGGTCTAGAAGGGTCTGGGGTCTTTTAGAATGGTCCTGGGAGGCTCTAGAAGGGTCTGGGTGCTTTTAGAAGGGTTCTGGGTGCCTCTTGAAGGGTCTGGGAGCATTTAGAAGGGTCCTGGGGGGCTCTAGAAAGGTCTAGGGGCTTTTAGAAGGGTACTGGGGAGGCTCTAGAAGGGTCTGGGGGCTTTTAGAATGATCCTGGGGGGCTCTAGAAGGGTCTGGGGTGTTTTCGAAGGATCCGGGGAGGGTCTAGAAGGGTCTGGGGGCTTTTAGAATTGTCCTAGGGGCCTCTAGAAGGGTCTGGGGGCTTTTAGATGGGTCCTAGGGGGCTCTACAAGGGTCTGGGGGCTTTTGGAATGATCCTGGGGGGCTCTAGAAGGGTCTGGGGGCTTTTAGAATGATCCTGGGGGGCTCTAGAAGGGTCTGGGGGCTTTTAGAATGATCCGGGGACGGTCTAGAAAGGTCTGGGTGCTTTTTGAAGGATCCTAGGTGGCTCTAGAAGGGTCTGGGGGCTTTTAGAAGGATCCGGGAAGGGTCTAGAAGGGTCTGGGGGCTTTTAGAAGGGTCCTGGTGTTCTCTAGAAGGGTCTGGGGGCGTTTAGAAGGGTACTGGGAGGCTCTTGAAGGGTTGGGGTGCTTTTATAAGGGTCCGGGGAGCCTCTAGAAGGGTCTGGGTGCTTTTAGAAAGGTCCTGGGGGGCTCTAGAAGGGTCTAGAGGCTTTTAGACGGGTCCTGGGGGCCTCTAGAAGGGTCTGGGTGCTTTTAGAAGGGTCTGGGTGGCTTTAGAAGGGTCTGGGGGCTTGTAGAAGGGTCCTGGGGGGCTCTAGAAGGGTCTGGGGGCTTTTAGAAGGGTCCTGGGGTGCTCTAGAAGGGTCTGGGGGCTTTTAGAAGGGTCCTGGTGGGCTCTAGAAGGGTCTGGGTGCTTTTAGAAGGGTCCTGGAGGTCTCTATAAGGGTCTGGGGGCTTTTAGAAGCGTCCGGGGTGGCTCTAGAAGGGTCCGGGGGCTTTTAGAAGGGTCCTGGGGGTCTCTAGAAGGGTCTGGGAGCTTTTGGAAGGGTCCTGGGAGGCTCTAGAAGGGTCTGGGGGCTTTTAGAACTGTCCTGGGATGCTCTAGAAGGCTCTGGGGGCTTTCAGAAGGGTCCAGGGGTCCTCTAGAAGGGTCTGGAGGCTTTTAGAAGGGTCCGGGGGTGCTATAGAAGGGTCTGGGGGCTTTTAGAAGGGTCCTGGGGTGCTCTAGAAGGGTCTGGGGACTTTAAGAAGGGTCCTGGGGTGTCCTAGAAGGGACGGGGTGCCTTAAGAGGGGCCCTGGGGGGCTCTTGAAGGGTCTGGGGGCTTTTAGAAGGGTCCTGGAGTGCTCTAGAAGGGTCTGGGTGCTTTTAGAATGCTCCTGGGGATCTCTAGAAGTGTCTGGGGTCTTTTAGAAAGATCCGGGGAGTGTCTAGATGTGTCTGCGGCCCTTCAGAAGGGTCCTGGGGGGCTCTAGAAGGGTCTGGGGTCTTTTAGAAGGGTCCTGGGGGGGTCTAGAAGGGTCTGGGGGCTTTTAGAATGGTCCTGGGAGGCTCTAGAAGGGTCTGGGTGCTTTTAGAAGGGTCCTGGGGCCCTCTAGAAGGGTCTGAGTGCTTTTAGAAGGGTCATGGGGGTCTCTAGAACGGTCTGGGGGCTTTTAGAATGATCCGGGGAGGGTCTAGAAGGTTCTGGGGGCTTTTAGAAGGATCCTGGGGTTCTCTAGAGGGGTCTGGGGGCTTTTAGAAGGGTCCCGGTGTTCTCTAGAAGGGTCTGGGGGCATTTAGAAGTATCCTGGGGGCCTCTAGAAGGGTCTGGGATCTATTAGAGTGGTCCGGGGGGGCTCTAGAAGGGTCTGGGGGTTTTTAGAAGGCTCCTGGGAGGCTCTAGAATGGTCTGGGGACTTTTAGAATGCTCCTGGGGTTCTCTAGAAGGGTCTGGGGACTTATAGAAGGGTCCTGGGGGCCTCTAGAAGGGTCTGAGAACTATTAGAGTGGTTCGGGGGGGCTCTAGAAGGGTCTGGAGGCTTTTAGAAGGGTCTTGGGGGGCTCTAGAAGGGTCTGGGGGCTTTTAGAATAATCCGGGGAGGGTCTAGAAGGGTCTGGGTTCTTTTAGAATAGTCTTGGGAGGATTTAGAAGGGTCTGGGGTCTTTTAGAATGATCAGGGGAGGGTCTAGAAGGGTCTGGGGGCTTTTAGAATGATCCTGGGGGGCTCTAGAAGGGTCTGGGGTCTTTTCGAAGGATCCGGGGAGGGTCTAGAAGGGTCTGGGGTCTTTTAGAAGGGTCCTAGGGGCCTCTAGAAGGGTCTGGAGGCTTTTAGATGGGTCCTAGGGGGCTCTAGAAGGGTCTGGGGGCTTTTAGAATGATCCTGGGGGGCTCTTGAAGGGTCTGGGGGCTTTTAGAATGATCCGGGGAGGGTCTAGAAAGGTCTGGGGCCTTAAGAATGGTATTGGGGTGCTCTAGAAGTGTCTGGGTGCTTTTAGAAGGGTCCTGGGAGGCTCTAGAAGTGTCTGGGGGCTTTTAGAAGAGTCCTGGGTGGCTCTAAAGGGTTCTGGCTGGTTTTAGAAGGGTCCTACTGGCCTCTAGAAGGGTCTGGGGGCTTTTAGAAAGGTCCTGGGATGCTCTAGAAGGGTCTGGGTGCTATTATAAGGGTCCTCGGATGCTCTAGAAGGGTCTGGGTGCTTTTAGAATGATCCTGGTGGGCTCTAGAATGTTCTGAGGTCTTTCAGAAGGGTCCTGGGGTGCTCTAGAAGGGTCTGGGGGCTTTTAGAAGGGTCCTGGGGGGCTCTACAATGGTCGGGGGGCTTTTTGATGGGTCCTGGGTGGCTCTAGATGGGTCTGGGGGCTTTTAGAAGGGTCCGGGGGGGCTCTAGAAAGGTCTGGGGAATTTTAGAAGGGTCCTCGGATTCTCTAGAAGGGTCTGGGGGCTTTTAGAAAGGTCCTGGAGGGCTCTAGAAGGTTCTGGGGGCTTTCAGAAGGGTCCTGGGTGTCTCTAGAAGGGTCTGGGGGCTTTTAGAAGGGTCCTGGGGGGCTCTAGAAGGGTCTGGGTGCCTTTAGAATGGTCCTGGGTGACTCTAGAATGTTCTGCTGGCTTTCAGAAGGGTCCTGGGGTCCTCTAGAATGGTCTGGGGGCTTTTAGAAGGGTCCTGGGTGGCTCTAGAAGGGTCTGGGTGCTTTTAGAAGGGTCCTGGTGTTCTCTAGAAGGGTCTGGGGGCGTTTAGAAGGGTACTGGGAGGCTCTAGAAGGGTCGGGGTGCTTTTATAAGTGTCCGGGGAGCCTCTAGAAGGGTCTGGGTGCTTTTAGAAAGGTCCTGGGGGGCTCTAGAAGGGTCTAGAGGCTTGTAGAAGGGTCCTGGGTGCCTCTAGAAGGGTCTGGGTGCTTTTAGAAGGGTCCTGGGTGGCTTTAGAAGGGTCTGGGGGCTTTTAGAAGGGGCCTGGGGGGCTCTAGAAGTGTCGGGGGCTTTTAGAAGGGTCCTGGGGGCATCTAGAAAGCTCTGGGAGCTTTTAGAAGGGTTCTGGGGGGCTCTAGAAGGGTCTGGGGGCTTGTAGAAGGGTCCTGGGTGCCGCTAGAAGGGTCTGGGTGCTTTTAGAAGGGTCCTGGGGGGCTCAAGAAGGGTCTGGGGGCTTGTAGAAGGGTCCTGGGGTGCTCTAGAAGGGTCTGGGGGCTTTTAGAAGGGTCCTGGTGGGCTCTAGAAGGGTCTGGGTGCTTTTAGAAGGGTCCTGGAGGTCTCTATAAGGGTCTGGGGGCTTTTAGAAGCGTCCTGGGTGGCTCTAGAAGGGTCTGGGGGCTTTTAGAAGGGTCCTGGGGGTCTCTAGAAGGGTCTGGGAGCTTTTAGAAGGGTCCTGGGAGGCTCTAGAAGGGTCTGGGGGCTTTTAGAACTGTCCTGGGATGCTCTAGAAGGGTCTGGGGGCTTTTAGAACTGTCCTGGGATGCTCTAGAAGGCTCTGGGGGCTTTCAGAAGGGTCCAGGGGTCCTCTAGAAGGGTCTGGAGGCTTTTAGAAGGGTCCGGGGGTGCTATAGAAGGGTCTGGGGGCTTTTAGAAGGGTCCTGGGGTGCTCTAGAAGGGTCTGGGGACTTTAAGAAGGGTCCTGGGGTGTCCTAGAAGGGACGGGGTGCCTTAAGAGGGGCCCTGGGGGGCTCTAGAAGGGTCTGGGGGCTTTTAGAAGGGTCCTGGAGTGCTCTAGAAGGGTCTGGGTGCTTTTAGAATGCTCCTGGGGATCTCTAGAAGTGTCTGGGGTCTTTTAGAAAGATCCGGGGAGTGTCTAGATGTGTCTGCGGCCTTTCAGAAGGGTCCTGGGGGGCTCTAGAAGGGTCTGGGGTCTTTTAGAAGGGTCCTGGGGGGGTCTAGAAGGGTCTGGGATCTTTTAGAATGGTCCTGGGAGGCTCTAGAAGGGTCTTGGTGCTTTTAGAAGGGTCCTGGGGCCCTCTAGAAGGGTCTGAGTGCTTTTAGAAGGGTCATGGGGGTCTCTAGAAGGGTCTGGGGGCTTTTAGAATGATCCGGGGAGGGTCTAGAAGGGTCTGGGCGCTTTTAGACGGGTCCTGGTGGGCTCTACAAGGGTCTGGATACTTTTAGAGGCGTTCTGGGGGGCCCTAGAAAGGTCTGGGTTCATTTAGAAGTATCCGGGGAGGGTCTAGAAACGTCGGGGTGCTATTAGAAGGGTCCTGGGAGGCTGTAGAAGAATCTGGGGGCTTATAGAATGATCCGGGGAGGGTCTAGAAGGGTCTGGGGGCCTTTAGAAGGGTCCTGGGGGGCTCTAGAATGGTCTGGGGGCTTTTAGAATGATCCTGGGGGGCTCTAGAAGGGTCTGGGGGCTTTTAGAATGATCCTGGGGGGCTCTAGAAGGGTCTGGGGTCTTTTCGAAGGATCCGGGGAGGGTCTAGAAGGCTCTGGGGTCTTTTAGAAGGGTTTTAGGGGCCTCTAGAAGGGTCTGGGGGCTTTTAGATGGGTCCTAGGGGGCTCTAGAAGGGTCTGGGGGCTTTTAGAATGATCCTGGGGGGCTCTTGAAGGGTCTGGGGGCTTTTAGAATGATCCGGGGAGGGTCTAGAAAGGTCTGGGGCCTTTAGAATGGTATTGGGGTGCTCTAGAAGTGTCTGGGTGCTTTTAGAAGGGTCCTGGGAGGCTCTAGAAGGGTCTGGGGGCTTTTAGAAGAGTCCTGGGTGGCTCTAAAGGGTTCTGGGGGGTTTTAGAAGGGTCCTAGGGGCCTCTAGAAGGGTCTGGGGGCTTTTAGAAAGGTCCTGGGATGCTCTAGAAGGGTCTGGGTGCTTATATAAGGGTCCTCGGATGCTCTAGAAGGGTCTGGGTGCTTTTAGAATGGTCCTGGGGGGCTCTAGAATGTTCTGAGGTCTTTCAGAAGGGTCCTGGGGTGCTCTAGAAGGGCCTGGGGGCTTTTAGATGGGTCCTGGAGGGCTCTAGAAGGTTCTGGGGGCTTTCAGAAGGGTCCTGGGATCCTCTAGAAGGGTCTGGGGTCTTTTAGAAGGGTCCGGGGGGGCTCTAGAAGGGTCTGGGGGCTTTTAGAAGGGTCCTGGTGTGCTCTAGAAGGGCCTGGGGACTTTTAGAAGGGTCCTGGGTTGCTCTAAAAGGGACGGGGTTCATTAAGAGGGGGCCTGGGTGCCTCTTGAAGGGTCTGGGGGCATTTAGAAGGGTCCTGGGGGGCTCTAGAAGGGTCTAGGGGCTTTTAGAAGGGTACTGGGGGGCTCTAGAAGGGTCTGGGGGCTTTTAGAATGATCCTGGGGGGCTCTAGAAGGGTCTGGGTTCTTTTCGAAGGATCCGTGGAGGGTCTAGAAGGGTCTGTGGGCTTTTAGAAGTGTCCTAGGGGGCTCTAGAAGGGTCTGGGGGCTTTTAGATGGGTCCTAGGGGGCTCTAGAAGGGTCTGGGGGCTTTTGGAATGATACTGGGGCGCTCTAGAAGGGTCTGGGGGCTTTTAGAAGGGTCCTGGGGTTCTCTAGAAGGGTCTGGTTGCTTTTAGAAGGGTACTGGGTGGCTCTAGAAGGGTCGGGGTGCTTTTATAAGGGTCCGGGGAGCATCTAGAAGGGTCTGGGTGCTTTTAGAAAGGTCCTGGGGGGCTCTAGAAGGGTCTAGACGCTTTTAGACGGGTCCTGGGGTCCTCTAGAAGGGTCTGGGTGCTTTTAGAATGGTCCTGGTTCGATCTAGAAGGGTCTGGGGGCTTGTAGAAGGGTCCTGGGGGCATCTAGAAGGGTCTGGGAGCTTTTAGAAGGGTCCTGGGGGGCTCTAGAAGGGTCTGGGGGCTTGTAGAATGGTCCTGGGTGCCGCTAGAAGGGTCTGGGGACTTTTAGAAGGGTCCTGGGGGACTCAAGAAGTGTCTGGGGGCTTTTAGAAGGGTCCTGCGGTGCTCTAGAACAGTCTGGGGGCTTTTAGAAGGGTCCTGGGGGGCTCTAGAATATTCTGGGGGCTTTTAGAAGGGTCCTGGGTCCTCTAGAAAGGTCTGGGGGGTTTTAGAAAGGTCCTGCTAGGATCTATAAGGGTCTGGGGGCTTTTAGAAAGGTCCTGGGAGGGTCTAGAAGGGTCTGGGGGCTTTTAGAAGGGTCCTGGGGGGCTCTATAAGGGTCTGGGAGCTTTTAGTAGGGTCCTGGGGGGCTCTAGAAGGGTCTGGGGTCTTTTAGAATGGTCCGGGGGGGCTCTGGAAGGGTCTGGGGGCTTTTAGAAGGGTCCTGGAGGCCTCTAGAAGGATCTGGGGGCTTTTAGATGGGTCCTGGGGTTCTCTAGAAGGGTCTGGGGGCATTTAGAAGGGTCCTGAGGGGCTCTAGAAGGGTCTGGGGGCTTTTAGAATGATCCGGGGACGGTCTAGAAGGGTCTTTATGCTTTTTGAAGGATCCTAGGCGGCTCTAGAAGGGTCTGGGGTCTTTTAGAAGGGTCCTGGGGGGCTCTAGAAGGGTCTGGGGGCTTTTAGAATGGTCAGGGGAGGCTCTAGAAGGGTCTGGGGGCTTTTAGAAGGGTCCTGGGGGCCTCTAGAAGGGTCTGGGGGCGTTTAGAAGGGACCTGTGAGGCTCTGGAAGGGTCTGGGTGCTTTTATAAGGGTCCTGGGGGCCTCAAGAAGGGTCTGGGGGCTTTTACAAGGGTCCGGGGGGGATCTAGAAGAATCTGGGGACTTTTAGAAGGGTCCTGGGTGGCTCTAGAAGGGTCTGGGGGCTTTTAGAAGGGTCCGGGGGGCTCTAGAAGGGTCTGGGGAATTTTAGAAGGGTCCTCGGATTCTCTAGAAGGGTCTGGGGGCTTTTAGAAGGGTCCTGGAGGGCTCTAGATGGTTCTGGAGGCTTTCAGAAGGGTCCTGGGGGTCTCTAGAAGGGTCTGGGGGCTTTTAGAAGGGTCCTGGGGGGCTCTAGAAGGGTCTGGGTGCCTTTAGAATGGTCCTGGGTGACTCTAGAATGTTCTGCTGGCTTTCAGAAGGGTCCTGGGTTCCTCTAGAAGGGTCTGGGGGCTTTTAGAAGGGTCCTGGGGGGCTCTAGAAGGGTCTGGGGGCTTTTAGAAGGGTCCTGGGGTGCTCTAGAATGGTCTGGGGGCTTTTAGAAGGGTCCTGGGAGGCTCTAGAAGGGTCTGGGGTCTTTTAGAAAGGTCCTGGGAGGATCTAGATGGGTCTGGGGGCTTTTAGAAGGGTCCTGGGATGCTCTAGAAGGGTCTGGGGGCTTTTAGAATGGTCCTAGGGGCCTCTAGAAGGGTCTGGGGTCTTTTAGATGGGTCCTAGGGGGCTCTAGAAGGGTCTGGGGGCTTTTAGAATGATCCTGGGGGGCTCTTGAAGGGTCTGGGGGCTTTTAGAATGATCCGGGGACGTTCTAGAAAGGTCTGGGTGCTTTTTGAAGGATCCTAGCGGGCTCTAGAAGGGTCTGGGGGCTTTTAGAAGGATCCGGGGAGGGTCTAGAAGGGTCTGGGGGCTTTTAGAAGGGTCCTGGGGTTCTCTAGAAGGGTTTGGTTGCTTTTAGAAGGGTACTGGGAGGCTCTAGAAGGCTCTTGGTGCTTTTATAAGGGTCCGGGGAGCCTCTAGACGGGTCTGGGTGATTTTAGAAAGGTCCTGGGGGGCTCTAGAAGGGTCTGGGGGCTTTTAGAATGGTCAGGGGAGGCTCTAGAAGGGTCTGGGGGCTTTTAGAAGGGTCCTGGGGGCCTCTAGAAGGGTCTGGGGGCGTTTAGAAGGGACCTGTGAGGCTCTGGAAGGGTCTGGGTGCTTTTATAAGGGTCCTGGGGGCCTCAAGAAGGGTCTGGGGGCTTTTACAAGGGTCCGGGGGGGATCTAGAAGAATCTGGGGACTTTTAGAAGGGTCCTGGGTGGCTCTAGAAGGGTCTGGGGGCTTTTAGAAGGGTCCGGGGGGCTCTAGAAGGGTCTGGGGAATTTTAGAAGGGTCCTCGGATTCTCTAGAAGGGTCTGGGGGCTTTTAGAAGGGTCCTGGAGGGCTCTAGATGGTTCTGGAGGCTTTCAGAAGGGTCGTGGGGGTCTCTAGAAGGGTCTGGGGGCTTTTAGAAGGGTCCTGGGGGGCTCTAGAAGGGTCTGGGTGCCTTTAGAAGGGTCCTGGGTGACTCTAGAATGTTCTGCTGGCTTTCAGAAGGGTCCTGGGTTCCTCTAGAAGGGTCTGGGGGCTTTTAGAAGGGTCCTGGGGGGCTCTAGAAGGGTCTGGGGGCTTTTAGAAGGGTCCTGGGGTGCTCTAGAATGGTCTGGGGGCTTTTAGAAGGTTCCTGGGAGGCTCTAGAAGGGTCTGGGGTCTTTTAGAAAGGTCCTGGGAGGATCTAGATGGGTCTGGGGGCTTTTAGAAGGGTCCTGGGATGCTCTAGAAGGGTCTGGGGGCTTTTAGAATGGTCCTAGGGGCCTCTAGAAGGGTCTGGGGGCTTTTAGATGGGTCCTAGGGGGCTCTAGAAGGGTCTGGGGGCTTTTAGAGTGATCCTGGGGGGCTCTTGAAGGGTCTGGGGGCTTTTAGAATGATCCGGGGACGTTCTAGAAAGGTCTGGGTGCTTTTTGAAGGATCCTAGCGGGCTCTAGAAGGGTCTGGGGGCTTTTAGAAGGATCCGGGGAGGGTCTAGAAGGGTCTGGGGGCTTTTAGAAGGGTCCTGGGGTTCTCTAGAAGGGTTTGGTTGCTTTTAGAAGGGTACTGGGAGGCTCTAGAAGGCTCTAGGTGCTTTTATAAGGGTCCGGGGAGCCTCTAGACGGGTCTGGGTGATTTTAGAAAGGTCCTGGGGGGCTCTAGAAGGGTCTGGGGGCTTTTAGAAGGGTCCGTTGGGGCTCTAGAAGGGTCTGGGGAATTTTAGAAGGGTCCTCGGATTCTCTAGAAGGGTCTGGGGGCTTTTAGAAGGGTCCTGGAGGGCTCTAGAAGGTTCTGGGGGCTTTCTGAAGGGTCCTGGGGGTCTCTAGAAGGGTCTGGGGCCTTTTAGAAGGGTCCTGGGGGGCTCTAGAAGGGTCTGGGTGCCTTTAGAAGGGTCCTGGGTGACTCTAGAATGTTCTGCTGGCTTTCAGATGGGTCCTGGGGTCCTCTAGAAGGGTCTGGGGGCTTTTAGAAGGGTCCTGGGTGGCTCTAGAAGGGTCTGGGGGCTTTTAGAAGGGTCCTGGGGTGATCTAGAATGGTCTGGGGGCTTTTAGAAGGGTCCTGGGAGGCTCTAGAAGGGTCTGGGGGCTTTTAGAAAGGGCCTGGGTGGCTCTAGAAGGGTCTGGGGGCTTTTCGAAGGGTCCTGGGAGTCTCTAGAAGGGTCTGGGTGCTTATAGAAGGGTCCTGGGAGGCTCTAGATGGGTCTGGGTGCTTTTAGAAGGGTCCTGGGATGCTCTAGAAGGGTCTTGGGGCTTGTAGAAGGGTCTTGGGGGGCTCTAGAAGGTTCTGGGTGCTTTTAGAAGGGTCCTGGGTGGCTCTAGAAGGGTCTGGGGGCTATTAGAAGGGTTCAGGGGGGCTCTAGAAGGGTCTGGGTGCTTTTAGAAGTGTCCTGGGGTGCTCTAGAAGGGTCTGGAGAATTTTAGAAGGGTCCTCGGATGCTCTAGAAGGGTCTGGGTGCTTTTAGAAGGGTCCTGGAGGGCTCTAGAAGGTTCTGGGGGCTTTCAGAAGGGTCCTGGGGTTCTCTAGAATGGTCTGGGCGCTTTTAGAAGGGTCCTGTGGGGCTCTAGAATGGTCTGGGTGCCTTTAGAAGGGTCCTGGGTGACTCTAGAATGTTCTGCTAGCTTTCAGAAGGGTCCTGGGGTCATCTAGAAGGGTCTGGGGTCTTTTAGAAGGGTCCGGGGGGGCTCTAGAAGGGTCTGGGGACTTTTAGAAGGGTTCTGGTGTGCTCTAGAAGGGACTGGGTTCTTTCAGAGGGGCCCTTGGTGCCTCTTGAAGGGTCTGGGGGCATTTAGAAGGGTCCTGGGGGACTCTAGAAGGGTCTAGGGACTTTTAGAATGGTACTATGGGGCTCTAGAAGGGTCTGGGGGCTTTTAGAATGATCCTGGGGGGCTCTAGAAGGGTCTGGGGGCTTTTCGAAGGATCCGGGGAGGGTCTAGAAGGGTCTGGGGTCTTTTAGAAGGGTCCTAGGGTCCTCTAGAAGGGTCTGGGGGCATTTAGATGGGTCCTAGGGGGCTCTAGAAGGGTCTGGGGGCTTTTAGAATGATCCTGGGGGGCTCTAGAAGGGTCTGGGGGCTTTTAGAAGGGTTCGGGGGGGCTCTAGAAGGGTCTGGGTGCTTTTAGAAGTGTCCTGGGTGACTCTAGAATGTTCTGCTAGCTTTCAGAAGGGTCCTGGGGTCATCTAGAAGGGTCTGGGGTCTTTTAGAAGGGTCCGGGGGGGCTCTAGAAGGGTCTGGGGACTTTTAGAAGGGTTCTGGGGTGCTCTAGAAGGGACTGGGTTCCTTAAGAGGGGCCCTTGGTGCCTCTTGAATGGTCTGGGGGCATTTAGAAGGGTCCTGGGGGACTCTAGAAGGGTCTAGGGACTTGTAGAATGTTACTGGGGGGCTCTAGAAGGGTCTGGGGGCTTTTAGAAGGGTCCTAGGGGCCTCTAGAAGGGTCTGGGGGCTTTTAGATGGGTCCTAGGGGGCTCTAGAAGGGTCTGGGGGCTTTTAGAATGATCCTGGGGGGCTCTAGAAGGGTCTGGGGGCTTTTAGAATGATCCGGGGACGGTCTAGAAAGGTCTGGGTGCTTTTTGAAGGATCCTAGAAGGCTCTAGAAGGGTCTTGCGGCTTTTAGAAGGATCCGGGGAGGGTCTAGAAGGGTCTGGGGGCTTTTAGAAGGGTCCTGGGGTTCTCTAGAAGGGTCTGGTTGCTTTTAGAAGGGTACTGGGAGGCTCTAGAATGGTCGGGGTGCTTTTATAAGGGTCCGGGGAGCCTCTAGAAGGGTCTGGGTGATTTTAGAAAGGTCCTGGGGGGCTCTAGAAGGGTCTAGAGGCTTTTAGACGGGTCCTGGGGGCCTCTAGAAGGGTCTGGGTGCTTTTAGAAGGGTCTGGGTGGCTCTAGAAGGGTCTGGTGGCTTGTAGAAGGGTCCTGGGTGGCTTTAGAATGGTCTGGGTGCTTTTAGAAGGGTCCTGGGGGCCTCTAGAAGGGTCTGGGAGCTTTTAGAATGGTCCTGGGGAGCTCTAGAAGTGTCTGGGGGCTTTTAGAAGGGTCCTGGGGTGCTCTAGAAGGATCTGTGGGCTTTTAGATGGGTCCTGGGGTGCTCTAGAAGGGTCTGGGGGCATTTAGAAGGGTCCTGAGGGGCTCTAGAATGGTCTGGGGCCTTTTAGAATGATCCGGGGACGGTCTAGAAGGGTCTTTATGCTTTTTGAAGGATCCTAGGCGGCTCTAGAAGGGTCTGGGGTCTTTTAGAAGGGTCCTGGGGGGCTCTAGAAGGGTCTGGGGGCTTTTAGAATGGTCCTGGGAGGCTCTAGAAGGGTCTGGGGGCTTTTAGAAGGGTCCTGGGGGGCTCTAGAAGGGTCTAGAGGTTTTTAGAAGGGTCCTGGGGGCCTCTAGAAGGGTCTGGGGGCTTTTACAAGGGTCCGGGGGGGCTCTAGAAAGGTCTGGGGACTTTCAGAAGGGTCCTGGTGGCCCCTAGACGGGTCCGGGGGCTATTAGAAGGGTCCTGGGGTGCTCTAGAAGTGTCTGGGTGCTTGTAGAAGGGTCCTGGGGGGCTCTAGAACGGTCTGGGGGCTTTTAGAAGGGTCCTGGGGGTCTCTAGAAGGGTCTGGGTGCTTTTAGATGGGTCCTAGGGGGCTCTAGAAGGGTCAGGGGGCTTTTAGAACGATCCTGGGGGGCTCTAGAAGGGTCTGGGGGCTTTTAGAATGATCCAGGGACGGTCTAGAAGGGTCTGGGTGCTTTTTGAAGGATCCTAGGGGGCTCTAGAAGGGTCTGGGGTCTTTTAGAATGATCTGGGGAGGGTCTAGAAGGGTCTGGGTCCTTTTAGAAGGGTCCTGGAGGTCTCTAGAAGGGTCTGGTGGCTTTATAGAAGGGTCCTGGGAGGCTCTGGAAGGGTCTGGGTGCTTTTATAAGGGTCCGGGGAGCCTCTAGAAGGGTCTGGGTGCTTTTGGAAAGGTCCTGGAGTGCTCTAGAAGGGTCTAGAGGCTTTTAGACGGGTCCTGGTGTGCTCTAGAAGGGACGGGGGGGCTTAAGAAGGGCCCTGGGGCCTCTAGAAGGGTCTGGGGGCTTTTAGAAGGGTCCTGGGGGGCTCTAGAAGGGTTTGGAAGTTTTTAGAAGCGTCCTGGGGGCTCTAGAAGGGTCTGGGGGCTTTTAGAAGGGTCCTGGGGGGCTCTAGAAGGGTCTGGGGTCTTTTATACTGTCCTGGGGGTCTGTAGAAAGGTCTGGGTGCTTTTAGAAGGGTCCTGTGGGGCTCTAGAAGGATCTGGGGGCTTTCAGAAGGGTCGTGGGGGCCTCTAGAAGGGTCTAGGGGCTTTTAGAAGGGTCCGGGGGAGCTCTAGAAGGGTCTGGGGGCTTTTAGAAGGGTCCTGGGGGGCTCTATAAGGGTCTGGGGGCTTTTAGAAGGGTCCTAGTGTGCTCTAGAAGGTACGGGGGGGCTTAAGAGGGGCCCTGGGGCCTCTAAAAGTGTCTGGTGTCTTTTAGAAGGGCCCTGGGGGGCTGTATAAGGGTCTGGAGGATTTTAAATGGGTCCGGGGGGGCTCTAGAAGGGTCTGGGTGCTTTTAGAAGGGTCCTGGGGTACTCTAGAAGAGTCTGGGGGCTTTTATAGGGTCCTGGGGGTCTGTAGAAGGGTCTGGGGGCTATCAGAAGGGTCCTGGGGGAATCTAGAAGGGTCTGGGTGCTTTTAGAAGAGTACAGGGGGGCTCTAAAAGGGTCTGGGTGCTTTTAGAATGGTCCTGGGGGCCTCTAGAAGGGTCTGGGGGCTTTTAGAAGGGTCCTGGGATGCTCTAGAATGGTCTGGGGGCTTTTAGAAGAATCCGGGGAGGGTCTAGATTAGTCTGGGGGCTTTTAGAAGGGTCCTTGGGTGCTCTAGAAGGGTCTGGGTTCTTTTAGAAAGGTCCTGGGGTGCTCTAGAAGGGTCTGGGGGCTTTTAGAAGGATCCGGGGTGGGTCTAGAATGGTCTGGGGGCTTTTAGAATGGTCCTGGGAGGCTCTAGAAGGGTCTGGGTGCTTTTAGAAGGGTCCTGTTAGGCTCTAGAAGGGTCTGGGGGCTTTTAGAAGTGTCCTGGGGGTCTCTAGAAGGGTCTGTAGGCTTTTATAGGGTCCTCGGGGTCTGTAGAAGTGTCTGGGTGCTTTTAGAAGGGTCCTGTGGGGCTCTAGAAGGTTCTGGGGGCTTTCAGAAGGGTCCTGGAGGCCTCTAGAAGGGTCTAGGGGCTTTTAGAAGGGTCCGGGGGGGCTCTAGAAGGGTCTGGGGGCTTTTAGAAGGGTCCTGGGCTGCTCTAGAAGGGACGGGGTGCCTTAAGAGGGGCCCTGGGGGGCTCTAGAATGGTCTGGGGTCTTTTAGAAGGGTCCTGGGGTGCTATAGAAGGGTCTGGGGCCTTTTAGAATGGTCCTGGGGATCTCTAGAAGTGTCTGGGGGCTTTTAGAATTATCCGGAGAGGGTCTAGAAGATTCTGCGTCCTTTTAGAAGGGTCCTGGGGGGCTCTAGAAGGGTCTGGGGGCTTTTAGAAGGGTCTTGGCGTGCTCTAAAATGGTCTGGGGTCCTTAAGATGGGCCCTGGGTACATCTAGAAGGGTCTGGGGGCTTTTAGAAGGGTCCTGGGGGGCTCTAGAAGGGTGTGGGGGCTTTTAGAAGGGTCCTGGGGGGCTCTAGAAGGGTCTGGGGGCTTTTAGAAGGGTCCTGGGAGGATCTAGAAGGGTATGGGGGCTTTTAGAAGGATCCGGGGACGGTCTAGAAGGGTCTGGGTGCTTTTAGAAGGGTCCTGGGAGCCTCTAGAAGGGTCTGGGGGCATTTAGATGGGTCATAGGGGGCTCTAGAAGGGTCAGGGGGCTTTTAGAAGGGTCCTGGGGGGCTCTAGAAGTTTCTGGGGGCTTTTAGAATGATCCGGGTACGGTCTGGAAGGGTCTGGGTGCTTTTTGAAGGATCCTAGGGTGCTCTAGAATGGTCTGGGGTCTTTTAGAAGTGTCCTGGGGGGTCTTGAAGGGTCTGGGGGCATTTAGAATGGTCCTGGGAGTCTCTAGAAGGGTCTGGGTGCTTTTAGAAGGGTCCTGGGGGGCTCTAGAAGGGTCTAGAGGCTTTTAGAAGGGTCCTGGGTTCCTCTAGAAGGGTCTGGGTGCGTTCAGAAGGGTCCTGGGGGCCTCTAGAAGTGTCTGGTGGCTTTTACAAGGGTCCGGGGGGGCTCTAGAAGGGTCTGGGGACTTTTAGAAGGGTCATGGTGGCCTCTAGACAAGTCTGGGGGCTATTAGAAGGGTCCTGGGGGCTTGTAGAAGGGTCCTGGGGGGGGCTAGAATGGTCTGGGGTCTTTTAGAAGGGTCCTGGGTGGCTCTAGGAGGTTCTGGGGGCTTTCAGAATGGTCCTGGGCGTCTCTAGAAGGGTCTGGGTGCTTTTAGAACGGTCCTGGGGGGCTCAAGAATGGTCTGGGTGCTTTTAGAAGGGTCCTGTGGGGCTCTAGAAGGTTCTGGGGGCTTTCAGAAGGGTCCTGGGGGCCTCTAGAAGGGTCTAGGGGCTTTTAGAAGGGTCCGGGGGGGCTCTAGAAGGGTCTGGGGGCTTTTAGAAGGGTCCTGGGGTGCTCTAGAAGGGTCTGGGGGCTTTTAGAAGGGTCCTGGGATGCTCTAGAAGGGACGGGGTGGCTTAAGAGGGGCCCTGGGTCCTCTAGAAGGGTCTGGGGGCTTTTAGAAGGGTCCTGGGGGGCTCTAGAAGGGTCTGGGGGCTTTTAGAAGGGTCCTGGGATCCTCTAGAAGGGTCTCGGGGCTTTTAGAAGGATCCGGGGAGGGTCTAGAATGGTCTGGGGGCTTTTAGAAGGGTCTTGGGAGGCTCTAGAAGGGTCTGGGGCCTTTTCAAAGGAACCTGAACGTCTCCAGAAGGGTCTGGGGGCTTTTGGAAGGGTCCTTGGGGGCTCTAGAATGGTCTGGGTCCTTTGTACTTAGCTGGCAGGGGAGACACCCTGATGAAGCAGGTGCTTTTCCCAGGCCAGGCTCATCCTTTGCACTCCGGGTGTGCTGAGCCCTGCGAATTCCCCAAATGTGCAAAATTAAAATTTTTGCTCTAGAAGCACCCAGACCCTTCTAGAGCCCCCCAGGAACCTTCTAAAAGCACCCAGACACTTTTAGAGCCCCCAGTGTGCTTCTCAAAGCCCCCGGACTTTCTAGAGCCCCCCAAAACCTTATAAAGGCCCCCAAAATCTTATAAAGCCCCCCAGGCCCTACTAAACCCCCTTAGGACCCTTCTACAATACCCTAGACCCTTCTAGAGCCACCGAGGACCCTTCTAAAAGACCCCAAACCCTTCCGGAGCCCCTTAGGAACCTTTTTAGAGACCCTAGACCCTCCTAGATCCTTCAAGGACTCTTCTAAAAGCCCCCAGATACTTCTAGGGGTTAGAGGCAGGGTTAGGGTTAGGGTTAGGGTTAGAGTTAGGGTTAGGGTTAGGGTTAGGGTTAGAGTTAGGGTTAGGGTTAGGGTTAGGGTTAGGGTTAGGGTTAGGGTTAGGGTTAGGGTTAGGGTTAGGGTTAGGGTTAGAGTTAGGGTTAGAGTTAGGGTTAGAGTTAGGGTTAGGGATAGGGTTAGGAACCTTTTTTAGCCCTACAGGACCCATCTAAAAGCACTCAGACCATTCAACATCCCCTCAGGACCCTCCTAACTGTCCCCAGATCCTTCTAGAGCCCACCAGGACCCTTGTAAAAGACCCAGACCCCTCTAGAGCCCCCCAAGACCATTCTAAAAGCCCCCAGACCCTTCTAGAGCCCCCCAGGACCCTTCTAATAGACCCCAGATCCTTCTAGATGCCCCCAGGACGCTTCTAAAAGCCCTAACACCCTTCTAGAGCCCCCCAGGACCCTTCTAAAAGCCTCCAGACACTTCTAGAGCTCCCCAGGACCCTTCTAAAATCCCCCAGACCTTTCTAGAGGCCCCCAGGGCCCCTCTAATGGTCCCCAGACCCTTCTAGAGCCCCCCAGGACCCATCTAAAAGCACCCAGACCCTTCTACATCCCCACAGAACACTACTAAAAGCCCCCAGACCCTTCTAGAGCCACCCAGGTCCCTTCTAAAAGCACCCAGACCCTTCTAGATGCACCCAGGACCCTTCTGAAAGCACCCAGACCCTTCTAGACCATCCCCGGATCATTCTAAAAGCATCCAGACCCATCTAGAGCCCACCAGGACCCTTCTAAAACCCTCCAGACCCTTCTAGTGGCCCCCAGGACCCTTCTGAATGCCCCCAGACCCTTCTAGACCCCCCAGGACCCTTCTAAAAGCCTCCAGACCCTTCTAGAGCTCCCCAGGACCCTACTAAATGCACCCAGACATTTCTAGCGCCCCCCAGGACCCTTCTAAAAGCCCCCAGACCCATCTAGAGCTCCCCAGGACCCTTCTAAAAGCCCCCAGACCATTCTAGAGCCCCCCAGGACCTTTCTAAAAGCACCCAGACCCTTCGAGAGCCCCACAGGACCCTTCTAAAAGCCACCAGACCCTTCTAGACCCTCCCCGAATCCTTCTAAAAGCACTCAGACCCTTCTAGAGACACGCAGGACCCTTCTAAAAGCCCCCAGACCCTTCTAGAGGAACCCAGTGCCCCTCTAATGTTCCCCAGACCCATCTAGAGCCCCCAAGGACCCTTCTAAAAGCCCCCAGAGCCTTCTAGACCCTCCCTGGATCCTTCTAATAGCACCCAGACCCTTCTAGAGCCCCCCAGGACCCTTCTACAAGACCTCCGAACCCTTCTAGAGCCTCTACGGACCCTTCTAAAAGCCCCCGGACCCTTCTAGAGCCCCCCAGGACCCATCTAAAAGCCCCCAGACCCTTCTACAGCCACACAGGACCCTTCTGAAAGCACCCAGACCCTTCTAGAGCCCCCCAGGACCCTTCTAAAAGAACCCAGACCCTTCTACACCCTCCCCGGATCATTCAAAAAGCACCCAGACCCTTCTACAGCCTCCCAGGACCCTTCTAAAATCCTTCAGACCCTTCTAGAAGCCCCCAGGACCCTTCTGAAAGCCCCCAGAGCCTTGTAGATGCCCCCAGGACCCTTCTAAAAGCAACCACACCCTTCTAGAGCCCCCCAGGACGCTTCTAAAAGCCCCCAGACCATTCTAGAGCCACCCAGAACCATTCTAAAAGATTGCCAGACCCTTCTAGAGGCCCCCAAGATCCTTCTAAAAGCCCCCAGACCCTTCTAGAGCCCCCCAGGACCCTTATAAACGCCCCCAGACCATTCTAGAGCCACCCAGGACATTTCTAAAAGCACCCAGACCCTTCTAGCGCCCACCAGGACCCTTCTAAAAGCAACCAGACCAATCTAGAGCCACCCAGGGCCCTTCTAAAATCACCCAGACACTTCTAGAGCCTGCCAGGACCCTTCTAAAAATAATCAGACCCAT
This sequence comes from Clamator glandarius, assembly GCA_033459285.1. Lineage (NCBI taxonomy): Eukaryota > Metazoa > Chordata > Aves > Cuculiformes > Cuculidae > Clamator > Clamator glandarius. The sequence continues at coordinate 143,379 of JAUNZM010000991.1, forward strand.
CTAGAGGCCCCCAGGACCCTTCTAAAAGTCCCCAGAGCCATCTAGATGCCCCCAGGACCCTTCTAAAAGCACTCACACTCTTCTAAAGCCACCCAGGACTCTTCTAAAAGCCCCCAGAGCATTCTAGAGCCCCGCAGGACCATTCTAAAAGCCCCCAGACCCTTCTAAACACCCCCAGGACCCTTCTAAAAGCACCCAGACCCTTCTAGAGCCCCCCAGGACCCTTCTAAAAGAACCCAGACGCTTCTAGATCACCACAGGACCTTTCTAAAAGCCCCCAGACCCTTCTAGACCCTCCCCGAATCCTTCTAAAACACCCAGACCCTTCTAGAGCCTCCCAGGACCCTTCTAATATCCCGCAGACATATCTAGAGGCCCCCAGGACCCTTCTAAGAGCACCCAGACCATTCTAGATCCCCCCAGGACCCTTCTAAAAGCCCCCAGACCCTTCTAGAGACCCGCAGGACCCTTCTAAAAGCCCCCAGACCCTTCTAGATTCTCCCAGGACCCTTCTAAAAGCCCCCAGACACTTCTAGAGATCCCCAGGACCATTCTAAAATCCCCCAGACCCTTCTAGAGGCCACCAGGGCTTCTCTAATGGTCCCCAGACCCTTCAAGAGCCCCCAAGGACCCTTCTAAAAGGTCCCAGAGCCTTTTAGACCCTCCCCGGATCCTTCTAATAGACCCCAGACCCTTCTAGAGCCACGCAGGACCCTTCTAAAAGCACCCAGACCTTTCTAGAGGCCCCCTGGACCCTTCAAAAAGCCCCCAGACCCTTCTAGAGCCTCCCAGGGGCATTCTAAAAGCAACCAGACCCTTCTAGATCCTCCCAGGACCCTTCTAAAAGCACCCAGACCCTTCTAGAGCCCCCCAGGACCTTTCTAAATGCCCCCAGACCTTTCTAGAGCCCCACAGGACCCTTCTAAAAGCACCCATACCCTTCTATAGACCCTACAGGAGCCTTCTAGAAGCCCTCAGACCTTTCCAGAGTCTCCCAGGACCCTTCTAAAAGCCCCCAGACCCTTCTAGAGCCCCCCAGGACACTTCTAAAAGCACCCAGACCCTTCTAGAGCCCCCTAGGACCCTTCTCAAAGACCCTAGACCCTTCTAGATTCCTCCAGGACCCTTCTAAAAGCACCCAGACCCTTCTAGAGACCCGCAGGACCCATCTAAAAGCCCCCAGACCCTTCTATATTCCCCCAGGACCCTTCTAAAAGACTCCAGACCCTTCTAGAGCTCCCCAGGACCCTTCTAAAATCCCCCAGACCCTTCTAGAGGACGCCAGGGCTCCTCTAATGGTACCCAGACCCTTCTAGAGCCCCCAAGGACCCTTCTAAAAGCCCCCAGAGCCTTCTAGACCCTCCCCGGATCCTTCTAATAGCACCCAGACCCTTCTAGAGCCCCCCAGGACCCTTCTAAAAGGCCCCAGACCCTTCTAGAGCCTCCACGGACACTTCTAAAAGTAACCAGACCCTTCTAGAGCCTCCCAGGACCCTTTTAAAATCCCTCACACCCTTCTAGAGCCCTCCAGGAACCTTCTAAAAGCCCCCAGACCCTTCTAGAGACCCGCAGGACCCTTCTAATAGCACTCAGACCCTTCTAGAGTCTACCAGGACCCTTCTAAAAGCACCCAGACCTTTCTAGAGCTCCCCAGGACCATTCTAAACTCCCCCAGACCCTTCCAGAGCCCCCCAGGACGCTTCTAAATGCCCCCAGACCCATCTAGAGCACCCCAGGACTCTTCTAAAAGCCTCCAGTCCCTTCTAGAGGCCCCCAGGACCCTTCTGAATGCCCCCAGACCCTTCTAGAGCCCCCCAGGACTCTTCTAAAAAGACCCCAGACCATTCCAGAGGCCCTCAGGACCCTTCTGAAAGCGCCCAGACCCTTCTAGAGCAACCCAGGACCCTTCTAAATGCACCCAGACACTTCTAGCGCCACCCAGGACCCTTCTAAAAGCCCCCAGACCCTTCTAGCGCTCCCCAGGACCCTTCTAAAAGACCCCAGACACTTCTAGACCCCCCAGGACCCTTCTAAAAGCACCCAGACCCTTCTAGAGCCCCCCAGGACACTTCTAACAGCCCCCAGACCATTCTAGACCCACCCCGAATCCTTCTAAAAGCGCCCAGACCATTCTAGAACCTCCCAGGACCCTTCTAAAAGGCCGCAGACACTTCTAGAGGACCCCAGGACCCTTCTAAAAGCCCCCAGACCCTTCTAGAGACCCGCAGGACCCTTTTAAATGCCACCACACCCTTCTAGAGTCTACCAGGACCCTTCAAAAAGCCCCCAGACCCTTCTAGAGCTGCCCAGGACCCTTCTAAACTCCCCGAGACCCTTCTAGAGGTCCCCAGGGCTCCTCTAATGGTCCCCAGACCATTCTAGAGCCCCCAAGGACCCTTCTAAAAGCCTCCAGACCCTTCTAGAGACACGCAGGACCCTTCTAAAAGACCCCAGACCATTCTAGAGCCTTCCAGGACCCTTCTAAAAGCCCCCAGACAATTCTATAGCTCCCCAGGACCCTTCTAAAATCTCCCAGACCCTTCTAGAGGACCCCAGTGCCCCTCTAATGGTCCCCAGACCCTTCTATAGCCCCCAAGGACCCTTCTAAAAGCTCCCAGACCCATCTAGACCCCCCCATGACTCTTCTAAAAGTATCCAGACCCTTCTAGAGCCCCCCAGGACCATTCTAAATGTCCCCAGACCCATCTAGACCCCCCCAGGACTCTTCTAAAAGCATCCAGACCCTTCTAGAGGCCCCCAGGACCCTTCTGAAAGCCCCCAGACCCTTCTAGAGCTCCCCAGGACCCTTCTAAATGCACCCAGACACTTTTAGCGCCACCCAGGACCCTTCTAAAAGACCCCAGACCCTTCTAGAGCTCCCCAGGACCCTTCTAAAAGCACCCAGACCCTTCTAGAGCCCCCCAGGACCCTTCTAAAAGCACCCAGACCCTTCTAGAGCCCCACAGGACCCTTCTAAATGCCCCCAGACTCTTCTAGACCCTCCCCGAATCCTTCTAAAAGCACCCAGACCATTCCAGAGCCTCCCAGGACCCTTCTAAAATCCCTCAGACACTTCTAGAGGCCCACAGGACACTTCTAAAAGCCCCCAGAGCCTTCTAGATGTCCCCAGGACCATTCTAAAAGCACTCACACCCTTCTAGAGCACCCCAGGACCCTTCTAAAAGCCCCCAGACCCTTCTAGAGCCCCCCAGGACCCTTCTAAAAGCCCCCAGACCCTTCTAGAGACCCGCAGGACCCTTCTAAATGCCCCCAGACCCTTCTAGAGTCTCCCAGGACCCTTCTAAAAGCCCCCAGACCCTTCTAGAGCTCCCCAGGACCCTTCTAAAATACCCCAGACCCCTCTAGAGGCCCCCAGGGCTCCTCTAGTGGTCCCCACACCCTTCTAGAGCAACCAAGGACCCTTCTAAAACCCACCAGACCCTTCTAGAGACACGCAGGACACTTCTAAAAGCCCCCAGACCCTTCTAGAGCCTCCCAGGACCTTTCTAAAAGCCCCCAGACAATTCTAGACCTCCCGAGGACCCTTCTAAAATCACCCAGACCATTCTAGAGGCTCCCAGTGCCCATCTAATGGTCCCCAGACCCTTCTAGAGCCCCCAAGGACCCTTCTAAAAGCCCCCAGACCCTTCTATAGCCACCTAGGACCATTCTAAAAGCACCCAGACCCTTCTAGAGGCCCCCAGGACCCTTCTAAAATCCCCCAGACCCTTCTAGAGCCCCCCAGGACCCTTCTAAATGCCCCCAGACCCTTGTAGAGCCCCCCCGGACCCTTCTAAAAGAATTCAGACTATTCTAGAGGACCGCAGGACCCTTCTAAAATCCCCCAGACCCTTCTAGAACACCCCAGGACCCTTCTAAAAGACCCCAGACGATTCTAGAGCCCCCCAGGACTCTTCTAAATGCCCCCAGACACTTCTAGAGAGCCCAGGGCCCGTCTAAAAGCACCCAGACCCTTCTAGAGAACCCCAGGACCCTTCTAAAACCTCCCAGACCCTTCTAGACCCTCCCCGGATCTTTCTAAAAGCCCCCAGTCCCTTCTAGAGCCCCCCAGGACCATTCTCAAAGACTCCAGACCCTTCTAGAGCCCCCAGGACCCTTCTAAAAGCCCCCAGACCCTTCTAGATCCTCCCCGTATCATTCTAAATGCCCCCAGACCCTTCTAGAGGACCCCAGGACCCTTCTAAAAGCCGCCAGACCCTTCTAGAGCCTCCCCGGATCATTCTAAAAGCCCATAGACGCTTCTAGATGCCCCCAGGACCATTCTAAAACCCTCCAGACATTTGTAGAGCCTCCCAGGACCCTTCTAAACGCCCCCAGACCATTCTAGAACCTCCCCGGATCCTTCTAAAAGTACCCAGACCCATCTGGATCCTCCCAGGACCCTTCTAAAAGACCCCAGACCCTTCTAGAGGCCCCAAGAACCCTTCTATATGCCCCCAGACCTTTCTAGAGGCCCCCAGGATCCTTCTAAAATCCCCCAGACCCTTCTAGAGCAACCCAGGACCCTTATAAATGCCCCCAGACACTTCTAGAGCCCCCCAGGACCTTCTAAAAGCCTCCAGACTTTTCTAGAGGCCCGCAGGACCCTTCTGAAAGCCCCCAGACCCTTCTAGATCCGCCCAGGACCCTTCTAAATGCCCCCAGACCATTCTAGAGCCCCCCATAACTCCTCTAAAAGCCCCCAGACCCTTCTAGAGAAGCCCAGGGCCCCTATAAAAGCACCCAGACCCTTCTAGAGCTCCCCAGGACCCTTCTAAAATCCCTCAGACCCTTCTAGAGCCCCCCAGGACCCTTCTAAAATCCCCCAGACCCTTCTAGAACCGCCCAGGACCTTTCTAAAACCACCCAGACCGATCTAGACCCTCCCCGGATCCTTCTAAAAGCCCCCACACCCTTCTAGAGCCACCCAGGACCCTTCAAAAAGACTCCAGACCATTCTAGAGCCCCCCAGGACCCTTCTAAAAGCCCCCAGACCCTTCTAGAGATTCCACGTATCCTTCTAAAAGCCCCCACACCCTTCTAGAGCCCCCCAGGACCCTTCTAAATGCCCCCAGACCAATCTAGAGCCCCCCAGGACTCTTCTAAAAGCATCCAGTCTCTTCTAGAGGCCACCAGGACCGTTCTGAATGCCCCCAGACCATTCTAGAGCCCATCAGGACCATTCTAAAAGCCTCCAGACCCTTCTACATGCCCCCAGGACCCTTCTGAAAGCCCCCAGACCCTTCTAGAGCTCCCCAGGACCCTTCCAAATACACCCAAACACTTCTAGCGACCCCCAGGACCCTTCTGAAAGCCAAAGACCCTTCTAGAGGCCCCCAGGACTATTCTAAAAAGCCCCAGACCCTTCTAGAGCCCCCCAGTACCAGTCTAAAAGAACCCAGACCCTTCTAGAGCTCCACAGGACCCTTCTAAAAGCCCCAGACCCTTCTAGACCCTCCCCGAATCCTTCTAAAAGCACCCAGACCCTTCTAGAGCCTCCCCGGACCCTTCTAAAAGGCCGCAGACAATTCTAGAGGCCCCCAGGACCATTCTAAAAGCACCCAGAGACTTCTAGATGCACCCAGGACCATTCTAAAAGCCCTCACACTCTTCTAGAGTCCAGCAGGACCCTTCTAAAAGCCGCCAGACCCTTCTAGAACCCCCAGGACCCTTCTAAAAGCCACCTGACGCTTCTAGAGACACGCAGGACCCTTCTAAATGCACCCAGACCCTTCTAGATTCTCCCAGGACCCTTCTAAAAGCCCCCAGACCCTTCTAGAGGCCCCTAGGGCCCCTCTAATGGTCCCCAGACCCTTCTAGAGCACCAAGGACCCTTCTAAAAGCCCCCAGACCCTTCTAGAGACCCGCAGGACCCATCTAAATGCCCCCAGACCTTTCTAGAGGCCCCCAAGATCCTTCTAAAATCCCCCAGACCCTTCTAGAGCCCCCCAGGACACTTCTAAAAGCCCCCAGACCCTTCTAGAGCTCCCCAGGACCCGTCTAAAACACCCAAGACCCTTCTAGAGGTCCCCAGGGCCCCTCTAGTAGTCCCCAGACCCTTCTAGAGCCCCCAAGGACCATTCTAAAAGCCCCCAGACACTTCAAGAGCTCCCCAGAACCCTTCTAAAATCCCCCAGACCCTTCTAGAGGCCCCTATGGCCCCTCTAATTGTCCCCAGACCCTTCTAGAGCCCCCAAGGACCCTTCTAAAAGCCCCCAGACCCTTCTAGAGACCCGCAGGACCCTTCTAAAAGACCCCATACCCTTGTAGACGATCCCTGGATCCTTCTAATAGCCCCCAGACCCTTCTAGAGCCCCCCAGGACCCTTCTAAAAGTCCCCAGACCCTTCTAGACCCTCCCTGGATCCTTCTAAAAGCACCCAGACCCTTCTAAAGCCTCCCAGGACCCTTATAAAATCCCTCAGACCATTCTAGAGCCCCCCAGGACCCTTCTAAAAGCTCCCAGACCCTTCTAGAGACCCGCAGGACCCATCTAAATGCCCCCAGACCCTTCTAGAGTTTCCCAGGACCCTTCTAAAAGCCCCCAGACCCTTCTAGAGCTCCCCAGGACCCTTCTAAAATACCCCAGACTCTTCTAGAGGCCTCCAGGGCCCCTCTAGTGGTCCCCAGACCCTTCTAGAGCCCCCAAGGACCATTCTAAAAGCCCCCAGACCATTCTAGAGGCCCCTAGGGCCCCTCTAATGGTCCCCAGACCCTTCTAGAGCCACAAGGACCCTTCTAAAAGCCCCCAGACCCTTCTAGAGACCCGCAGGACCCTTCTAAATGCCCCCAGACCTATCTAGAGGCCCCCAGGATCCTTCTAAAATACCCCAGACCCTTCTAGAGCCCTCCAGGACCCTTCTAAATGCCCCCAGACCCTTCTAGAGCCCCCCAGGACCATTCTAAAAGCCCTCAGACCCTTCTAGAGCCTCCCAGGACCCTTCTGAAAGCCCCCAGACCCTTCTAGATGCGCCCAGGACCCTTCTAAAAGACCCCAGACCATTCTAGAGCCCCCCAGGACTCTTCTAAAAGCCCCCAGACCCTTCTAGAGAAGTCCAGGGCCCTTCTAAAAGCACCCAGACCCTTCTAGAGCTCCCCAGGACCCTTCTAAAATCCCTCAGACCCTTCTAGAGCCCCCCAGGATCCTTCTAAAATCCCCCAGACCCTTCTAGAACCCCCCAGGACCATTCTAAAATCACCCAGACCATTCTAGACCCTCCCCGGATATTTCTAAAAGCACACAGACCCTTCTAGAACCTCCCAGGACCCTTCTAAAATCCATCAGACCATTCTAGAGCCTCCCAGGACCCTTCTAAAAGCCCCCAGATCCTTCTAGAGACCCGCAGGACCCTTCTAAAAGCCTCCAGACCCTTCTAGAGCAACCCAGGACCCTTCTAAAAGCCCCCAGACCCTTCTAGAAATTCCACGTATCCTTCTAAAAGCCCCCAGACCCATCTAGATCCCCCCAGGACCCTTCTAAATGCACCCAGACCCATCTAGAGCCCCCCAGGACCCTTCTAAAAGCATCCAGTCCCTTCTAGAGGCCACCAGGACCGTTCTGTATGCCCCCAGACCCTTCTAGAGCGCTCCAGGACCCTTCTAAAAGCCTCCAGACCCTTCTACATGCCCCCAAGACCCTTCTGAAAGCCCCCAGACCCTTCTAGAGCTCCCCAAGACCCTTCCAAATACACCCAGACACTTCTAGCGACTTCTGAAAGCCCCCAGACCCTTCTAGAGCTCCCCAGGACTCTTCTAAAAGGCCCCAGAGCCTTCTAGAGCCCCCCAGGAATCGTCTAAAAGACCCCAGACCCTTCTAGAGCTCCACAGGGACCCTTCTAAAAGCCCCCAGACCCTCTAGACCCTAACCGGATCCTTCTAAAAGCACCAGACCCTACTAGAGCCTCCCCGGACCCCTTCTACAACTCCTCAGACAATTCTAGAGGCCCCCAGGACCACTTCTAAAAGCACCCAGAGATTTCTAGATGACACCCAGGACCATTCTAAAAGCTCTCACACCCTTCTAGAGCCCCCCAGGACCCTTCTAAAAGCCGCCAGACCCTTCTAGAGCCCCACAGGACCCTTCTAAAAGCCCTCAGACCCTTCTAGAGACACGCAGGGACTTTCTAAATGCCCCCAGACCCTTCTAGAGTCTCCCAGGACCCTTCTAAAAGCCCCCAGACCCTTCTAGATCTCCCCAGGACCCTTCTAAAATACCCCAGACCTTTCTAGAGGCACACCCAGGGCCCCTCTAGTGGTCCCCAGACCCTTCTAGAGCTCCCCAGGACCCTTCTAAAAGCCCCCAGACCCTTCTAGAGGCCCCTAGGGCCCCTCTAATGGTCCCCCAGACCCTTCTAGAGCCCCCAAGGACCCTTCTAAAAGCCCCCAGACCCTTCTAGAGACCCGCAGGGACCCTTCTAAAACAACCCAGACCCTTGTTAGACCATCCAGGACCCTTCTAATATCCCCCAGACCCTTCTAGAGCCCCCAGGACCCTTCTAAAAGCCTCCAGACCCTTCTAGACCCTCCCCGGATCCTTCTAAAAGCACCCAGACCCTTCTAGAGCCCCCCAGGACCCTTATAAAAGCCCCCAGAGCCTTCTAGATGCCCCCAGGACCATTCTAAAAGCCCCCACACCATTCTAGAGCCACACCGGAACCTTCTAAAAAGCCTCCAGACCCCTTCTAGAGCCCCCCAGGACCCTTCTAAAAGCCCCCAGACCCTTCTAGAGGCCCCAGGACTCTTCTAAAAGCCGCCAGACCCTTCTAGAGGCCCCAAGGACTCTTCTAAAAGCCCCCAGACCCTTCTAGAGCCCCCCTGGACCCCTTCTAAAAGCCTCCAGACATTTGTAGAGCCCCCCAGGACCCTTCTAAATGCACCCAGACCAATCTAGACCCTCTCCGGATCCTTCTAAAAGCACCCAGACCCATCTGGATCCTCCCAGGACCCTTCTAAAAGACTCCAGACCCTTCTAGATGCGCCCAGGACCCTTCTAAAAGCACCCAGACCCTTCTAGAGGCCCCCAGGACCCTTCTGAAAACCCCCAGACCCTTCTAGAGCCCACCAGGACCCTTCTAAATGCCCCCAGACCCTTCTAGAGCCGCCCAGGGCCCTTCTAAAAGCCTCCAGACTTTTCTAGAGGCCCCCAGGACCCTTCTGAATGCCCCCAGACCCTTCTAGAGCCCCCCAGGACCCTTCTAAAAGACTCCAGACCCTTCTACAGCCCACCAGGACCCTTCTGAAAGCCCCCAGACCCTTCTAGAGCTACCGAGGACTCTTCTAAAATCCCCCAGACGCTTCTAGAGCCCCTTAGGACCCTTCTAAAAGCACCCAGACCCTTCTAGAGCCCCCTAGGCCCCTTCTAAAAGCACCCTGACCCTTCTAGAGCACCACAGGACCCTTCTAAAAGCCCCCAGACCCTTCTAGACCCTCCCCGAATCCTTCTAAAAGCACCCAGACCCTTCTAGAGCCTCCCAGGACCCTTCTAAAATCCCTCAGACAATTCTAGAGGCCCCCAGGACCCTTCTAAAGGCCCCCAGAGCCTTCTAGATGCCCCCAGGAACCTTCTAAAAGCCCTCACACCCTTCTAGAGCCCAACAGGACTATCCTAAAACTCCCCTGACCCTTCTAGAGCCCCCCAGGACACTTCTAAAAGCACCCAGACCCTTCTAGAGACCCGCAGGACCCATCTAAAAGCCCCCAGACCCTTCTAGAGCCCCCCAGGACCCTTCTAAAAGACTCCAGACCCTTCTACAGCCCCCCAGGACCCTTCTGAAAGCCCCCAGACCCTTCTAGAGCTACCCAGAACCCTTCTAAAATACCCCAGACCCTTCTAGAGCTCTCCAGGACCCTTCTAATATCCCCCAGACCCTTCTAGATGCCCCCAAGGCCCCTCTAATGATACTCAGACCCTTCTAGAGCCCCCAAGGACCCTTCTAACAGGACCCAGACCCTTCTAGAGACCCGCAGGACAATTCTAAAAGCCCCCAGACCCTTCTAGAGCCTCCCGGGACCCTTCTAAAAGACCCCAGACCCTTCTAGAGCTCCCCAGGACCCTTCTAAAAGCACCCAGACCCTTCTAGAGCCCCCCAGGACCCTATAAAAGCCCCCACACCCTTCTTGAGGCACCCAGGACCCTTCCAAAATACCCCAGACCCTTCTAGAGCCACCCAAAGACCCTTCTCAAAGAACCCAGACCCTTCGAGAGCCCACCAGGACACTTCTATAAGCCCCCAGACCCTTCTAGAGGACCCCAAGGCCCCTCTTAAGGACCCCCGTCTCTCCTAGAAGGGTCTCGGGGCTTTTAGATGGGCCCTGGGGGGCTCTAGAATGGTCTGGGGGCTTTTAGAAGGGTCCTGGGATTCTCTAGAAGGGTCTGGGGGCTTTTGAAAGTATCCTGGTGGCCTCTAGAATGGTGTGGGATATATCAGAGGGGTCCGGGGATGATCTAGAAGGGTCTGGGGACTTTTAGAAGGGTCCGGGGGGCCTCTAGAAGGGTCTGGAGGCTTTTAGAAGGGTCCTGCGAGGCTCTAGAAGGGTCCGGGGGCTTTTAGAGGGGTCCTGCGAGGCTCTAGAAGGGTCTGGGGGCTTTTAGAATGATCCGGAGAGGGTCTAGAAGGGTCTGGGTGCCTTTAGAAGGGTCCTGGGGGTCTCTAGAAGGGTCTGAGGGCTTTTAGAATGATCCGGGGAGGGTCTAGAAGAGTCTGGGGGCCTTTAGAATGGTCCTGGGGCTCTCTAGAAGGGTCTGGGTGCTTTTAGAAGGGTCCTGGGAGGCTCTAGAAGGGTTTGGGGGCTTTTAGAATGGTCCTGGGTGGCTCTAGAAGGTTCTGGTTGCTTTTCGAAGGGTCCTGGCTTATCTAGAAGGGTCTGGGGGCATTTAGAAGGGTCCTGGGTGGATCTAGAAGGTTCTGGAGGCTTTCAGAAGGGTCATGGGGGTCTCTAGAATGGTCTGGGGGCTTTTAGAAGGGTCCTGGGATGCTCTAGAAGGTTCTTTGGTCTTTCAGAAGGGTCCTGGGGGCCTCTATCAGGGTCTGGGTGCTTTTAGAAGGGTCCTGGGGGGCTCTAGAAGGGTCTTGGGGCTTTTAGAAGGGTCCTGGGGTGCTCTAGAAGGTTCTGGGGGCTTTTAGAAGGGTCCTGGTGTCCTCTAGAAGGGTCTGAGGGCTTTAGAATGGTCCCGGGAGGCTCTAGAATGGTCTGGGGTTTTTTAGAAGGATCCGGGGAGGGTCTAGAAGGGTCTGGGGGCTTTTAGAAGGGTCCTGGGGGCCTCTAGAAGGGTCTGGAGGCATTTAGATGGGTCATAGGGGGCTCTAGAAGGGTCAGGGGGCTTTTAGAAGGGTCCTGGGGGGCTCTAGAAGGGTCTGGGGGCTTTTAGAATGATCCGGGGACGGTCTAGAAGGGTCTGGGTGCTTTTTGAAGGATCCTAGGGGGCTCTAGAAGGGTCTGAGCGCGTTTAGAAGGATCCGGGGAGTGTCTAGAAGGGTCTGGGGGCTTTTAGAAGGGTCCTGGGGGTCTCTAGAAGGGTCTGGTGGCTTTTAGAAGGGTCCTGGGAGGCTCTAGAAGGGTCTGGGTGCTTTTATAAGGGACCGGGGAGCCTCTAGAAGGGTCTGGGTGATTTTAGAAAGGTCCTGGGGGGCTCTAGAAGGGTCTAGAGGCTTTTAGACGAGTCCTGGGGGCCTCTAGAAGGGTCTGGGGGCTTTTAGAAGGGTCCTGGGTGGATCTAGATTGGTCTGGGGGCTTGTAGAAGGGTCCTGGGGGGCTCTAGAAGGGTCTGGCTGCTTGTAGAATGGTCCTGGGGGGGCTCTAGAAGGGTCTGGTTGCTTTTAGAAGGGTCCTGGGGGCCTCTAGAAGGGTCTGGGGGCTTTTAGAAGGGTCCTTGGGGGCTCTAGAAGGGTCTGGGTGCTTGTAGAAAGGTCCTGGTAGGCTCTAGAATGGTCTGGGGGCTTTTAGAAGGGTCCTGGGGTGCTCTAGAATGGTCTGGGTGCTTTTAGAATGGTCCTGGGAGGCTCTAGAAGGGTCTGGGGGCTTTTAGAAGGGTCCTGGGTGGCTCTAGAATGGTCTGGGGGCTTTTAGAAGGGTCCTGGGAGGATCTAGAAGAGTCTGGGGGCTTTTAGAAGGATCCTGGGGGGCTCTAGAAGGGTCTGGGGGCTTTTAGAATGGTCCTGGGATGCTCTAGAAGGGTCTTGGTGCTTTTAGAAGGGTCCTGGAGGACTCTAGAAGGTTCTGGGTGCTTTCGGAAAGGTCCAGGGGGCCTCTAGAAGGGTCTGGAGGCCTTTAGAAGGGTCCGGGGGGGCTCTAGAATGGTCTGGGGGCTTTTAGACGGGTCCTGGCGTGCTCTAGAAAGGTCTGGGGACTTTTAGAAGGGTCCTGGGGTGCTCTAGAAGGGACGGGGTGCCTTAAGAGGAGGCCTGGGGGGCTCTAGAAGTGTCTGGGGTCTTTTAGAAGGGTCCTGGGGTGCTCTAGAAGGGTCTGGGGTCTTTTAGAAATGTCCTGGGGGGGTCTAGAAGGGTCTGGGGGCTTTTAGAATGGTCCTGGGAGGCTCTAGAATGGTCTGTGTGCTTTTAGAAGGGTTCTGGGTGCCTCTTGAAGGGTCTGGGGGCATTTAGAAGGGTCCTGGGGGGCTCTAGAAGGGTCTAGGGGCTTTTAGAAGGGTACTGGGGGCTCTAGAAGGGTCTGGGTGCTTTTAGAATGATCCTGGGGGACTCTAGAAGGGTCTGGGGTCTTTTCGAAGGATCCGGGGAGGGTCTAGAAGGGTCTGGGGGCTTTTAGAAGTGTCCTAGGGGACTCTAGAAGGGTCTGGGGGCTTTTAGATGGGTCCGAGGGGGCTCTAGAAGGGTCTGGGGGCTTTTGGAATGATCCTGGGGGGCTCTAGAAGGGTCTGGGGGCTTTGAGAATGATCCTGGGGGTCTCTAGAAGGGTCTGGGGGCTTTTAGAATGATCCGGGGACCGTCTAGAAAGGCCTGGGTGCTTTTTGAAGGATCCTAGGTGGCTCTAGAAGGGTCTGGGGGCTTTTAGAAGGATCCGGGGAGGGTCTAGAAGGGTCTGGGGGCTTTTAGAAGGGTCCTGGGTTTCTCTAGAAGGGTCTGGTTGCTTTTAGAAGGCTACTGGGAGGCTCTAGAAGGGTCTGGGTGCTTTTATAAGGGTCCGGGGAGCCTCTAGAAAGGTCTGGGTGCTTTTAGAAAGGTCCTGGAGGGCTCTAGAAGGGTCTAGAGGCTTTTAGACGGGTCCTGTGGGCCTCTAGAAGGGTCTGGGTTCTTTTAGAAGGGTCCTAGGTGGATCTAGAAGAGTCTGGGGGCTTGTAGAAGGGTCCTGGGGGGCTCTAGAAGGGTCTGGGGGCTTTTAGAAGGGTCCTGGGGGCATCTAGAAAGATCTGGGAGCTTTTAGAAGGGTTCTGGGGAACTCTAGAAGGGTCTGGGGTCTTGTAGAAGGGTCCTGGGTGCCGCTAGAAGGGTCTGGGGTCTTTTAGAAGGGTCCTGGGGTGCTCTAGAATGGTCTGGGGGCTTTTAGAAGGGACTTGGGGTGCTCTAGAAGCGTCTGGGGGCTTTTAGAAGGGTCCTGGGGGGCTCTAGAAGGGTCTGAGGGCTTTTAGAAGGGTCCTGGGTGGCTCTAGAAGGGTCTGGGGGCTTTTAGATGGGTCCTGGGGGTCTCTAGAAGGGTCTGGGGGCTTTTAGAAGCGTCCTGGGTGGCTCTAGAAGGGTCTGGGGGCTTTTAGAAGGGTCCTGGGGGTCTCTAGAAGGGTCTGGGAGCTTTTAGAAGGGTCCTGGGAGGCTCTAGAAGGTTCTGGGGTCTTTCAGAAGGGTCCAGGGGTCCTCTAGAAGGGTCTGGAGGCTTTTAGAAGGGTCCGGGGGGGCTCTAGAAGGGTCTGGGGGCTTTTAGAAGGGTCCAGGGGTCCTCTAGAAGGGTCTGGAGGCTTTTAGAAGGGTCCGGGGGGGCTCTAGAAGGGTCTGGGGGCTTTTAGAAGGGTCCTGGAGTGCTCTAGAAGGGTCTGGGGGCTTTTAGAATGCTCCTGGGGATCTCTAGAATTGTCTGGGGTCTTTTTGAAAGATCCGGGGAGTGTCTAGATGTGTCTGCGGCCTTTCTGAAGGGTCCTGGGGGGCTCTGGAAGGGTCTGGGGGCTTTTAGAAGGGTCCTGGGGGCGTCTAGAAGGGTCTGGGGGCTTTTAGAATGGTCCTGGGAGGCTCTAGAAGGGTCTGGGTGCTTTTAGAAGGGTCCTGGGGCCCTCTAGAGGGGTCTGAGTGCTTTTAGAAGGGTCATGGGGGTCTCTAGAAGGGTCTGGGGGCTTTTGGAATGATCCGGGGAGGGTCTAGAAGGTTCTGGGGGCTTTTAGAAGGGTCCTGGGGGGCTCTAGAAGGGTCTGGGATCTATTAGATTGGTCCGGGGGGGCTCTAGAAGGGTCTGGGGGGTTTTAGAAGGCTCCTGGGAGGCTCTAGAATGGTCTGGGGGCTTTTAGAATGTTCCTGGGGTTCTCTAGAAGGGTCTGGGGACTTATAGAAGGGTCCTGGGGGACTCTAGAAGGGTCTGAGAACTATTAGAGTGGTTCGGGGGTCTCTAGAAGGTTCTGGAGGCTTTCAGAAGGGTCATGGGTGTCTCTAGAATGGTCTGGGGGCTTTTAGAAGGGTCCTGGGGAGCCCTAGAAGGGTCTGGGTTCTTTTAGAAGGGTCCTGGGGGGCTCTAGAAGGGTCTTGGGGCTTTTAGAAGGGTCCTGGGGTGCTCTAGAAGGGTCTGGGGACTTTTAGAAGGGTCCTGGTGTGGTCTAGAATGGACGGGGTGCCTTAAGAGGGCCCTGGGGACCTCTAGATTGGTCTGGGGGCTTTTAGAATGGTCCTGGGGGGCTCTAGAAGGGTCTGTAGGCTTTTAGAAGGGTCCTGGGGCTCTAGAAGGGTCTGGAGGCTTTTAGAAGTGTCCTGGTGTCCTCTAGAAGGGTCTGAGGGCTTTAGAATGGTCCCGGGAGGCTCTAGAATGGTCTGGGGTTTTTTAGAAGGATCCGGGGAGGGTCTAGAAGGGTCTGGGGGCTTTTAGAAGGGTCCTGGGGGCCTCTAGAAGGGTCTGGGGGCATTTAGATGGGTCATAGGGGGCTCTAGAAGGGTCAGGGGGCTTTTAGAAGGGTCCTGGGGGGCTCTAGAAGGGTCTGAGGGCGTTTAGAAGGATCCGGGGAGTGTCTAGAAGGGTCTGGGGGCTTTTAGAAGGGTCCTGGGGGTCTCTAGAAGGGTCTGGTGGCTTTTAGAAGGGTCCTGGGAGGCTCTAGAAGGGTCGGGGTGCTTTTATATGGGACCGGTTAGCCTCTAGAAGGGTCTGGGTGCTTTTAGAAAGGTCCTGGGGGTCTCTAGAAGGGTCTAGAGGCTTTTAGACGAGTCCTGGGGGCCTCTAGAAGGGTCTGGGGGCTTTTAGAAGGGTCCTGGGTGGATCTAGATTGGTCTGGGGGCTTTTAGAAGGGTCCTGGGGGGCTCTAGAAGGGTCTGGGTGCTTGTAGAATGGTCCTGGGGGGGCTCTAGAAGGGTCTGGTTGCTTTTAGAAGGGTCCTGGGAGGATCTAGAAGTGTCTGGGGGCTTTTAGAAGGATCCTGGGAGGCTCTAGAAGGTTCTGGGGGCTTTTAGAATGGTCCTGGGATGCTCTAGAAGGGTCTTGGTGCTTTTAGAAGGGTCCTGGAGGGCTCTAGACGGTTCTGGGTGCTTTCAGAAAGGTCCAGGGGGCCTCTAGAAGGGTCTGGAGGCCTTTAGAAGGGTCCGGGGAGGCTCTAGAATGGTCTGGGGGCTTTTAGACGGGTCCTGGCGTGCTCTAGAAAGGTCTGGGGACTTTTAGAAGGGTCCTGGGGTGCTCTAGAAGGGATGGGGTGCCTTAAGAGGAGGCCTGGGGGGCTCTAGAAGTGTCTGGGGGCTTATTAGAAGGGTCCTGGGGTGCTCTAGAAGGGTCTGGGGTCTTTTAGAAGGATCCGGGGAGTGTCTATAAGTGTCTGCGGCCTTTCAGAAGGGTCCTGGGGGGCTCTAGAAGGGTCTGGGGGCTTTTAGAAGGGTCCTGGGGGGGTCTAGAAGGGTCTGGGGTCTTTTAGAATGGTCCTGGGAGGCTCTAGAATGGTCTGGGTGCTTTTAGAAGTGTTCTGGGTGCCTCTTGAAGGGTCTGGGGGCATTTAGAAGGGTAATGGGGGGCTCTAGAAAGGTCTAGGGGCTTTTAGAAGGGTACTGGGGGGCTCTAGAAGGGTCTGGGGGCTTTTAGAATGATCCTGGGGGGCTCTAGAAGGGTCTGGGGTCTTTTCGAAGGATCCGGGGAGGGTCTAGAAGGGTCTGGGGGCTTTTAGAATTGTCCTAGGGGACTCTAGAAGGGTCTGGGGGCTTTTAGATGGGTCCTAGGGGGCTCTAGAAGTGTCTGGGGGCTTTTGGAATGATCCTGGGGGGCTCTAGAAGGGTCTGGGGGCTTTTAGAATGATCCTGGGGGGCTCTAGAAGGGTCTGGGGACTTTTAGAAGGGTCCTGGTGTGGTCTAGAATGGACGGGGTGCCTTAAGAGGGCCCTGGGGACCTCTAGATTGGTCTGGGGGCTTTTAGAATGGTCCTGGGGGGCTCTAGAAGGGTCTGTAGGCTTTTAGAAGGGTCCTGGGGCTCTAGAAGGGTCTGGAGGCTTTTAGAAGTGTCCTGGTGTCCTCTAGAAGGGTCTGAGGGCTTTAGAATGGTCCCGGGAGGCTCTAGAATGGTCTGGGGTTTTTTAGAAGGATCCGGGGAGGGTCTAGAAGGGTCTGGGGGCTTTTAGAAGGGTCCTGGGGGCCTCTAGAAGGGTCTGGGGGCATTTAGATGGGTCATAGGGGGCTCTAGAAGGGTCAGGGGGCTTTTAGAAGGGTCCTGGGGGGCTCTAGAATTTTCTGGGGGCTTTTAGAATGATCCGGGGACGGTCTAGAAGGGTCTGGGTGCTTTTTGAAGGATCCTAGGGGGCTCTAGAAGGGTCTGAGGGCGTTTAGAAGGATCCGGGGAGTGTCTAGAAGGGTCTGGGGGCTTTTAGAAGGGTCCTGGGGGTCTCTAGAAGGGTCTGGTGGCTTTTAGAAGGGTCCTGGGAGGCTCTAGAAGGGTCGGGGTGCTTTTATATGGGACCGGTTAGCCTCTAGAAGGGTCTGGGTGCTTTTAGAAAGGTCCTGGGGGTCTCTAGAAGGGTCTAGAGGCTTTTAGACGAGTCCTGGGGGCCTCTAGAAGGGTCTGGGGGCTTTTAGAAGGGTCCTGGGTGGATCTAGATTGGTCTGGGGGCTTTTAGAAGGGTCCTGGGGGGCTCTAGAAGGGTCTGGGTGCTTGTAGAATGGTCCTGGGGGGGCTCTAGAAGGGTCTGGTTGCTTTTAGAAGGGTCCTGGGAGGATCTAGAAGTGTCTGGGGGCTTTTAGAAGGATCCTGGGAGGCTCTAGAAGGTTCTGGGGGCTTTTAGAATGGTCCTGGGATGCTCTAGAAGGGTCTTGGTGCTTTTAGAAGGGTCCTGGAGGGCTCTAGACGGTTCTGGGTGCTTTCAGAAAGGTCCAGGGGGCCTCTAGAAGGGTCTGGAGGCCTTTAGAAGGGTCCGGGGAGGCTCTAGAATGGTCTGGGGGCTTTTAGACGGGTCCTGGCGTGCTCTAGAAAGGTCTGGGGACTTTTAGAAGGGTCCTGGGGTGCTCTAGAAGGGATGGGGTGCCTTAAGAGGAGGCCTGGGGGGCTCTAGAAGTGTCTGGGGGCTTATTAGAAGGGTCCTGGGGTGCTCTAGAAGGGTCTGGGGTCTTTTAGAAGGATCCGGGGAGTGTCTATAAGTGTCTGCGGCCTTTCAGAAGGGTCCTGGGGGGCTCTAGAAGGGTCTGGGGGCTTTTAGAAGGGTCCTGGGGGGGTCTAGAAGGGTCTGGGGTCTTTTAGAATGGTCCTGGGAGGCTCTAGAATGGTCTGGGTGCTTTTAGAAGTGTTCTGGGTGCCTCTTGAAGGGTCTGGGGGCATTTAGAAGGGTAATGGGGGGCTCTAGAAAGGTCTAGGGGCTTTCAGAAGGGTCCAGGGGTCCTCTAGAAGGGTCTGGAGGCTTTTAGAAGGGTCCGGGGGTGCTCTAGAAGGGTCTGGGTGCTTTTAGAAGGGTCCTGGGGCCCTCTAGAAGGGTCTGAGTGCTTTTAGAAGGGTCATGGGGGTCTCTAGAAGGGTCTGGGGGCTTTTAGAATGATCCGGGGAGGGTCTAGAAGGTTCTGGGGGCTTTTAGAAGGGTCCTGGGGGGCTCTAGAGGGGTCTTGGGGCTTTTAGAAGGGTCCCGGGGTTCTCTAGAAGGGTCTGGGGGCATTTAGAAGTATCCTGGGGGCCTCTAGAAGGGTCTGGGATCTATTAGAGTGGTCCGGGGGGGCTCTAGAAGGGTCTGGGTGCTTTTAGAATGTTCCTGGGGTTCTCTAGAAGGGTCTGGGGACTTATAGAAGGGTCCTGGGGGCCTGTAGAAGGGTCTGAGAACTATTAGAGTGGTTCGGGGGGGCTCTAGAAGGGTCTGGAGTCTTTTAGAAGGGTCTTGGGGGGCTCTAGAAGGGTCTGGGGGCTTTTAGAATGTTCCTGGGGTTCTCTAGAAAGGTCTGGGGACTTATAGAAGGGTCCAGGGGGCCTCTAGAAGGGTCTGAGAACTATTAGAGTGGTTCGGGGGGGCTCTAGAAGGGTCTGGAGGCTTTTAGAAGGGTCTTGGGGGGCTCTAGAAGGGTCTGGGGTCTTTTAGAATGATCCGGGGAGGGTCTAGAAACGTCGGGGTGCTATTAGAAGGGTCCTGGGAGGCTCTACAAGGGTCTGGGGGCTTTTAGAATGATCCGGGGAGGGTCTAGAAGGGTCTGGGGGCCTTTAGAAGGGTCCTGGGGGGCTCTAGAATGGTCTGGGGGCTTTTAGAATGATCCTGGGGGGCTCTAGAAGGGTCTGGGGGCTTTTAGAATGATCCTGGGGGGCTCTAGAAGGGTCTGGGGTCTTTTCGAAGGATCCGGGGAGGGTCTAGAAGGGTCTGGGGTCTTTTAGAAGGGTCCTAGGGGCCTCTAGAAGGGTCTGGGGGCTTTTAGATGGGTCCTAGGGGACTCTAGAAGGGTCTGGGGGCTTTTAGAATGATCCTGGGGGGCTCTTGAAGGGTCTGGGGGCTTTTAGAATGATCCGGGGAGGGTCTAGAAAGGTCTGGGTACCTTTAGAATGGTATTGGGTTGCTCTAGAAGTGTCTGGGTGCTTTTAGAAGGGTCCTGGGAGGCTCTAGAAGGGTCTGGGGGCTTTTAGAAGAGTCCTGGTTGGCTCTAAAGGGTTCTGGGGGGTTTTAGAAGGGTCCTAGGGGCCTCTAGAAGGGTCTGGGGGCTTATAGAAGGGTCCTGGGATGCTCTAGATGGGTCTGGGTGCTTTTATAAGGGTCCTCGGATGCTCTAGAAGGGTCTGGGTGCTTTTAGAATTGTCCTGGGGGGCTCTAGAATGTTCTGAGGTCTTTCAGAAGGGTCCTGGGGTGATCTAGAAGGGTCTGGGTGCTTTTAGAAGGGTCCTGGGGGGCTCTAAAATGGTCGGGGGTCTTTTAGAAGGGTCCTGGGTGGCTCTAGAAGGGTCTGGGGGCTTTTAGAAGGGTCCGGGGGGGCTCTAGAAGGGTCTGGGGAATTTTAGAAGGGTCCTCGGATTCTCTAGAAGGGTCTGGGGGCTTTTAGAAGGGTCCTGGAGTGCTCTAGAACGTTCTGGGGGCTTTCAGAAGGGTCCTGGTTGTCTCTAGAAGGGTCTGGGGGCTATGAGAAGGGTCCTGGGGGGCTCTAGAAGGGTCTGGGTGCCTTTAGAATGGTCCTGGGTGACTCTAGAATGTTCTGCTGGCTTTCAGAAGGGTCCTGGGGTCCTCTAGAAGGGTCTGGGGGCTTTTCGAAGGGTCCTGGGAGTCTCTAGAAGGGTCTAGGGGCTTTTAGAAGGGTCCTGGATGCTCTAGAATGGTCTGGGGGCTTTTAGAAGGGTCCTGGGAGGCTCTAGAAGGGTCTGGGGGCTTTTAGAAAGGTCCTGGGAGGATCTAGATGGGTCTGGGGGCTTGTAGATGGGTCCTGGGGGGCTCTAGAAGGTTCTGGGTGCTTTTAGAATGGTCCTGGGTGGCTCTAGAAGGGTCTGGGGGCTTTTAGAAGGGTCCGGTGGGGCTCTAGAAGGGTCTGGGGGCTTTTAGAAGTGTACTGGGTTGCTCTAGAAGTGTCTGGGGAATTTTAGAAGGGTCCTCGGATGCTCTAGAAGGGTCTGGGTGCTTTTAGAAAGGTCCTGGAGGGCTCTAGAAGGTTCTGGGGGTTTTCAGAAGGGTCCTGGGAGTCTCTAGAAGGGTCTGGGCGCTTTTAGAAGGGTCCTGGGGGGCTCTAGAAGGGTCTGGGTGTATTTAGAAGGGTCCTGGGTGACTCTAGAATGTTCTGCTGGCTTTCAGAAGGGTCCTAGGGTCCTCTAGAAGGGTCTGGGGTCTTTTAGAAGGGTCCGGGGGGGCTCTAGAATGTTCTGGGGGCTTTTAGAAGGGTCCTGGGTCCTCTAGAATTGTCTGGGGGCTTTTAGAAAGGTCCTGGGAGGGTTTAGAAGGGTCTGGGGGCTTTTAGAAGGGTCCTGGGGGGCTCTAGAAGGGTCTGGGAGCTTTTAGTAGGGTCCTGGGGGGCTCTAGAAGGGTCTGGGGTCTTTTAGAATGGTACGGGGGGGCTCTAGAAGGGTCTGGGGGCTTTTAGAAGGGTCCTGGAGGCCTCTAGAAGGATCTGGGGGCTTTTAGATGGGTCCTGGGGTTCTCTAGAAGGGTCTGGGGGCATTTAGAAGGGTCATGATGGGCTCTAGATGGGTCTGGGGGCTTTTAGAATGATCCGGGGACGGTCTAGAAGGGTCTTTATGCTTTTTGAAGGATCCTAGGCGGCTCTAGAAGGGTCTGGGGTCTTTTAGAAAGGTCCTGGGCGGCTCTAGAAGGGTCTGGGGTCTTTTAGAAAGGTCCTGGGGGGCTCTAGAAGGGTCTGGGGGCTTTTAGAATGGTCAGGGGAGGCTCTAGAAGGGTCTAGAGGCTTTTAGAAGGGTCCTGGGGGCCTCTAGAAAGGTCTGGGGGCGTTTAGAAGGGACCTGTGAGGCTCTGGAAGGGTCTGGGTGCTTTTATAAGGGTCCTGGGGGCCTCTAGAAGGGTCTGGGGGCTTTTATAAGGGTCCGGGGGGGCTCTAGAAGAATCTGGGGACTTTTAGAAGGGTCCTGGTGGCATCTAGACGTGTCTGGGGGTATTAGAAGGGTCCTGGGGTTCTCTAGAAGGGTCTGGGGGCTTGTAGAAGGGTAATGGGAGGCTCTGGAAAGGTCTGGGTGCTTTTATAAGGGTCCTGGCGGCCTGTAGAAGGGTCTGGGGGCTTTTACAAGGGTCCGGGGGGGATCTAGAAGAATCTGGGGACTTTTAGAAGGGTCCTGGGTGTCTCTAGAAGGGTCTGGGGGCTTTTAGAAGGGTCCGGGGGGGCTCTAGAAGGGTCTGGGGAATTTTAGATGGGTCCTCGGATTCTCTAGAAAGGTCTGGGGGCTTTTAGAAGGGTCCTGGAGGGCTCTAGATGGTTCTGGGGGCTTTCAGAAGGGTCCTGGGGGTCTCTAGAAGGGTCTGGGAGCTTTTAGAAGGGTCCTTGGGGGCTCTAGAAAAGTCTGGTTGCTTTTAGAAGGGTACTGGGAGCCTCTAGAAGGGTCTGGGTGCATTTATAAGGGTCCGGGGAGCCTCTAGAAGGGTCTGGGTGATTTTAGAAAGGTCCTGGGGGGCTCTAGAAGGGTCTGGGGGCTTTTAGAAGGGTCCGGGGGGGCTCTAGAAGGGTCTGGGTGCTTTTAGAAAGGTCCTGGGGTGCTCTAGAAGGGTCTGGGGAATTTTAGAAGGGTCCTCGGATGCTCTAGAAGGGTCTGGTCGCTTTTAGAAGGGTCCTGGGGGGCTCTAGAAGGGTCTGGGTGCCTTTAGAAGGGTCCTGGGTGACTCTAGAATGTTCTGCTGGCTTTCAGAAGGGTCCTGGGGTCCTCTAGAAGGGTCTGGGTGCTTTTGGAAGGGTCCTGGGTGGCTCTAGAAGGGTCTGGGGGCTTTTAGAAGGGTCCTGGGGTGCTCTAGAATGGTCTGGGGGCTTTTAGAAGGGTCCTGGGAGGCTCTAGAAGGGTCTGGGGGCTTTTAGAAAGGTCCTGGGTGGCTCTAGAAGGGTCTGGGTGCTTTTCAAAGGGTCCTGGGATTCTCTAGAAGGGTCTGGGGGCTTATAGAAGGTTCCTGGGAGGCTCTAGATGGGTCTGGGTGCTTTTAGAAGGGTCCTGGGATGCTCTAGAAGGGTCTTGGGGCTTGTAGAAGGGTCTTGGGGGGCTCTAGAAGGTTCTCGGTGCTTTTAGAAGGGTCATGGGTGGCTCTAGAAGGGTCTGGGTGCTTTTAGAAGTGTCCTGGGGTGATCTAGAAGGGTCTGGGGAATTTTAGAAGGGTCCTCGGATGCTCTAGAAGGGTGTGGGTGCTTTTAGAAGGGTCCTGGAGGGGTCTAGAAGGTTCTGGGGCTTTCAGAAGGGTCCTGGGGGTCTCTAGAAGGGTCTGGGCGCTTTTAGAAGGGTCCTGGGGGGCTCTAGAAGGGTCTGGGTGCCTTTAGAAAGGTCCTGGGTTACTCTAGAATGTTCTGCTAGCTTTCAGATGGGTCCTGGGGTCATCTAGAAGGGTCTCGGGTCTTTTAGAAGGGTCCGGGGGGGCTCTAGAAGGGTCTGGGGACTTTTAGAAGGGTTCTGGGGTGCTCTAGAAGGGACTGGGTTCCTTAAGAGGGGCCCTTGGTGCCTCTTGAATGGTCTGGGGGCATTTAGAAGGGTCCTGGGGGACTCTAGAAGGGTCTAGGGACTTTTAGAAGGGTACTGGGGGGCTCTAGAAGGGTCTGGGGGCTTTTAGAATGATCCTGGGGGGCTCTAGAATGGTCTGGGGCCTTTTCGAAGGATCCGGGGAGGGTCTAGAAAGGTCTGGGTGCTTTTTGAAGGATCCTAGGGGGCTCTAGAAGGGTCTGGTTGCTTTTAGAAAGGTACTGGGAGGCTCTAGAAGGGTCGGGGTGCTTTTATAAGGGTCCGGGGAGCCTCTAGAAGGGTCTGGGTGATTTTAGAAATGTCCTGGGTGGCTCTAGAAGGGTCTAGAGGCTTTTAGACGGGTCCTGGGGGCCTCTAGAAGGGTCTGGGTGCTTTTAGAAGGGTCCTGGGGGGCTCTAGAAGTGTCTGGGGGCTTGTAGAATGGTCCTGGGGGGCTCTAGAAGGGTCTGGGGGCTTTTAGAAGGGTCCTGGTGGCTTCTAGAAGGGTCTGGGAGCTTTTAGAATGGTCCTGGGGGGCTCTAGATCTGTCTGGGGGCTTTTAGAAGGGTCCTGGGGTGCTCTAGAAGGATCTGCGGGCTTTTAGATGGGTCCTGGGGTGCTCTAGAAGGGTCTTGGGGCATTTAGAAGGGTCCTGAGGGGCTCTAGAAGGGTCTGGGGCCTTTTAGAATGATCCGGGGACGGTCTAGAAGGGTCTTTATGCTTTTTGAAGG
Organism: Clamator glandarius; assembly: GCA_033459285.1. NCBI lineage: Eukaryota > Metazoa > Chordata > Aves > Cuculiformes > Cuculidae > Clamator > Clamator glandarius. The sequence continues at coordinate 166,795 of JAUNZM010000991.1, forward strand.
ATCCTAGGCGGCTCTAGAAGGGTCTGGGGTCTTTTAGAAGGGTCCTGGGGGGCTCTAGAAGGGTCTGGGGGCTTTTAGAATGGTCCTGGGAGGCTCTAGAAGGGTCTGGGGGCTTTTAGAAGTGTTCTGAGGGGCTCTAGAAAGGTCTAGAGGCTTTTAGAAGGGTCCTGGGGGCCTCTAGAAGTGTCTGGGGGCGTTTAGAAGGGAAATGTGAGGCTCTGAAAGGGTCTGGTTGCTTTTATAAGGGTCCTGGGGGCCTCTAGAAGGGTCTGGGGGCTTTTACAAGGGTCCGGGGGGGCTCTAGAAGGGTCTGGGGGCTTTTACAAGGGTCCGGGGGGGCTCTAGAAGGGTCTGGGGACTTTTAGAAGGGTCCTGGTGGCCCCTAGACGGGTCTGGGGGCTATTAAATGGGTCCTGGGGGGCTCTAGAAGGGTCTGGGTGCTTGTAGAAGGGTCCTGGGGGGGTCTAGAACGGTCTGGGGGCTTTTAGAAGGGTCCTGGGGGTCTCTAGAAGGGTCTGGGTGCTTTTAGATGGGTCCTAGGGGGCAATAGAAGGGTCAGGGGGCTTTTAGAATGATCCTGGGGGGCTCTAGAAGGGTCTGGGGGCTTTTAGAATGATCCAGGGACGGTCTAGAAGGGTCTGGGTGCTTTTTGAAGGATCCTAGGGGGCTCTAGAAGGGTCTGGGGTCTTTTAGAATGATCCGGGGAGGGTCTAGAAGTGTCTGGGTGCTTTTAGAAGGGTCCTGGGGGTCTCTAGAAGGGTCTGGTGGCTTTTAGAAGGGTCCTGGGAGGCTCTGGAAGGGTCTGGGTGCTTTTATAAGGGTCCGGGGAGCCTCTAGAAGGGTCTGGGTGCTTTTGGAAAGGTCCTGGAGTGCTCTAGAAGGGTCTAGAGGCTTTTAGACGGGTCCTGGTGTGCTCTAGAAGGGACGGGGGGGCTTAAGAAGGGCCCTGGGGCCTCTAGAAGGGTCTGGGGGCTTTTAGAAGGGTCCTGGGGGGCTCTAGAAGGGTTTGGAAGTTTTTAGAAGCGTCCTGGGGGCTCTAGAAGGGTCTGGGGGCTTTTAGAAGGGTCCTAGGGGGCTCTAGAAGGGTCTGGGGTCTTTTATACTGTCCTGGGGGTCTGTAGAAGGGTCTGGGTGCTTTTAGAAGGGTCCTGTGGGGCTCTAGAAGGATCTGGGGGCTTTCAGAAGGGTCGTGGGGGCCTCTAGAAGGGTCTAGGGGCTCTTAGAAGGGTCCGGGGGAGCTCTAGAAGGGTCTGGGGGCTTTTAGAAGGTCCTGGGGTGCTCTAGAAGGGTCTGGGGGCTTTTAGAAGGGTCCTAGTGTGCTCTAGAAGGTACGGGGGGGCTTAAGAGGGGCCCTGGGGCCTCTAAAAGTGTCTGGTGTCTTTTAGAAGGGTCCTGGGGGGCTGTATAAGGGTCTGGAGGATTTTAAATGGGTCCGGGGGGGCTCTAGAAGGGTCTGGGTGCTTTTAGAAGGGTCCTGGGGTGCTCTAGAAGAGTCTGGGGGCTTTTATAGGGTCCTCGGGGTCTGTAGAAGGGTCTGGGGGCTTTCAGAAGGGTCCTGGGGGACTCTAGAAGGGTCTGGGTGCTTTTAGAAGGGTACCGGGGGGCTCTAAAAGGGTCTGGGTGCTTTTAGAATGGTCCTGGGGGCCTCTAGAAGGGTCTGGGGGCTTTTAGAAGGGTCCTGGGATGCTCTAGAAGGGTCTGGGGGCTTTTAGAAAGGTCCTGGGGTGCTCTAGAAGGGTCTGGGTGCTTTTAGAAGGATCCGGGGAGGGTCTAGAATGGTCTGGGGGCTTTTAGAATGGTCCTGGGGGGCTCTAGAAGGGTCTGGGTGCTTTTAGAAGGGTCCTGTGGGGCTCTAGAAGGGTCTGGGGGCTTTTAGAAGTGTCCTGGGGGTCTCTAGAAGGGTCTGTAGGCTTTTATAGGGTCCTCGGGGTCTGTAGAAGTGTCTGGGTGCTTTTAGAAGGGTCCTGTGGGGCTCTAGAAGGTTCTGGGGGCTTTCAGAAGGGTCCTGGGGGCCTCTAGAAGGGTCTAGTGGCTTTTAGAAGGGTCCGGGGGGGCTCTAGAAGGGTCTGGGGGCTTTTAGAAGGGTCCTGGGCTGATCTGGAAGGGTCTGGGGACTTTTAGAAGGGTCCTGGGCTGCTCTAGAAGGGACGGGGTGCCTTAAGAGGGGCCCTGGGGGGCTCTAGAATGGTCTGGGGTCTTTTAGAAGGGTCCTGGGGTGCTATAGAAGGGTCTGGGGCCTTTTAGAATGGTCCTGGGGATCTCTAGAAGTGTCTGGGGGCTTTTAGAATTATCCGGAGAGGGTCTAGAAGTTTCTGCGGCCTTTTAGAAGGGTCCTGGGGGGCTCTAGAAGGGTCTGGGGGCTTTTAGAAGGGTCTTGGCGTGCTCTAAAATGGTCTGGGGGCCTTAAGATGGGCCCTGGGTACATCTAGAAGGGTCTAGGGGCTTTTAGAAGGGTCCTGGGGGGCTCTAGAAGGGTGTGGGGGATTTTAGAAGGGTCCTGGGGGGCTCTAGAAGGGTCTGGGGGCTTTTAGAAGGGTCCTGGGGGGCTCTAGAAAGGTATGGGGGCTTTTAGAAGGATCCGGGGAGGGTCTAGAAGGGTCTGGGGGCTTTTAGAAGGGTCCTGGTTGCCTCTAGAAGGGTCTCGGGACTTTTAGAAGGGTCCTGGGGGCCTCTAGAAGGGTCTGGGGTCTTTTAGAATGGTCCTGGGGGGCTCTAGAAGGGTCTGGGGGCTTTTAGATGTGTCCTGGGGGGCTCTAGAATGGTCTGGGGTCTTTTAGATGGGTCCTAGGGGGCTCTAGAATGGTCTGCGGGCTTTTAGAATGATCCTGGGGGGCTCTAGAAGGGTCTGGGGGCTTTTAGAATGATCCGGGGACGGTCTAGAAGGGTCTTTATGCTTTTTGAAGGATCCTAGGGTGCTCTAGAATGGTCTGGGGTCTTTTAGAAGTGTCCTGGGGGGTTTTGAAGGGTCTGGGGGCATTTAGAATGGTCCTGGGAGGCTCTAGAAGGGTCTGGGTGCTTTTAGAAGGGTCCTGGGGGGCTCTAGAAGGGTCTAGAGGCTTTTAGAAAGGTCCTGGGTGCCTCTAGAAGGGTCTGGGGGCGTTCAGAAGGGTCCTGGGAGGCTCTGGAAGGGTCTGGGTGCTTTTATAAGGGTCCTGGGGGCCTCTAGAAGTGTCTGGTGGCTTTTACAAGGGTCCGGGGGGGCTCTAGAAGGGTCTGGGGACTTTTAGAAGGGTCCTGGTGGCCTCTAGACAAGTCTGGGAGCTATTAGAAGGGTCCTGGGGGCTTGTAGAAGGGTCCTGGGGGGGGCTAGAATGGTCTGGGGTCTTTTAGAAGGGTCCTGGGTGTCTCTAGGAGGTTCTGGGGGCTTTCAGAATGGTCCTGGGGGTCTCTAGAAGGGTCTGGGTGCTTTTAGAACGGTCCTGGGGGGCTCAAGAATGGTCTGGGTGCTTTTAGAAGGGTCCTGTGGGGCTCTAGAAGGTTCTGGGGGCTTTCAGAAGGGTCCTGGGGGCCTCTAGAAGGGTCTAGGGGCTTTTAGAAGGGTCCGGGGGGGCTCTAGAAGGGTCTGGGGGCTTTTAGAAGGGTCCTGTGGGGCTCTAGAAGGGTCTGGGGGCTTTTAGAAGTGTCCTGGGGGTCTCTAGAAGGGTCTGTAGGCTTTTATAGGGTCCTCGGGGTCTGTAGAAGTGTCTGGGTGCTTTTAGAAGGGTCCTGTGGGGCTCTAGAAGGTTCTGGGGGCTTTCAGAAGGGTCCTGGGGGCCTCTAGAAGGGTCTAGTGGCTTTTAGAAGGGTCCGGGGGGGCTCTAGAAGGGTCTGGGGGCTTTTAGAAGGGTCCTGGGCTGATCTGGAAGGGTCTGGGGACTTTTAGAAGGGTCCTGGGCTGCTCTAGAAGGGACGGGGTGCCTTAAGAGGGGCCCTGGGGGGCTCTAGAATGGTCTGGGGTCTTTTAGAAGGGTCCTGGGGTGCTATAGAAGGGTCTGGGGCCTTTTAGAATGGTCCTGGGGAGCTCTAGAAGTGTCTGGGGGCTTTTTGAATTATCCGGAGAGGGTCTAGAAGTTTCTGCGGCCTTTTAGAAGGGTCCTGGGGGGCTCTAGAAGGGTCTGGGGGCTTTTAGAAGGGTCTTGGCGTGCTCTAAAATGGTCTGGGGGCCTTAAGATGGGCCCTGGGTACATCTAGAAGGGTCTAGGGGCTTTTAGAAGGGTCCTGCGGGGCTCTAGAAGGGTGTGGGGGATTTTAGAAGGGTCCTGGGGGGCTCTAGAAGGGTCTGGGGGCTTTTAGAAGGGTCCTGGGGGGCTCTAGAAAGGTATGGGGGCTTTTAGAAGGATCCGGGGAGGGTCTAGAAGGGTCTGGGGGCTTTTAGAAGGGTCCTGGTTGCCTCTAGAAGGGTCTCGGGACTTTTAGAAGGGTCCTGGGGGCCTCTAGAAGGGTCTGGGGTCTTTTAGAATGGTCCTGGGGGGCTCTAGAAGGGTCTGGGGGCTTTTAGATGTGTCCTGGGGGGCTCTAGAATGGTCTGGGGTCTTTTAGATGGGTCCTAGGGGGCTCTAGAATGGTCTGCGGGCTTTTAGAATGATCCTGGGGGGCTCTAGAAGGGTCTGGGGGCTTTTAGAATGATCCGGGGACGGTCTAGAAGGGTCTTTATGCTTTTTGAAGGATCCTAGGGTGCTCTAGAATGGTCTGGGGTCTTTTAGAAGTGTCCTGGGGGGTTTTGAAGGGTCTGGGGGCATTTAGAATGGTCCTGGGAGGCTCTAGAAGGGTCTGGGTGCTTTTAGAAGGGTCCTGGGGGGCTCTAGAAGGGTCTAGAGGCTTTTAGAAAGGTCCTGGGTGCCTCTAGAAGGGTCTGGGGGCGTTCAGAAGGGTCCTGGGAGGCTCTGGAAGGGTCTGGGTGCTTTTATAAGGGTCCTGGGGGCCTCTAGAAGTGTCTGGTGGCTTTTACAAGGGTCCGGGGGGGCTCTAGAAGGGTCTGGGGACTTTTAGAAGGGTCCTGGTGGCCTCTAGACAAGTCTGGGAGCTATTAGAAGGGTCCTGGGGGCTTGTAGAAGGGTCCTGGGGGGGGCTAGAATGGTCTGGGGTCTTTTAGAAGGGTCCTGGGTGTCTCTAGGAGGTTCTGGGGGCTTTCAGAATGGTCCTGGGGGTCTCTAGAAGGGTCTGGGTGCTTTTAGAACGGTCCTGGGGGGCTCAAGAATGGTCTGGGTGCTTTTAGAAGGGTCCTGTGGGGCTCTAGAAGGTTCTGGGGGCTTTCAGAAGGGTCCTGGGGGCCTCTAGAAGGGTCTAGGGGCTTTTAGAAGGGTCCGGGGGGGCTCTAGAAGGGTCTGGGGGCTTTTAGAAGGGTCCTGGGGTGCTCTAGAAGGGTCTGGGGGCTTTTAGAATGGTCCTGGGATGCTCTAGAAGGGACGGGGCTGCTTAAGAGGGGCCCTGGGGCCTCTAGAAGGGTCTGGGGGCTTTTAGAAGGGTCCTGGGGGGCTCTAGAAGGGTCTGGAAGTTTTGAGAAGGGTCCTGGGGGGCTCTAGAAGGGTCTGGGGGCTTTTAGAAGTGTCCTGGGGTGCTCTAGAATGGTCTGGGATCTTTTAGAAGGGTTCTGGGGGGCTCTAGAAGGGACGAGGTGGCTTAAGAGGGGCCCTGGGTCCTCTAGAAGGGTCTGGGGGCTTTTAGAAGGGTCCTGGGGGGCTCTAGAAGGGTCTGGGGGCTTTTAGAAGGGTCCTGGGATCCTCTAGAAGGGTCTCGGGGCTTTTAGAAGGATCCGGGGAGGGTCTAGAAGGGTCTGGGGGCTTTTAGAAGGGTCTTGGGAGGCTCTAGAAGGGTCTGGGGCCTTTTCAAAGGAACCTGAACGTCTCCAGAAGGGTCTGGGGGCTTTTGGAAGGGTCCTTGGGGGCTCTAGAATGGTCTGGGTCCTTTGTACTTAGCTGGCAGGGGAGACACCCTGATCAAGCAGGTGCTTTTCCCAGGCCAGGCTCATCCTTTGCACTCCGGGTGTGCTGAGCCCTGCGAATTCCCCAAATGTGCAAAATTAAAATTTTTGCTCTAGAAGCACCCAGACCCTTCTAGAGCCCCCCAGGAACCTTCTAAAAGCACCCAGACACGTCTAGAGCCCCCAGTGTGCTTCTCAAAGCCCCCGGACTTTCTAGAGCCCCCCAAAACCTTATAAAGGCCCCCAAAATCTTATAAAGCCCCCCAGGCCCTACTAAACCCCCTTAGGACCCTTCTACAATACCCTAGACCCTTCTAGAGCCACCGAGGACCCTTCTAAAAGACCCCAAACCCTTCCGGAGCCCCTTAGGAACCTTTTTAGAGACCCTAGACCCTCCTAGATCCTTCAAGGACTCTTCTAAAAGCCCCCAGATACTTCTAGGGGTTAGAGGCAGGGTTAGGGTTAGGGTTAGGGTTAGGGTTAGGGTTAGGGTTAGGGTTAGGGTTAGGGTTAGGGTTAGGGTTAGGGTTAGGGTTAAGGTTAGGGTTAGGGTTAGGGTTAGGGTTAGGGTTAGGGTTAGGGTTAGAGTTAGGGTTAGGGTTAGGGTTAGGGTTAGGGTTAGGGTTAGGGTTATAGTTAGAGTTAGGGTTAGGGTTAGGGTTAGAGTTAGGGTTAGGGTTAGGGTTAGAGTTAGGATTAGGGTTAGGGTTAGAGTTAGGGTTAGGGTTAGGGTTAGGGTTAGGGTTAGGGTTATAGTTAGAGTTAGGGTTAGGGTTAGGGTTAGGGTTAGGGTTAGGGTTAGGGTTAGAGTTTGGATTAGGGTTAGGGTTAGGGTTAGAGTTAGGGTTAGGGTTAGGGTTAGGGTTAGGGTTAGAGTTAGGGTTAGGATTAGGGTTAGGGTTAGGGTTAGAGTTAGGGTTAGGGTTAGGGTTAGGTTTAGAGTTAGGGTTAGAGTTAGGGTTAGGGTTAGGGTTAGGGTTAGGGTTAGGGTTAGGGTTAGGGTTAGGGTTAGGGTTAGGGTTTGGGTTTGTGTTAGAGTTAGGGTTAGAGTAAGAGTTAGGGTTAGGGATAGGGTTAGGAACTTTTTTTGGCCTACAGGACCCATCTAAAAGCACTCAGACCATTCAACATCCCCTCAGGACCCTCCTAACTGTCCCCAGATCCTTCTAGAGCCCACCAGGACCCTTCTAAAAGACCCAGACTCCTCTAGAGCCCCCCAAGACCATTCTAAAAGCCCCCAGACCCTTCTAGAGCCCCCCAGGACCCTTCTAATAGACCCCAGAGCCTTCTAGATGCCCCCAGGACGCTTCTAAAGCCCTAACACCCTTCTAGAGCCCCCCAGGACCCTTCTAAAAGCCTCCAGACACTTCTAGAGCTCCCCAGGACCCTTCTAAAATCCCCCAGACCCTTCTAGAGGCCCCGAGGGCCCCTCTAATGGTCCCCAGACCCTTCTAGAGCCCCCCAGGACCCATCTAAAAGCACCCAGACCCTTCTACATCCCCATAGAACCCTTCTAAAAGCCCCCAGACCCTTCTAGAGCCACCCAGGTCCCTTCTAAAAGCACCCAGACCCTTCTAGATGCACCCAGGACCCTTCTGAAAGCACCCAGACCCTTCTAGACCATCCCCGGATCATTGTAAAAGCACCCAGACCCATCTAGAGCCCACCAGGACTCTTCTAAAACCCTCCAGACCCTTCTAGTGGCCCCCAGGACCCTTCTGAATGCCCCCAGACCCTTCTAGACCCCCCAGGACCCTTCTAAAAGCCTCCAGACCCTTCTAGAGCTCCCCAGGACCCTACTAAATGCACCCAGACATTTCTAGCGCCCCCCAGGACCCTTCTAAAAGCCCCCAGACCCATCTAGAGCTCCCCAGGACCCTTCTAAAAGCCCCCAGACCATTCTAGAGCCCCCCAGGACCCTTCTAAAAGCACCCAGACCCTTCGAGAGCCCCACAGGACCCTTCTAAAAGAACCCAGACGCTTCTAGATCACCACAGGACCCTTCTAAAAGCCCCCAGACCCTTCTAGACCCTCCCCGAATCCTTCTAAAACACCCAGACCCTTCTAGAGCCTCCCAGGACCCTTCTAATATCCCGCAGATATTTCTAGAGGCCCCCAGGACCCTTCTAAGAGCACCCAGACCATTCTAGATCCCCCCAGGACCCTTCTAAAAGCCCCCAGACCCTTCTATATTCCCCCAGGACCCTTCTAAAAGACTCCAGACCCTTCTAGAGCTCCCCAGGACCCTTCTAAAATCCCCCAGACCCTTCTAGAGGACGCCAGGGCTCCTCTAATGGTCCCCAGACCCTTCTAGAGCCCCCAAGGACCATTCTAAAAGCCCCCAGAGCCTTCTAGACCCTCCCCGGATCCTTCTAATAGCACCCAGACCCTTCTAGAGCCCCCCAGGACCCTTCTAAAAGGCCCCAGACCCTTCTAGAGCCTCCACGGACACTTCTAAAAGTAACCAGACCCTTCTAGAGCCTCCCAGGACCCTTTTAAAATCCCTCAGACACTTCTAGAGGCCCCCAGGACCCTTCTAAAATACCCCAGAGCCTTCAAGATGCCCCCAGGACAATTCTAAAAGACCTCAACCCTTCTAGAGCCCCCCAGGAACCTTCTAAAAGCCCCCAGACCCTTCTAGAGACCCGCAGGACCATTCTAATAGCACTCAGACCCTTCTAGAGTCTACCAGGACCCTTCTAAAAGCACCCAGACCTTTCTAGAGCTCCCCAGGACCATTCTAAACTCCCCCAGACCCTTCCAGAGCCCCCCAGGACGCTTCTAAATGCCCCCAGACCCTTCTAGAGCCCCCCAGGACTCTTCTAAAAGACCCCAGACCATTCCAGAGGCCCTCAGGACCATTCTGAAAGCGCCCAGAGCCTTCTAGAGCAACCCAGGACCCTTCTAAATGCACCCAGACACTTCTAGCGCCACCCAGGACCCTTCTAAAAGCCCCCAGACCCTTCTAGCGCTCCCCAGGACCCTTCTAAAAGTCCCCAGACACTTCTAGACCCCCCAGGACCCTTCTAAAAGCACCCAGACCCTTCTAGAGCCCCCCAGGACACTTCTAACAGCCCCCAGACCATTCTAGACCCACCCCGAATCCTTCTAAAAGCGCCCAGACCATTCTAGAACCTCCCAGGACCCTTCTAAAAGGCCGCAGACACTTCTAGAGGACCCCAGGACCCTTCTAAAAGACCCCAGACTTTTCTAGAGGCCCCCCAGGACCCTTCTAAAAGCCCCCAGACCCTTCTAGAGACCCGCAGGACCCTTTTAAATGCCACCACACCCTTCTAGAGTCTACCAGGACCCTTCAAAAAGCCCCCAGACCCTTCTAGAGCTGCCCAGGACCCATCTAAACTCCCCGAGACCCTTCTAGAGGCCCTCAGGGCTCCTCTAATGGTCCCCAGACCATTCTAGAGCCCCCAAGGACCCTTCTAAAAGCCTCCAGACCCTTCTAGAGACACGCAGGACCCTTCTAAAAGAACCCAGACCATTCTAGAGCCTTCCAGGAGCCTTCTAAAAGCCCCCAGACAATTCTAGAGCTCCCCAGGACCCTTCTAAAATCTCCCAGACCCTTCTAGAGGACCCCAGTGCCCCTCTAATGGTCCCCAGACCCTTCTAGAGCCCCCAAGGACCCTTCTAAAAGCTCCCAGACCCTTCTAGGCCCTCCCAGGATCCTTCTAATAGCCCCCAGACCCTTCTAGAGCCCCCCAGGACCCTTCTAAAAGCCCCCAGACCCTTCTAGAGCCTCCACGGACCCTTCTGAAAGCCCCCGGACACTTCCAGAGCCTACCAGGACCCATCTAAAGCCCCCAGACCCTTCTAGAGAACCTACAGGACCCTTCTAAAAGCCCACAGACCCTTCTAGCGTCTCCCAGGACCATTCTAAAAGATCCCAGACCCTTCTAGAGCAACCCAGGACCCTTCTATAAACACCCAGACCCTTCTAGAGCCCCCTAGGACCCTTCTCAAAGACCCCAGAGCCTTCTAGAGTCCTCCAGGGCCCTTCTAAAAGCCCCCAGACCCTTCTAGAGACACGCAGGACCCTTCTAAAAGCACCCAGACCCTTCTAGATTCCCCCAGGACCCTTGTAAAAGCCCCCAGACCCTTCTAGAGCTCCTCAGGACCCTTCAAAAATCCCCCAGACCCTTCTAGAGGACCCCAGGGCTTTCCTAATGGTCCCCAGACCCTTCTAGAGCCACCAAGGACCCTTCTAAATGCCCCCAGAGCCTTCTAGACCCTCCCCGGATCCTTCTAATAGCCCCCAGACCCTTCTAGAGCCCCCCAGGACCCTTCTAAAAGGACCAAGACCCTTCTAGAGCCTCCGCGGACCATTCTAAAAGCCCCCGGACCCTTCTAGAGCCCCCCAGGACCCATCTAAAAGCCCCCAGAACCTTCTACAGCCCTACAGGACCCTTCTAAAAGCCCCCAGACCCTTCTAGAGCCACCCAGGACCTCTCTGAAAGCACCCAGACCCTTCTAGAGGCCCCCAGGACCCTTCTGAAAGCACCCAGACCCTTCTAGAGCTCCCAAGGACCCTTCTAAAAGCCGCCAGACACTTCTAGAGCCTCCCCGGATCCTTCTAAAATCCTCCAGACATTTGTAGAGCCCCCCACGACCCTTCTAAAAGCACCCAGACCCTTCTAGACCATCCCCGGATCCTTCTAAAACCACCCAGACCCATCTGGATCCTCCCAGGACCTTTCTAAAAGCCCCCAGACCATTCTAGTTGACCCAGGACCCTTCTAAAAGCCCCCAGACCCTTCTAGAGCCCCCCAGGACACTTCTGAAAGCCCCCAGACCCTTCTAGAGCCCCCCAGGACCTTTCTAAATGACCCCAGACCCATCTAGAGCCCCCCAGGACTCTTCTAATAGACTCCAGACCCTTCTAGAGGCCCGAAGGACCCTTCTGAATGCCCCCAGACCCTTCTAGAGCCCCCTAGGACCCTTCTATAAAGCCTCCAGACCCTTCTAGAGGCCCCCAGGACCCTTCTAAAAGCCCCCAGACAGTTCTAGAGACACCCAGGACCCTTCTAAAAGCCCCCAGACACTTCTAGCGCCCTCAGGACCCTTCTAAAAGCCCCAAGACCCTTCTAGAGCTCACCAGGACCCTTCTAAAAGCCCCCAGACCCATCTAGACCCCCCCAGGACTCTTCTAAAAGCATCCAGACCCTTCTAGAGCCCCCCAGGACCATTCTCAATGTCCCCAGACCCATCTAGACCCCCCCAGGACTCTTCTAAAAGCATCCAGACCCTTCTAGAGGCCCCCAGGACCCTTCTGAATGCCCCCAGACCCTTCTAGAGCTCCCCAGGACCCTTCTAAATGCACCCAGACACTTTTAGCGCCAACCAGGACCCTTCTAAAAGACCCCAGACCCTTCTAGAGCTCCCCAGGACCCTTCTAAAAGCACCCAGACCCTTCTAGAGCCCCCCAGGACCCTTCTAAAAGCACCCAGACCCTTCTAGAGCCCCACAGGACCCTTCTAAATGCCCCCAGACCCTTCTAGAGTCTCCCAGGACCCTTCTAAAAGCCCCCAGACCCTTCTAGAGCTCCCCAGGACCCTTCTAAAATACCCCAGACCCCTCTAGAGGCCCCCAGGGCTCCTCTAGTGGTCCCCACACCCTTCTAGAGCCCCCAAGGACCCTTCTAAAAGCCCCCAGACCCTTCTAGAGACACGCAGGACACTTCTAAAAGCCCCCAGACCCTTCTAGAGCCTCCCAGGACCTTTCTAAAAGCCCCCAGACAATTCTAGACCTCCCGAGGACCCTTCTAAAATCACCCAGACCATTCTAGAGGCTCCCAGTGCCCCTCTAATGGTCCCCAGACCCTTCTAGAGCCCCCAAGGACCCTTCTAAAAGCCCCCAGACCCTTCTATAGCCACCTCGGACCATTCTAAAAGCACCCAGACCCTTCTAGAGGCCCCCAGGACCCTTCTAAAATCCCCCAGACCCTTCTAGAGCCCCCCAGGACCCTTCTAAATGCCCCCAGACCCTTGTAGAGCCCCCCAGGACCCTTCTAAAAGCATTCAGACTATTCTAGAGGACCGCAGGACCCTTCTAAAATCCCCCAGACCCTTCTAGAACACCCCAGGACCCTTCTAAAAGAGCCCAGACGATTCTAGAGCCCCCCATTACTCTTCTAAATGCCCCCAGACACTTCTAGAGAGCCCAGGGCCCGTCTAAAAGCACCCAGACCCTTCTAGAGAACCCCAGGACCCTTCTAAAACCTCCCAGACCCTTCTAGACCCTCCCCGGATCTTTCTAAAAGCCCCCAGACCCTTCTAGAGCCCCCCAGGACCATTCTCAAAGACTCCAGACCCTTCTAGAGCCCCCAGGACCCTTCTAAAAGCCCCCAGACCCTTCTAGATCCTCCCCGTATCATTCTAAATGCCCCCAGACCCTTCTAGAGGACCCCAGGACCCTTCTAAAAGCCGCCAGACCCTTCTAGAGCCTCCCCGGATCATTCTAAAAACCTATAGACGCTTCTAGATGCCCCCAGGACCATTCTAAAACCCTCCAGACATTTGTAGAGCCTCCCATAACCCTTCTAAACGCCCCCAGACCCTTCTAGAACCTCCCCGGATCCTTCTAAAAGTACCCAGACCCATCTGGATCCTCCCAGGACCCTTCTAAAAGACCCCAGACCCTTCTAGAGGCCCCAAGAACCCTTCTATATGCACCCAGACCTTTCTAGAGGCCCCCAGGATCCTTCTAAAATCCCCCAGACCCTTCTAGAGCACCCCAGGACCCTTATAAATGCCCCCAGACCCTTCTAGAGCACCCCAGGACCTTCTAAAAGCCACCAGACTTTTCTAGAGGCCCGCAGGACCCTTCTGAAAGCCCCCAGACCCTTCTAGATCCGCCCAGGACCCTTCTAAAAGCCCCCAGACCATTCTAGAGCCCCCCATAACTCCTCTAAAAGCCCCCAGACCCTTCTAGAGAAGCCCAGGGCCATTATAAAAGCACCCAGACCCTTCTAGAGCTCCCCAGGACCCTTCTAAAATCCCTCAGACCCTTCTAGAGCCCCCCAGGACCCTTCTAAAATCCCCCAGACCCTTCTAGAACCGCCCAGGACCCTTCTAAAACCACCCAGACCGTTCTAGACCCTCCCCGGATCCTTCTAAAAGCCCCCACACCCTTCTAGAGCCACCCAGGACCCTTCAAAAAGCCTCCAGACCATTCTAGAGCCCCCCAGGACCATTCTAAAAGCCCCCAGACCCTTCTAGAGATTCCACGTATCCTTCTAAAAGACCCCACACCCTTCTAGAGCCCCCCAGGACCCTTCTAAATGCCCCCAGACCAATCTAGAGCCCCCCAGGACTCTTCTAAAAGCATCCAGTCCCTTCTAGAGGCCACCAGGACCGTTCTGAATGCCCCCAGACCATTCTAGAGCCCATCAGGACCATTCTAAAAGCCTCCAGACCCTTCTACATGCCCCCAGGACCCTTCTGAAAGCCCCCAGACCCTTCTAGAGCTCCCCAGGACCCTTCCAAATACACCCAAACACTTCTAGCGACCCCCAGGACCCTTCTGAAAGCCAAAGACCCTTCTAGAGGCCCCCAGGACTCCTCTAAAAAGCCCCAGACCCTTCTAGAGCCCCCCAGTACCAGTCTAAAAGAACCCAGACCCTTCTAGAGCTCCACAGGACCCTTCTAAAAGCCCCAGACCCTTCTAGACCCTCCCCGAATCCTTCTAAAAGCACCCAGACCCTTCTAGAGCCTCCCCGGACCCTTCTAAAAGGCCGCAGACAATTCTAGAGGCCCCCAGGACCCTTCTAAAAGCACTCAGAGACTTCTAGATGCACCCAGGACCATTCTAAAAGCCCTCACACTCTTCTAGAGCCCACCAGGACCCTTCTAAAAGCCGCCAGACCCTTCTAGAACCCCCCAGGACCCTTCTAAAAGCCCCCAGACCCTTCTAGAGGCCCCTAGGGCCCCTCTAATTGTCCCCAGAGCCTTCTAGAGCACCAAGGACCCTTCTAAAAGCCCCCAGACCCTTCTAGAGACCAGCAGGACCCTTCTAAATGCCCCCAGACCTTTCTAGAGGCCCCCAGGATCCTTCTAAAATCCCCCAGACCCTTCTAGAGGCCCCTAGGGCCCCTCTAATGGTCCCCAGACCCTTCTAGAGCACCAAGGACCCTTCTAAAAGCCCCCAGACCCTTCTAGAGACCAGCAGGACCCTTCTAAATGCCCCCAGACCTTTCTAGAGGCCCCCAGGATCCTTCTAAAATCCCCCAGACCCTTCTAGAGTCCCCCAGGACACTTCTAAATGCCCCCAGACCCTTCTAGAGCCCCCCAGGACCCTTCTAAAACCCCCAGACCCTTCTAGAGCTCCCCAGGACCCGTCTAAAATACCCAAGACCCTTCTAGAGGTCCCCAGGGCCCCTCTAGTGGTCCCCAGACCCTTCTAGAGCCCACAAGGACCATTCTAAAAGCCCCCAGACCCTTCAAGAGCTCCCCAGAACCCTTCTAAAATCCCCCAGACCCTTCTAGAGGCCCCTAGGGCCCCTCTAATTGTCCCCAGACCCTTCTAGAGCCCCCAAGGACCCTTCTAAAAGCCCCCAGACCCTTCTAGAGACCCGCAGGACCCTTCTAAAAGACCCCAGACCCTTGTAGACGATCCCTGGATCCTTCTAATAGCCCCCAGACCCTTCTAGAGCCCCCCAGGACCCTTCTAAAAGTCCCCAGACCCTTATAGACCCTCCCTGGATCCTTCTAAAAGCACCCAGACCCTTCTAAAGCCTCCCAGGACCCTTATAAAATCCCTCAGACCATTCTAGAGCCCCCCAGGACCCTTCTAAAAGCTCCCAGACCCTTCTAGAGACCCGCAGGACCCATCTAAATGCCCCCAGACCCTTCTAGAGTTTCCCAGGACCCTTCTAAAAGCCCCCAGACCCTTCTAGAGCTCCCCAGGACCCTTCTAAAATACCCCAGACTCTTCTAGAGGCCTCCAGGGCCCCTCTTGTGGTCCCCCAGACCCTTCTAGAGCCCCCAAGGACCATTCTAAAAGCCCCCAGACCATTCTAGAGGCCCCTAGGGCCCCTCTAATGGTCCCCAGACCCTTCTAGAGCCCCAAGGACCCTTCTAAAAGCCCCCAGACCCTTCTAGAGACCCGCAGGACCCTTCTAAATGCCCCCAGACCTATCTAGAGGCCCCCAGGATCCTTCTAAAATCCCCCAGACCCTTCTAGAGCCCCCCAGGACACTTCTAAATGCCCCCAGACCCTTCTAGAGCACCCCAAGACCATTCTAAAAGCCCTCAGACCCTTCTAGAGCCTCCAGGACCCTTCTGAAAGCCCCCCAGACCCTTCTAGATGCGCCCAGGACCCTTCTAAAAGACCCCAGACCATTCTAGAGCCCCCCAAAACTCTTCTAAAAGCCCCCAGACCCTTCTAGAGAAGTCCAGGGCCCTTCTAAAAGCACCCAGACCCTTCTAGAGCTCCCCAGGACCCTTCAAAAATCCCTCAGACCCTTCTAGAGCCCCCCAGGATCATTCTAAAATCCCCCAGACCCTTCTAGAACCCCCCACGACCATTCTAAAACCACCCAGACCATTCTAGACCCTCCCCGGATCCTTCTAAAAGCACCCAGACCCTTCTAGAACCTCCCAGGACCCTTCTAAAATCCATCAGACCATTCTAGAGCCTCCCAGGACCCTTCTAAAAGCCCCCAGATCCTTCTAGAGACCCGCAGGACCCTTCTAAAAGCCTCCAGACCCTTCTAGAGCAACCCCGGACCCTTCTAAAAGCCCCCAGACCCATCTAGATCCCCCCAGGAACCTTCTAAATGCCCCCAGACCCATCTAGAGCCCCCCAGGACCCTTCTAAAAGCATCCAGTCCCTTCTAGAGGCCACCAGGACCGTTCTGTATGCCCCCAGACCCTTCTAGAGCGCTCCAGGACCCTTCTAAAAGCCTCCAGACCCTTCTACATGCCCCCAAGACCCTTCTGAAAGCCCCCAGACCCTTCTAGAGCTCCCCAAGACCCTTCCAAATACACCCAGACACTTCTAGCGACCCCCAGGATCATTCTGAAAGCCCCAGACCCTTCTAGAGCTCCCCAGGACTCTTCTAAAAGGCCCCAGAGCCTTCTAGAGCCCCCCAGGAATCGTCTAAAAGACCCCAGACCCTTCTAGAGCTCCACAGGACCCTTCTAAAAGCCCCAGACCCTTCTAGACCCTAACCGGATCCTTCTAAAAGCACCCAGACCCTACTAGAGCCTCCCCGGACCCTTCTACAACTCCTCAGACACTTCTAGAGGCCCCCAGGACCCTTCTAAAAGCACCCAGAGATTTCTAGATGCACCCAGGACCATTCTAAAAGCTCTCACACCCTTCTAGAGCCCCCCAGGACCCTTCTAAAAGCCGCCAGACCCTTCTAGAGCCCCACAGGACCCTTCTAAAAGCCCTCAGACCCTTCTAGAGACACGCAGGACCTTCTAAATGCCCCCAGACCCTTCTAGAGCCCCCCAGGACCCTTCTAAAAGCACCCAGACCCTTCTAGAGACCCGCGGGACCCTTCTAAATGCACCCAGACCCTTCTACAGCCTACCAGGACCCTTCTAAAAGCCCCCAGACCCTTCTAGAGGCCACTAGGGCCCCTCTAATGGTCCCCAGACCCTTCTAGAGCCCCCAAGGACCCTTCTAAAAGCCCCCAGACCCTTCTAGAGGCCCCTAGGGCCCCTCTAATGGTCCCCAGACCCTTCTAGAGCCCCCAAGGACCCTTCTAATATCCCCCAGACCCTTCTAGAGCCCCCCAGGACCCTTCTAAAAGCCTCCAGACCCTTCTAGACCCTCCCCGGATCCTTCTAAAAGCACCCAGACCCTTCTAGAGCCCCCCAGGACCCTTATAAAAGCCCCCAGAGCCTTCTAGATGCCCCCAGGACCCTTCTAAAAGCCCCCACACCATTCTAGACCCTCCCCGGATCCTTCTAAAAGCACCCAGACCCTTCTAGAGCCCCCCAGGAACCTTCTAAAAGCCCCCAGACCCTTCTAGAGGCCCCAGGACTCTTCTAAAAGCCGCCAGACCCTTCTAGAGGCCCCCAGGACTCTTCTAAAAGCCCCCAGACCCTTCTAGAGGCCCCCTGGACCCTTCTAAAAGCCTCCAGACATTTGTAGAGCCCCCCAGGACCCTTCTAAATGCACCCAGACCAATCTAGACCAACTCCGGATCCTTCTAAAAGCACCCAGACCCATCTGGATCCTCCCTGGACCCTTCTAAAAGCTTCCAGACCCTTCTAGAGGCCCCCAGGACCCTTCTGAAAACCCCCAGACCCTTCTAGAGCCCACCAGGACCCTTCTAAATGCCCCCAGACCCTTCTAGAGCCGCCCAGGGCCCTTCTAAAAGCTTCCAGACCCTTCTAGAGGCCCCCAGGACCCTTCTGAATGCCCCCAGACCCTTCTAGAGCTCTCCAGGACCCTTCTAAAATCCCCCAGACGCTTCTAGAGCCCCTTAGGACCCTTCTAAAAGCACCCAGACCCTTCTAGTGCCCCCTAGGCCCCTTCTAAAAGCACCCTGACCCTTCTAGAGCCCCACAGGACCCTTCTAAAAGCCCCCAGACCCTTCTAGACCCTCCCTGGATCATTCTAAAAGCACCCAGACCCTTCTAGAGCCTCCCAGGACCCTTCTAAAATCCCTCAGACAATTCTAGAGGCCCCCAGGACCCTTCTAAAAGCCCCCAGAGCCTTCTAGATGCCCCCAGGAACCTTCTAAAAGCCCTCACACCCTTCTAGAGCCCACCAGGACTATCCTAAAACTCCCCCGACCCTTCTAGAGCCCCCCAGGACACTTCTAAAAGCACCCAGACCCTTCTAGAGACCCGCAGGACCCATCTAAAAGCCCCCAGACCCTTCTAGAGCCCCCCAGGACCCTTCTAAAAGACTCCAGACCCTTCTACAGCCCCCCAGGACCCTTCTGAAAGATCCCAGACCCTTCTAGAGCTACCCAGAACCCTTCTAAAATACCCCAGACCCTTCTAGAGCTCTCCAGGACCCTTCTAATATCCCCCAGACCCTTCTAGATGCCCCCAAGGCCCCTCTAATGATACTCAGACCCTTCTAGAGCCCCCAAGGACCCTTCTAACAGGACCCAGACCCTTCTAGAGACCCGCAGGACAATTCTAAAAGCCCCCAGACCCTTCTACAGCCTCCCGGGACCCTTCTAAAAGACCCCAGACGCTTCTAGAGCTCCCCAGGACCCTTCTAAAAGCACCCAGACCCTTCTAGAGCCCCCCAGGACCCTATAAAAGCCCCCAGACCCTTCTAGAGCCCCCCAGGACCCTATAAAAGCCCCCAGACCCTTCTTGAGGTACCCAGGACCCTTCCAAAATACCCCAGACCCTTCTAGAGCCACCCAAAGACCCTTCTCAAAGAACCCAGACCCTTCGAGAGCCCGCCAGGACACTTCTATAAGCCCCCAGACCCTTCTAGAGGACCCCAAGGCCCCTCTTAAGGACCCCCGTCTCTCCTAGAAGGGTCTCGGGGCTTTTAGAAGGGCCCTGGGGGGCTCTAGAATGGTCTGGGGGCTTTTAGAAGGGTCCTGGGGTTCTCTAGAAGGGTCTGGGGGCTTTTGAAAGTATCCTGGTGGCCTCTAGAATGGTGTGGGATATATCAGAGGGGTCCGGGATGATCTAGAAGGGTCTGGGGACTTTTAGAAGGGTCCGGGGGGGCCTCTAGAAGGGTCTGGAGTCTTTTAGAAGGGTCCTGCGAGGCTCTAGAAGGGTCCGGGGGCTTTTAGAGGGGTCCTGCGAAGCTCTAGAAGGGTCTGGGGGCTTTTAGAATGATCCGGGGAGGGTCTAGAAGGGTCTGGGGGCCTTTAGAAGGGTCTGGGTGCCTTTAGAAGGGTCCTGGGGGTCTCTAGAAGGGTCTGAGGGCTTTTAGAATGATCCGGGGAGGGTCTAGAAGAGTCTGGGGGCCTTTAGAATGGTCCTGGGGCTCTCTAGAAGGGTCTGGGTGCTTTTAGAAGGGTCCTGGGAGGCTCTAGAAGGGTTTGGGGGGCTTTTAGAATGGTCCTGGGTGGCTCTAGAAGGTTCTGGTTGCTTTTCGAAGGGTCCTGGCTTATCTAGAAGGGTCTGGGGGCATTTAGAAGGGTCCTGGGTGTCTCTAGAAGGGTCTGGGTGCTTTTTGAATGGTCCTGGGGGGCTCTAGAAGGGTCTGGTGGCTTTTAGAAGGGTCCTGGGTGGATCTAGAAGGTTCTGGTGGCTTTCAGAAGGGTCATGGGGGTCTCTAGAATGGTCTGGGGGCTTTTAGAAGGGTCCTGGGGAGCCCTAGAAGGGTCTGGGTTCTTTTAGAAGGGTCCTGGGATGCTCTAGAAGGTTCTTGGGGCTTTCAGAAGGGTCCTGGGGGCCTCTATAAGGGTCTGGGTGCTTTTAGAAGGGTCCTGGGGGGCTCTAGAAGGGTCTTGGGGCTTTTAGAAGGGTCCTGGGGTGCTCTAGAAGGTTCTGGGGGCTTTTAGAAGGGTCCTGGTGTCATCTAGAAGGGTCTGAGGGCTTTAGAATGGTCCCGGGAGGCTCTAGAATGGTCTGGGGTTTTTTAGAAGGATCCGGGGAGGGTCTAGAAGGGTCTGGGGGCTTTTAGATGGGTCATAGGGGGCAATAGAAGGGTCAGGGGGCTTTTAGAAGGGTCCTGGGGGGCTCTAGAAGGGTCTGGGGGCATTTAGATGGGTCATAGGGGGCAATAGAAGGGTCAGGGGGCTTTTAGAAGGATCCTGGGGGGCTCTAGAAGGTTCTGGGGACTTTTAGAATGATCCGGGGACGGTCTAGAAGGGTCTGGGTGCTTTTTGAAGGATCCTAGGGGGCTCTAGAAGGGTCTGAGGGCGTTTAGAAGGATCCGGGGAGTGTCTAGAAGGGTCTGGGGGCTTTTAGAAGGGTCCTGGGGGTCTCTAGAAGGGTCTGGTGGCTTTTAGAAGGGTCCTGGGAGGCTTTAGAAGGGTCTGGGTGCTTTTATAAGGGACCGGGGAGCCTCTAGAAGGGTCTGGGTGCTTTTAGAAAGGTCCTGGGGGGCTCTAGAAGGGTCTAGAGGCTTTTAGACGAGTCCTGGGGGCCTCTAGAAGGGTCTGGGGGCTTTTAGAAGGGTCCTGGGTGGATCTAGATTGGTCTGGGGGCTTGTAGAAGGGTCCTGGGGGGCTCTAGAAGGGTCTGGGTGCTTGTAGAATGGTCCTGGGGGGGCTCTAGAAGGGTCTGGTGGCTTTTAGAAGGGTCCTGGGGGCCTCTAGAAGGGTCTGGGGGCTTTTAGAAGGATCCTTGGGGGCTCTAGAAGGGTCTGGGTGCTTGTAGAAAGGTCCTGGTAGGCTCTAGAAGGGTCTGGGGGCTTTTAGAAGGGTCCTGGGGTGCTCTAGAATGGTCTGGGTGCTTTTAGAAGGGTCCTGGGAGGCTCTAGAAGGGTCTGGGGGCTTTTAGAAGGGTCCTGGGTGGCTCTAGAATGGTCTGGGGGCTTTTAGAAGGGTCCTGGGATTCTCTAGAAGAGTCTGGGGGCTTTTAGAGGGATCCTGGGAGGCTCTAGAAGGGTCTGGGGGCTTTTAGAATGGTCCTGGGATGCTCTAGAAGGGTCTTGGTGCTTTTAGAAGGGTCCTGGAGGGCTCTAGAAGGTTCTGGGTGCTTTAAGGGAGGTCCAGGGGGCCTCTAGAAGGGTCTGGAGGCCTTTAGAAGGGTCCGGGGGGGGCTCTAGAAAGGTCTGGGGACTTTTAGAAGGGTCCTGGGGTGCTCTAGAAGGGACGGGGTGCCTTAAGAGGAGGCCTGGGGGGCTCTAGAAGTGTCTGGGGGCTTTTAGAAGGGTCCTGGGCTGCTCTAGAAGGGTCTGGGGTCTTTTAGAAGGATCCGGGGAGTGTCTATAAGTGTCTGCGGCCTTTCAGAAGGGTCCTGGGGGGCTCTAGAATGGTCTGGGGGCTTTTAGAAGGGTCCTGGGGGGGTCTAGAAGGGTCTGGGGGCTTTTAGAATGGTCCTGGGAGGCTCTAGAATGGTCTGGGTGCTTTTAGAAGGGTTCTGGGTGCCTCTTGAAGGGTCTGGGGGCATTTAGAAGGGTCCTGGGGGGCTCTAGAACGGTCTAGGGGCTTTTAGAAGGGTACTGGGGGGCTCTAGAAGGGTCTGGGTGCTTTTAGAATGATCCTGGGGGGCTCTAGAAGGGTCTGGGGTCTTTTCGAAGGATCCGGGGAGGGTCTAGAAGGGTCTGGGGGCTTTTAGAAGTGTCCTAGGGGGACTCTAGAAGGGTCTGGGGGCTTTTTGATTGGTCCTAGGGGGCTCTAGAAGGGTCTGGGGGCTTTTGGAATGATCCTGGGGGGCTCTAGAAGGGTCAGGGGCTTTTAGAATGATCCTGGGGGTCTCTAGAAGGGTCTGGGGGCTTTTAGAATGATCCGGGGACCGTCTAGAAAGGTCTGGGTGCTTTTTGAAGGATCCTAGGTGGCTCTAGAAGGGTCTGGGGGCTTTTAGAAGGATCCGGGGAGGGTCTAGAAGGGTCTGGGGGCTTTTAGAAGGGTCCTGGGGTTCTCTAGAAGGGTCTGGTTGCTTTTAGAAGGGTACTGGGAGGCTCTAGAAGGGTCGGGGTGCTTTTATAAGGGTCCGGGGAGCCTCTAGAAGGGTCTGGGTGCTTTTAGAAAGGTCCTGGGGGGCTCTAGAAGGGTCTAGAGGCTTTTAGACGTGTCCTGGGGGCCTCTAGAAGGGTCTGAGTGCTTTTAGAAGGGTCCTGGGTGGCTCTAGAAGGGTCTGGGGGCTTGTAGAAGGGTCCTGGGGGGCTCTAGAAGGGTCTGGGGGCTTTTAGAAGGGTCCTGGGGGCATCTAGAAAGCTCTGGGAGCTTTTAGAAGGGTTCTGGGGGGCTCTAGAAGGGTCTGGGGGCTTGTAGAAGGGTCCTGGGTGCCGCTAGAAGGGTCTGGGGGCTTTTAGAAGGGTCCTGGGGTGCTCAAGAAGGGTCTCGGGTCTTTTAGAAGGGTCCTGGGGTGCTCTAGAAGGGTCTGGGGGCTTTTAGAAGAGTCCTGGGGGGCTCTAGAAGGGTCTGGGGGCTTTTAGAAGGGTCCTGGAGGTCTCTAGAAGGGTCTGGGGGCTTTTAGAAGGGTCCTGGGTGGCTCTAGAAGGGTCTGGGGGCTTTTAGAAGGGTCCTGGGGGTCTCTAGAAGGGTCTGGGAGCTTTTAGAAGGGTCCTGGGAATCTCTAGAAGGGTCTGGGGGCTTTTAGATCTGTCCTGGGATGCTCTAGAAGGTTCTGGGGGCTTTCAGAAGGGTCCAGGGGTCCTCTAGAAGGGTCTGGAGGCTTTTAGAAGGGTCCGGGGGGGCTCTAGAAGGGTCTGGGGGCTTTTAGAAGGGTCCTGGAGTGCTCTAGAAGGGTCTGGGGGCTTTTAGAATGCTCCTGGGGATCTCTAGAAGTGTCTGGGGTCTTTTAGAAAGATCCGGGGAGTGTCTAGATGTGTCTGCGGCCTTTCAGAAGGGTCCTGGGGGGCTCTAGAAGGGTCTGGGGGCTTTTAGAAGGGTCCTGGGGGCGTCTAGAAGGGTCTGGGGGCTTTTAGAATGGTCCTGGGAGGCTCTAGAAGGATCTGGGTGCTTTTAGAAGGGTCCTGGGGCCCTCTAGAAGGGTCTGAGTGCTTTTAGAAGGGTCATGGGGGTCTCTAGAAGGGTCTGGGGGCTTTTAGAATGATCCGGGGAGGGTCTAGAAGGTTCTGGGGGCTTTTAGAAGGGTCCTGGGGGGCTCTAGAGGGGTCTGGGGGCTTTTAGAAGGGTCCCGGGGTTCTCTAGAAGGGTCTGGGGGCATTTAGAAGTATCCTGGGGGCCTCTAGAAGGGTCTGGGATCTATTAGAGTGGTCCGGGGGGGCTCTAGAAGGGTCTGGGGGTTTTTAGAAGGCTCCTGGGAGGCTCTAGAATGGTCTGGGGGCTTTTAGAATGTTCCTGGGGTTCTCTAGAAGGGTCTGGGGACTTATAGAAGGGTCCTGGGGGCCTCTAGAAGGGTCTGAGAACTATTAGAGTGGTTCGGGGGGGCTCTAGAAGGGTCTGGAGGCTTTTAGAAGGGTCTTGGGGGGCTCTAGAAGGGTCTGGGGGCTTTTAGAATAATCCGGGGAGGGTCTAGAAGGGTCTGGGTTCTTTTAGAATAGTCTTGGGAGGTTTTAGAAGGGTCTGGGGTCTTTTAGAATGATCAGGGAGGGTCTAGAAGGGTCTGGAGGCTTTTAGAAGGGTATTGGGGGGCTCTACAAGGGTCTGGAGGCTTTTAGAGGGGTTCTGGGGGGCCCTAGAAAGGTCTGGGTTCATTTAGAAGGATCCGGGGAGGGTCTAGAAACGTCGGGGGGCTTTTAGAAGGGTCCTGGGAGGCTCTAGAAGAATCTGGGGGCTTTTAGAATGATCCGGGGAGGGTCTAGAAGGGTCTGGGGGCCTTTAGAAGGGTCCTGGGGGGCTCTAGAATGGTCTGGGGGCTTTTAGAAGGTTCCTGGGGGCCTCTAGAAGGGTCTGGGGGCTTTTAGAATGATCCTGGGGGGCTCTAGAAGGGTCTGAGGGCTTTTAGAATGATCCGGGGAGGGTCTATTAGAGTCTGGGAGCCTTTAGAATGGTCCTGGGGCTCTCTAGAAGAGTCTGGGTGCTTTTAGAAGAGTCCTGGGAGGCTCTAGAAGGGTTTGGGGGCTTTTAGAATGGTCCTGGGGGGCTCTAGAAGGTTCTGGTTGCTTTTCGAAGGGTCCTGGCTTATCTAGAAGTGTCTGGGGGCATTTAGAAGGGTCCTGGGTGTCTCTAGAAGGGTCTGGGTGCTTTTAGAATGGTCCTGGGGGGCTCTAGAAGGGTCTGGTGGCTTTTAGAAGGGTCCTGGGTGGATCTAGAAGGTTCTGGAGGCTTTCAGAAGGGTCATGGGTGTCTCTAGAATGGTCTGGGGGCTTTTAGAAGGGTCCTGGGGAGCCCTAGAAGGGTCTGGGTTCTTTTAGAAGGGTCCTGGGATGATCTAGAAGGTTCTTGGTGCTTTCAGAAGGGTCCTGGGGGCCTCTATAAGGGTCTGGGTGCTTTTAGAAGGGTCCTGGGGGGCTCTAGAAGGGTCTTGGGGCTTTTAGAAGGGTCCTGGGGTGCTCTAGAAGGGTCTGGGGACTTTTAGAAGGGTCCTGGGGTGCTCTAGAATGGACGTTGTGTCTTAAGAGGGCCCTGGGGACCTCTAGATTGGTCTGGGGGCTTTTAGAAGGGTCCTGGGGGGCTCTAGAAGGGTCTGTAGGCTTTTAGAAGGGTCCTGGGGGGCTCTAGAAGTGTCTGGGGGCTTTTAGAAGGGTCCTGGTGTCATCTAGAAGGGTCTGAGGGCTTTAGAATGGTCCCGGGAGGCTCTAGAATGGTCTGGGTTTTTTTAGAAGGATCCGGGGAGGGTCTAGAAGGGTCTGGGGGCTTTTAGAAGGGTCCTGGTGGCCTCTAGAAGGGTCTGGGGGCATTTAGATGGGTCATAGGGGGCTCTAGAAGGGTCAGGGGGCTTTTAGAAGGGTCCTGGGGGGCTCTAGAAGTTTCTGGGGGCTTTTAGAATGATCCGGGGACGGTCTAGAAGGGTCTGGGTGCTTTTTGAAGGATCCTAGGGGGCTCTAGAAGGGTCTGAGGGCGTTTAGAAGGATCCGGGGAGTGTCTAGAAGGGTCTGGGGGCTTTTAGAAGGGTCCTGGGGGTCTCTAGAAGGGTCTGGTGGCTTTTAGAAGGGTCCTGGGAGGCTCTAGAAGGGTCTGGGTGCTTTTATAAGGGACCGGTTAGCCTCTAGAAGGGTCTGGGTGCTTTTAGAAGGGTCCTGGGGGGCTCTAGAAGGGTCTAGAGGCTTTTAGACGAGTCCTGGGGGCCTCTAGAAGGGTCTGGGAGCTTTTAGAAGGGTCCTGGGTGAATCTAGATTGGTCTGGGGGCTTTTAGAAGGGTCCTGGGTGGCTCTAGAAGGGTCTGGGAGCTTTTAGAACTGTCCTGGGATGCTCTAGAAGGTTCTGGGGGCTTTCAGAAGGGTCCAGGGGTCCTCTAGAAAAGTCTGGAGGCTTTTAGAAGGGTCCGGGGGGGCTCTAGAAGGGTCTGTGGGCTTTTAGAAGGGTCCTGGAGTGCTCTAGAAGGGTCTGGGGGCTTTTAGAATGCTCCTGGGGATCTCTAGAAATGTCTGGGGTCTTTTAGAAAGATCCGGGGAGTGTCTAGATGTGTCTGCGGCCTTTCAGAAGGGTCCTGGGGGGCTCTAGAAGGGTCTGGGGGCTTTTAGAAGGGTCCTGGGGGCGTCTAGAAGGGTCTGGGGGCTTTTAGAATGGTCCTGGGAGGCTCTAGAAGGGTCTGGGTGCTTTTAGAAGGGTCCTGGGGCCCTCTAGAAGGGTCTGAGTGCTTTTAGAAGGGTCATGGGGGTCTCTAGAAGGGTCTGGGGGCTTTTAGAATGATCCGGGGAGGGTCTAGAAGGTTCTGGGGGCTTTTAGAAGGGTCCTGGGGGGCTCTAGAGGGGTCTGGGGGCTTTTAGAAGGGTCCCGGGGTTCTCTAGAAGGGTCTGGGGGCATTTAGAAGTATCCTGGGGGCCTCTAGAAGGGTCTGGGATCTATTAGAGTGGTCCGGGGGGGCTCTAGAAGGGTCTGGGGGTTTTTAGAAGGCTCCTGGGAGGCTCTAGAATGGTCTGGGGGCTTTTAGAATGTTCCTGGGGTTCTCTAGAAGGGTCTGGGGACTTATAGAAGGGTCCTGGGGGCCTCTAGAAGGGTCTGAGAACTATTAGAGTGGTTCGGGGGGGCTCTAGAAGGGTCTGGAGGCTTTTAGAAGGGTATTGGGGGGCTCTACAAGGGTCTGGAGGCTTTTAGAGGGGTTCTGGGGGGCCCTAGAAAGGTCTGGGTTCATTTAGAAGGATCCGGGGAGGGTCTAGGAACGTCGGGGGGCTTTTAGAAGGGTCCTGGGAGGCTCTAGAAGAATCTGGGGGCTTTTAGAATGATCCGGGGAGGGTCTAGAAGGGTCTGGGGGCCTTTAGAAGGGTCCTGGGGGGCTCTAGAATGGTCTGGGGGCTTTTAGAAGGTTCCTAGGGGCCTCTAGAAGGGTCTGGGGGCTTTTAGAATGATCCTGGGGGGCTCTAGAATGGTCTGAGGGCTTTTAGAATGATCCGGGGAGGGTCTATTAGAGTCTGGGGGCCTTTAGAATGGTCCTGGGGCTCTCTAGAAGAGTCTGGGTGCTTTTAGAAGAGTCCTGGGAGGCTCTAGAAGGGTTTGGGGGCTTTTAGAATGGTCCTGGGTGGCTCTAGAAGGTTCTGGTTGCCTTTCGAAGGGTCCTGGCTTATCTAGAAGTGTCTGGGGGCATTTAGAAGGGTCCTGGGTGTCTCTAGAAGGGTCTGGGTGCTTTTAGAATGGTCCTGGGGGGCTCTAGAAGGGTCTGGTGGCTTTTAGAAGGGTCCTGGGTGGATCTAGAAGGTTCTGGAGGCTTTCAGAAGGGTCATGGGTGTCTCTAGAATGGTCTGGGGGCTTTTAGAAGGGTCCTGGGGAGCCCTAGAAGGGTCTGGGTTCTTTTAGAAGGGTCCTGGGATGATCTAGAAGGTTCTTGGGGCTTTCAGAAGGGTCCTGGGGGCCTCTATAAGGGTCTGGGTGCTTTTAGAAGGGTCCTGGGGGGCTCTAGAATGGTCTGGGGGCTTTTAGAAGCGTCCTGGGTGGCTCTAGAAGGGTCTCGGAGCTTTTAGAAGGGTCCTGGGAGGCTCTAGAAGGGTCTGGGGGCTTTTAGAACTGTCCTGGGATGCTCTAGAAGGGTCTGGGTCTTTTAGAACTGTCCTGGGATGCTCTAGAAGGTTCTGGGGGCTTTCAGAAGGGTCCAGGGGTCCTCTAGAAGGGTCTGGAGGCTTTTAGAAGGGTCCGGGGGTGCTCTAGAAGGGTCTGGGGGCTTTTAGAAGGGTCCTGGGGTGCTCTAGAAGGGTCTGGGGACTTTAAGAAGGGTCCTGGGGTGTCCTAGAAGGGACGGGGTGCCTTAAGAGGGGCCCTGGGGGGCTCTAGAAGGGTCTGGGGGCTTTTAGAACTGTCCTGGAGTGCTCTAGAAGGGTCTAGGGGCTTTTAGAATGCTCCTGTGGATCTCTAGAAGTGTCTGGGGTCTTTTAGAAAGATCCGGGGAGTGTCTAGATGTGTCTGCGGCCTTTCAGAAGGGTCCTGGGGGGATCTAGAAGGGTCTGGGGTCTTTTAGAAGGGTCCTGGGGGCGTCTAGAAGGGTCTGGGGGCTTTTAGAATGGTCCTGGGAGGCTCTAGAAGGGTCTGGGTGCTTTTAGAAGGGTCCTGGGGCCCTCTAGAAGGGTCTGAGTGCTTTTAGAAGGGTCATGGGGGTCTCTAGAAGGGTCTGGGGGCTTTTAGAATGATCCGGGGAGGGTCTAGAAGGTTCTGGGGGCTTTTAGAAGGGTCCTGGGGGGCTCTAGAGGGGTCTGGGGGCTTTTAGAAGGTTCCCGGGGTTCTCTAGAAGGGTCTGGGGGCATTTAGAAGTATCCTGGGGGCCTCTAGAAGGGTCTGGGATCTATTAGAGTGGTCCGGGGGGGCTCTAGAAGGTTCTGGGGGCTTTTAGAATGTTCCTGGTGTTCTCTAGAAGGGTCTGGGGACTTATAGAAGGGTCCTGGGGGCCTCTAGAAGGGTCTTGGGGCTTTTAGAAGGGTCCTGGGGTGCTCTAGAAGGGTCTGGGGACTTTTAGAAGGGTCCTGGGGTGCTCTAGAATGGACGTTGTGTCTTAAGAGGGCCCTGGGGACCTCTAGATTGGTCTGGGGGCTTTTAGAAGGGTCCTGGGGGGCTCTAGAAGGGTCTGTAGGCTTTTAGAAGGGTCCTGGGGGGCTCTAGAAGTGTCTGGGGGCTTTTAGAAGGGTCCTGGTGTCATCTAGAAGGGTCTGAGGGCTTTAGAATGGTCCCGGGAGGCTCTAGAATGGTCTGGGTTTTTTTAGAAGGATCCGGGGAGGGTCTAGAAGGGTCTGGGGGCTTTTAGAAGGGTCCTGGTGGCCTCTAGAAGGGTCTGGGGGCATTTAGATGGGTCATAGGGGGCTCTAGAAGGGTCAGGGGGCTTTTAGAAGGGTCCTGGGGGGCTCTAGAAGTTTCTGGGGGCTTTTAGAATGATCCGGGGACGGTCTAGAAGGGTCTGGGTGCTTTTTGAAGGATCCTAGGGGGCTCTAGAAGGGTCTGAGGGCGTTTAGAAGGATCCGGGGAGTGTCTAGAAGGGTCTGGGGGCTTTTAGAAGGGTCCTGGGGGTCTCTAGAAGGGTCTGGTGGCTTTTAGAAGGGTCCTGGGAGGCTCTAGAAGGGTCTGGGTGCTTTTATAAGGGACCGGTTAGCCTCTAGAAGGGTCTGGGTGCTTTTAGAAGGGTCCTGGGGGGCTCTAGAAGGGTCTAGAGGCTTTTAGACGAGTCCTGGGGGCCTCTAGAAGGGTCTGGGAGCTTTTAGAAGGGTCCTGGGTGAATCTAGATTGGTCTGGGGGCTTTTAGAAGGGTCCTGGGTGGCTCTAGAAGGGTCTGGGAGCTTTTAGAACTGTCCTGGGATGCTCTAGAAGGTTCTGGGGGCTTTCAGAAGGGTCCAGGGGTCCTCTAGAAAAGTCTGGAGGCTTTTAGAAGGGTCCGGGGGGGCTCTAGAAGGGTCTGTGGGCTTTTAGAAGGGTCCTGGAGTGCTCTAGAAGGGTCTGGGGGCTTTTAGAATGCTCCTGGGGATCTCTAGAAGTGTCTGGGGTCTTTTAGAAAGATCCGGGGAGTGTCTAGATGTGTCTGCGGCCTTTCAGAAGGGTCCTGGGGGGCTCTAGAAGGGTCTGGGGGCTTTTAGAAGGGTCCTGGGGGCGTCTAGAAGGGTCTGGGGGCTTTTAGAATGGTCCTGGGAGGCTCTAGAAGGGTCTGGGTGCTTTTAGAAGGGTCCTGGGGCCCTCTAGAAGGGTCTGAGTGCTTTTAGAAGGGTCATGGGGGTCTCTAGAAGGGTCTGGGGGCTTTTAGAATGATCCGGGGAGGGTCTAGAAGGTTCTGGGGGCTTTTAGAAGGGTCCTGGGGGGCTCTAGAGGGGTCTGGGGGCTTTTAGAAGGGTCCCGGGGTTCTCTAGAAGGGTCTGGGGGCATTTAGAAGTATCCTGGGGGCCTCTAGAAGGGTCTGGGATCTATTAGAGTGGTCCGGGGGGGCTCTAGAAGGGTCTGGGGGTTTTTAGAAGGCTCCTGGGAGGCTCTAGAATGGTCTGGGGGCTTTTAGAATGTTCCTGGGGTTCTCTAGAAGGGTCTGGGGACTTATAGAAGGGTCCTGGGGGCCTCTAGAAGGGTCTGAGAACTATTAGAGTGGTTCGGGGGGGCTCTAGAAGGGTCTGGAGGCTTTTAGAAGGGTATTGGGGGGCTCTACAAGGGTCTGGAGGCTTTTAGAGGGGTTCTGGGGGGCCCTAGAAAGGTCTGGGTTCATTTAGAAGGATCCGGGGAGGGTCTAGAAACGTCGGGGGGCTTTTAGAAGGGTCCTGGGAGGCTCTAGAAGAATCTGGGGGCTTTTAGAATGATCCGGGGAGGGTCTAGAAGGGTCTGGGGGCCTTTAGAAGGGTCCTGGGGGGCTCTAGAATGGTCTGGGGGCTTTTAGAAGGTTCCTAGGGGCCTCTAGAAGGGTCTGGGGGCTTTTAGAATGATCCTGGGGGGCTCTAGAATGGTCTGAGGGCTTTTAGAATGATCCGGGGAGGGTCTATTAGAGTCTGGGGGCCTTTAGAATGGTCCTGGGGCTCTCTAGAAGAGTCTGGGTGCTTTTAGAAGAGTCCTGGGAGGCTCTAGAAGGGTTTGGGGGCTTTTAGAATGGTCCTGGGTGGCTCTAGAAGGTTCTGGTTGCCTTTCGAAGGGTCCTGGCTTATCTAGAAGTGTCTGGGGGCATTTAGAAGGGTCCTGGGTGTCTCTAGAAGGGTCTGGGTGCTTTTAGAATGGTCCTGGGGGGCTCTAGAAGGGTCTGGTGGCTTTTAGAAGGGTCCTGGGTGGATCTAGAAGGTTCTGGAGGCTTTCAGAAGGGTCATGGGTGTCTCTAGAATGGTCTGGGGGCTTTTAGAAGGGTCCTGGGGAGCCCTAGAAGGGTCTGGGTTCTTTTAGAAGGGTCCTGGGATGATCTAGAAGGTTCTTGGGGCTTTCAGAAGGGTCCTGGGGGCCTCTATAAGGGTCTGGGTGCTTTTAGAAGGGTCCTGGGGGGCTCTAGAATGGTCTGGGGGCTTTTAGAAGCGTCCTGGGTGGCTCTAGAAGGGTCTCGGAGCTTTTAGAAGGGTCCTGGGAGGCTCTAGAAGGGTCTGGGGGCTTTTAGAACTGTCCTGGGATGCTCTAGAAGGGTCTGGGTCTTTTAGAACTGTCCTGGGATGCTCTAGAAGGTTCTGGGGGCTTTCAGAAGGGTCCAGGGGTCCTCTAGAAGGGTCTGGAGGCTTTTAGAAGGGTCCGGGGGTGCTCTAGAAGGGTCTGGGGGCTTTTAGAAGGGTCCTGGGGTGCTCTAGAAGGGTCTGGGGACTTTAAGAAGGGTCCTGGGGTGTCCTAGAAGGGACGGGGTGCCTTAAGAGGGGCCCTGGGGGGCTCTAGAAGGGTCTGGGGGCTTTTAGAACTGTCCTGGAGTGCTCTAGAAGGGTCTAGGGGCTTTTAGAATGCTCCTGTGGATCTCTAGAAGTGTCTGGGGTCTTTTAGAAAGATCCGGGGAGTGTCTAGATGTGTCTGCGGCCTTTCAGAAGGGTCCTGGGGGGATCTAGAAGGGTCTGGGGTCTTTTAGAAGGGTCCTGGGGGCGTCTAGAAGGGTCTGGGGGCTTTTAGAATGGTCCTGGGAGGCTCTAGAAGGGTCTGGGTGCTTTTAGAAGGGTCCTGGGGCCCTCTAGAAGGGTCTGAGTGCTTTTAGAAGGGTCATGGGGGTCTCTAGAAGGGTCTGGGGGCTTTTAGAATGATCCGGGGAGGGTCTAGAAGGTTCTGGGGGCTTTTAGAAGGGTCCTGGGGGGCTCTAGAGGGGTCTGGGGGCTTTTAGAAGGTTCCCGGGGTTCTCTAGAAGGGTCTGGGGGCATTTAGAAGTATCCTGGGGGCCTCTAGAAGGGTCTGGGATCTATTAGAGTGGTCCGGGGGGGCTCTAGAAGGTTCTGGGGGCTTTTAGAATGTTCCTGGTGTTCTCTAGAAGGGTCTGGGGACTTATAGAAGGGTCCTGGGGGCCTCTAGAAGGGTCTGAGAACTATTAGAGTGGTTCGGGGGGGCTCTAGAAGGGTCTGGAGGCTTTTAGAAGGGTCTTGGGGGGCTCTAGAAGGGTCTGGGGGCTTTTAGAATAATCCGGGGAGGGTCTAGAAAGGTCTGGGTTCTTTTAGAATAGTCTTGGGAGGTTTTAGAAGGGTCTGGGGTCTTTTAGAATGATCCGGGGAGGGTCTAGAAGGGTCTGGGGGCCTTTAAAAGGGTCCTGGGGGGCTCTAGAATGGTCTGGGGGCTTTTAGAATGATCCTGGGGGGCTCTAGAAGGGTCTGGGGTCTTTTAGAATGATCCTGGGGGACTCTAGAAGGGTCTGGTGTCTTTTCGAAGGATCCGGGGAGGGTCTAGAAGGGTCTGGGGTCTTTTAGAAGGGTCCTAGGGGCCTCTAGAAGGGTCTGGGGGCTTTTACATGGGTCCTAGGGGGATCTAGAAGGGTCTGGGGGCTTTTAGAATGATCCTGGGGGACTCTTGAAGGGTCTGGGGGCTTTTAGAATGATCCGGGGAGGGTCTAGAAAGGTCTGGGGGCCTTTAGAATGGTATTAGGGTGCTCTAGAAGTGTCTGGGTGCTTTTAGAAGGGTCCTGGGAGGCTCTAGAAGGGTCTGGGGGCTTTTAGAAGAGTCCTGGGTGGCTCTAAAGGGTTCTGGGGGGTTTTAGAAGGGTCCTAGGGGCCTCTAGAAGGGTCTGGGGGCTTTTAGAAGGGTCCTCGGATGCTCTAGAAGGGTCTGGGTGCTTTTATAAAGGTCCTCGGATGCTCTAGAAGGGTCTGGGTGCTTTTAGAATGGTCCTGGGGGGCTCTAGAATGTTCTGAGGTCTTTCAGAAGGGTCCTGGGGTGCTCTAGAAGGGTCTGGGTGCTTTTAGAAGGGTCCTGGGGGGCTCTAGAATGGTCGGGGGGCTTTTAGAAGGGTCCTGGGTGGCTCTAGAAGGGTCTGGGTGCTTTTAGAAGGGTCCTGGAGGGCTCTAGAAGGTTCTGGGGGCTTTCAGAAGGGTCCTGGGAGTCTCTAGAAGGGTCTGGAGGTATTTAAAAGGGTCCTGGGGGGCTCTAGAAGGGTCAGGGCTTTTAGAAGGGTACTGGGGGGCTCTAGAAGGGTCTGGGGGCTTTTAGAATGATCCTGGGGGGCTCTAGAAGGGTCTGGGGTCTTTTAGAAGGGTCCTGGGGGGGTCTAGAAGGGTCTGGGGGCTTTTAGAAGGGTCCTGGTGTACTCTAGAAGGGCCTGGGGACTTTTAGAAGGGTCCTGGGGTGCTCTAGAAGGGACGGGGTTCATTAAGAGGGGCCCTGGGTGCCTCTTGAAGGGTCTGGAGGTATTTAAAAGGGTCCGGGGGGCTCTAGAAGGGTCAGGGGCTTTTAGAAGGGTACTGGGGGGCTCTAGAAGGGTCTGGGGGCTTTTAGAATGATCCTGGGGGGCTCTAGAAGGGTCTGGGGTCTTTTCGAAGGATCCGGGGAGGGTCTAGAAGGGTCTGTGGGATTTTAGAAGTGTCCTAGGGGCCTCTAGAAGGGTCTGGGGGCTTTTAGATGGGTCCTAGGGGGCTCTAGAAGGGTCTGGGGGCTTTTGGAATGATATTGGGGGTCTCTAGAAGGGTCTGGGGGCTTTTAGAAGGGTCCTGGGGTTCTCTAGAAGGGTCTGGTTGCTTTTAGAAGGGTACTGGGAGCCTCTAGAAGGGTCTGGGTGCTTTTAGAAAGGTCCTGGGGGGCTCTAGAAGGGTCTGGGTGCATTTAGAAGGGTCCTTGTTGGATCTAGAAGGGTCTGGGAGCTTGTAGAAGGGTCCGGGGGTCTCTAGAAGGGTCTGGGGGCTTTTAGAAGGGTCCTGGGGGCATCTAGAAGGGTCTGGGAGCTTTTAGAAGGGTCCTTGGGGGCTCTAGAAGGGTCTGGGGGCTTGTAGAATGGTCCTGGGTGATGCTAGAAGGGTCTGGGGACTTTTAGAAGGGTCCTGGGGGGCTCAAGAAGGGTCTGGGGGCTTTTAGAAGGGTTCTGGGCTGCTCTAGAAGGGTCTGGGGCCTTTTAGAAGGGTCCTGGGGGGCTCTAGAATGTTCTGGGGGCTTTTAGATGGGTCCTGGGTCCTCTAGAAAGGTCTGGGGGCTTTTAGAATGGTCAGGGGAGGCTCTAGAAGGGTCTGGGGGCTTTTAGAAGGGTCCTGGGAGGCTCTAGAAGGGTCTAGAGGCTTTTAGAAGGGTCCTGGGGGCCTCTAGAAGGGTCTGGGGGTGTTTAGAAGGGACCTGTGAGGCTCTGGAAGGGTCTGGGTGCTTTTATAAGGGTCCTGGGGGCCTCTAGAAGGGTCTGGGGGCTTTTATAAGGGTCCGGGGGGGCTCTAGAAGAATCTGGGGACTTTTAGAAGGGTCCTGGTGGCATCTAGACGTGTCTGGGGGCTATTAGAAGGGTCCTGGGGGGCTCTAGAAGGGTCTGGGTGCTTGTAGAAGGGTCCTGGGAGGCTCTGGAAGGGTCTGGGTGCTTTTATAAGGGTCCTGGGGGCCTCTAGAAGGGTCTGGGTACTTTTACAAGGGTCCGGGGGGGATCTAGAAGAATCTGGGGACTTTTAGAAGGGTCCTGGGTGGCTCTAGAAGGGTCTGGGGAATTTTAGAAGGGTCCTCGGATTCTCTAGAAGGGTCTGGGGGCTTTTAGATGGGTCCTGGAGGCCTCTAGATGGTTCTGGGTGTTTTCAGAATGGTCCTGGGGGTCTCTAGAAGGGTCTGGGATCTTTTAGAAAGGTCCTGGGAGGATCTAGATGGGTCTGGGGCTTTTAGAAGGGTCCTGGGGGGCTCTAGAAGGGTCTGGGGGCTTTTAGATGGGTCCTAGGGGGCTCTAGAAGGGTGTGGGGGCTTTTAGAATTATCCGGGGACGGTCTAGAAAGGTCTGGGTGCTTTTTGAAGGATCCTAGGGAGCTCTAGAAGGGTCTGGGGGCTTTTAGAAGGATCCGGGGAGGGTCTAGAAGGGTCTGGGGGATTTTAGAAGGGTCCTGGGGTTCTCTAGAAGGGTCTGTTTGCTTTTAGAATGGTCCTGGGGGGCTCTAGAAGGGTCTGGGGCTTTTAGAAGGGTCCGGGGGGGCTCTAGAAGGGTCTGGGGAATTTTAGAAGGGTCCTCGGATTCTCTAGAAGGGTCTGGGGTCTTTTAGAAGGGTCCTGGAGGGCTCTAGAAGGTTCTGGGTGCTTTCAGAAGGGTCCTGGGGGTCTCTAGAAGGGTCTGGGGCCATTTAGAAGGGTCCTGGGGGGCTCTAGAAGGGTCTGGGTGCCTTTAGAATGGTCCTGGGTGACTCTAGAATGTTCTGCTGGCTTTCAGAAGGGTCCTGGGGTCCTCTAGAAGGGTCTGGGGGCTTTTAGAAGGGTCCTGGGGTGCTCTAGAATGGTCTGGGGGCTTTTAGAAGGGTCCTGGGAGGCTCTAGAAGGGTCTGGGGGCTTTTAGAAAGGTCCTGGGTGGCTCTAGAAGGGTCTGGGGGCTTATAGAAGGGTCCTGGGATGCTCTAGAGGGGTCTTGGGGCTTGTAGAAGGGTCTTGGGGGAATCTAGAAGGTTCTGGGTGCTTTTAGAAGGGTCCTGGGTGGCTCTAGAAGGGTCTGGGGAATTTTAGAAGGGTCCTCGTATGCTCTAGAAGGGTCTGGGTGATTTTAGAAGGGTCCTGGGGGGCTCTAGAAGGGTCTGGGCGCTTTTAGAAGGGTCCTGGGGGGCTCTAGAAGGGTCTGGGTGCCTTTAGAATGGTCCTGGGTGAATCTAGAATGTTCTGCTAGCTTTCAGAAGGGTCCTGGGGTCATCTAGAAGGGTCTGGGGTCTTTTAGAAGGGTTCTGGGGTGCTCTAGAAGGGACTGGGTTCCTTAAGAGGGGCCCTTGGTGCCTCTTGAATGGTCTGGGGGCATTTAGAAGGGTCCTGGGGGACTCTAGAAGGGTCTAGGGACTTTTAGAAGGGTACTGGGGGGCTCTAGAAGGGTCTGGGGGCTTTTAGAATGATCCTGGGGGGCTCTAGAAGGGTCTGGGGGCTTTTCGAAGGATCCGGGGAGGGTCTAAAAGGGTCTGGGGGCTTTTAGAAGGGTCCTAGGGGCCTCTAGAAGGGTCTGGGGTCTTTTAGATGGGTCCTAGGGGGCTCTAGAAGGGTCTGGGGGCTTTTAGAATGATCCTGGGGGGCTCTAGAAGGGTCTGGGGGCTTTTAGAATGATCCGGGGACGGTCTAGAAAGGTCTGGGTGCTTTTTGAAGGATCCTAGGGGGCTCTAGAAGGGTCTGGGGGCTTTTAGAAGGATCCGGGGAGGGTCTAGATGGGTCTGGGTTCTTTTAGAAGGGTCCTGGGGTTCTCTAGAAGGGTCTGGTTGCTTTTAGAAGGGTACTGGGAGGCTCTAGAAGGGTCGGGGTGCTTTTATAAGGGTCCGGGGAGCCTCTAGAAGGGTCTGGGTGATTTTAGAAAGGTCCTGGGGGGCTCTAGAAGGGTCTAGAGGCTTTTAGACGGGTCCTGGGGGCCTCTAGAAGGGTCTGGGTGCTTTTAGAAGGGTCTGGGTGGCTCTAGACGGGTCCTGGGGGCCTCTAGAAGGGTCTGGGTGCTTTTAGAAGGGTCTGGGTGGCTCTAGAAGGGTCTGGGGGCTTGTAGAAGGGTCCTGGGGTGCTCTAGAAGGGTCTGGGGGCTTTTAGAAGGGTCCTTGGGGCCTCTAGAAGGGTCTGGGAGCTTTTAGAATGGTCCTGGGGGGCTCTAGAAGTGTCTGGGGGCTTTTAGAAGGGTCCTGGGGTGCTCTAGAAGGATCTGGGGGCTTTTAGATGGGTCCTGGGGTGCTCTAGAAGGGTCTTGGGGCATTTAGAAGGGTCCTGAGGGGCTCTAGAAGGGTCTGGGGCCTTTTAGAATGATCCGGGGACGGTCTAGAAGGGTCTTTATGCTTTTTGAAGGATCCTAGGCGGCTCTAGAAGGGTCTGGGGTCTTTTATACTGTCCTGGGGGTCTGTAGAAGGGTCTGGGTGCTTTTAGAAGGGTCCTGTGGGGCTCTAGAAGGATCTTTGGGCTTTCAGAAGGGTCGTGGGGGCCTCTAGAAGGTTCTAGGGGCTTTTAGAAGGGTCCGGGGGAGCTCTAGAAGGGTCTGGGGGCTTTTAGAAGGGTCCTGGGGTGCTCTAGAAGGGTCTGGGGGCTTTTAGAAGGGTCCTAGTGTGCTCTAGAAGGTACGGGGGGGCTTAAGAGGGGCCCTGGGGCCTCTAAAAGTGTCTGGTGTCTTTTAGAAGGGTCCTGGGGGGCTGTATAAGGGTCTGGAGGATTTTAAATGGGTCCGGGGATGGCTCTGGAAGGGTCTGGGTGCTTTTAGAAGGGTCCTGGGGTGCTCTATAAGAGTCTGGGGGCTTTTATAGGGTCCTGGGGGTCTGTAGAAGGGTCTGGGGGCTTTCAGAAGGGTCCTGGGGGGCTCTAAAAGGGTCTGGGTGCTTTTAGAATGGTCCTGGGGTCCTCTAGAAGGGTCTGGGGGCTTTTAGAAGGGTCCTGGGATGCTCTAGAAGGGTCTGGGGGCTTTTAGAAGAATCCGGGGAGGGTCTAGATTAGTCTGGGGGCTTTTAGAAGGGTCCTTGGGTGCTCTAGAATGGTCTGGGTTCTTTTAGAAAGGTCCTGGGATGCTCTAGAAGGGTCTGGGGGCTTTTAGAAGGATCCGGGGAGGGTCTAGAATGGTCTGGGGGCTTTTAGAATGGTCCTGGGGGGCTCTAGAAGGGTCTGGGTGCTTTTAGAAGGGTCCTGGGGTGCTCTAGAAGGGTCTGGGGGCTTTTAGAAGGGTCCTGGGGTGCTCTAGAATGGACGGGGTGCCTTAAGAGGGCCCTGGGGACCTCTAGATTGGTCTGGGGGCTTTTAGAAGGTTCCTGGGGGGCTCTAGAAGGGTCTGGGGGCTTTTAGAAGGGTCCTGGGTTGATCTGGAAGGGTCTGGGGACTTTTAGAAGGGTCCTGGGCTGCTCTAGAAGGGACGGGGTGCCTTAAGAGGGGCCCTGGGGGGCTCTAGAATGGTCTGGGGTCTTTTAGAATGGTCCTGGGGTGATATAGAAGGGTCTGGGGCCTTTTAGAATGGTCCTGGGGATCTCTAGAAGTGTCTGGGGGCTTTTAGAATTATCCGGAGAGGGTCTAGAAGTTTCTGCGGCCTTTTAGAAGGGTCCTGGGGGGCTCTAGAAGGGTCTGGGGGCTTTTAGAAGGGTCCTGGGGGGCTCTAGAAGGGTCTGGGGGCTTTTAGAAGGGTCCTGGGAGGATCTAGAAGGGTATGGGGGCTTTTAGAAGGATCCGGGGAGGGTCTAGAAGGGTCTGGGGGCTTTTAGAAGGGTCCTGGTTGCCTCTAGAAGGGTCTCGGGACTTTTAGAAGGGTCCTGGGGGCCTCTAGAAGGGTCTGGGGTCTTTTAGAATGGTCCTGGGGGGCTCTAGAAGGGTCTGGGGGCTTTTAGATGTGTCCTGGGGGGCTCTAGAATGGTCTGGGGGCTTTTAGAATGATCCGGGGACGGTCTAGAAGGGTCTTTATGCTTTTTGAAGGATCCTAGGGTGCTCTAGAATGGTCTGGGGTCTTTTAGAAGTGTCCTGGGGGGTTTTGAAGGGTCTGGGGGCATTTAGAATGGTCCTGGGAGGCTCTAGAAGGGTCTGGGTGCTTTTAGAAGGGTCCTGGGGGGCTCTAGAAGGGTCTAGAGGCTTTTAGAAGGGTCCTGGGTGCCTCTAGAAGGGTCTGGGGGCGTTCAGAAGGGTCCTGGGAGGCTCTGGAAGGGTCTGGGTGCTTTTATAAGGGTCCTGGGGGCCTCTAGAAGTGTCTGGTGGCTTTTACAAGGGTCCGGGGGGGCTCTAGAAGGGTCTGGGGACTTTTAGAAGGGTCCTGGTGGCCTCTAGACAAGTCTGGGGGCTATTAGAATGGTCCTGGGGGCTTGTAGAACGGTCCTGGGGGGGGCTAGAATGGTCTGGGGTCTTTTAGAAGGGTCCTGGGTGGCTCTAGGAGGTTCTGGGGGCTTTCAGAATGGTCCTGGGGGTCTCTAGAAGGGTCTGGGTGCTTTTAGAACGGTCCTGGGGGGCTCAAGAATGGTCTGGGTGCTTTTAGAATGGTCCTGTGGGGGTCTAGAAGGTTCTGGGGGCTTTCAGAATGGTCCTGGGGGCCTCTAGAAGGGTCTAGGGGCTTTTAGAAGGGTCCGGGGGGGCTCTAGAAGCGTCTGGGGGCTTTTAGAATGGTCCTGGGGTGCTCTAGAAGGGTCTGGGGGCTTTTAGAAGGGTCCTGGGATGCTCTAGAAGGGACGGGGCTGCTTAAGAGGGGCCCTGGGGCCTCTAGAAGGGTCTGGGGGCTTTTAGAAGGGTCCTGGGGGGCTCTAGAAGGGTCTGGAAGTTTTGAGAAGGGTCCTGGGGGGCTCTAGAAGGGTCTGGGGGCTTTTAGATGTGTCCTGGGGTGCTCTAGAATGGTCTGGGGTCTTTTAGAAGGGTCCTGGGGGGCTCTAGAAGGGACGGGGTGGCTTAAGAGGGGCCCTGGGTCCTCTAGAAGGGTCTGGGGGCTTTTAGAAGGGTCCTGGGGGGCTCTAGAAGGGTCTGGGGGCTTTTAGAAGGGTCCTGGGATCCTCTAGAAGGGTCTCGGGGCTTTTAGAAGGATCCGGGGAGGGTCTAGAAGGTTCTGGGGGCTTTTAGAAGGGTCTTGGGAGGCTCTAGAAGGGTCTGGGGCCTTTTCAAAGGAACCTGAACGTCTCCAGAAGGGTCTGGGGGCTTTTGGAAGGGTCCTTGGGGGCTCTAGAATGGTCTGGGTCCTTTGTACTTAGCTGGCAGGGGAGACACCCTGATCAAGCAGGTGCTTTTCCCAGGCCAGGCTCATCCTTTGCACTCCGGGTGTGCTGAGCCCTGCGAATTCCCCAAATGTGCAAAATTAAAATTTTTGCTCTAGAAGCACCCAGACCCTTCTAGAGCCCCCCAGGAACCTTCTAAAAGCACCCAGACACGTCTAGAGCCCCCAGTGTGCTTCTCAAAGCCCCCGGACTTTCTAGAGCCCCCCAAAACCTTATAAAGGCCCCCAAAATCTTATAAAGCCCCCCAGGCCCTACTAAACCCCCTTAGGACCCTTCTACAATACCCTAGACCCTTCTAGAGCCACCGAGGACCCTTCTAAAAGACCCCAAACCCTTCCGGAGCCCCTTAGGAACCTTTTTAGAGACCCTAGACCCTCCTAGATCCTTCAAGGACTCTTCTAAAAGCCCCCAGATACTTCTAGGGGTTAGAGGCAGGGTTAGAATTAGGGTTAGGGTTAGAGTTAGGGTTAGGGTTAGGGTTAGGGTTAGGGTTAGGGTTAGGGTTAGGGTTAGGGTTAGGGTTAGGGTTAGGGTTAGGGTTAGGGTTAGGGTTAGGGTTAGGGTTAGGGTTAGGGTTAGGATTAGGGTTAGGGTTAGGGTTAGGGTTAGGCTTAGGGTTAGGGTTAGGGTTAGGGTTAGGGTTAGGGTTAGAGTTAGGATTAGGGTTAGGGTTAGGGTTAGGGTTAGAGTTAGGATTAGGGTTAGGGTTAGGGTTAGGGTTAGAGTTAGGATTAGGGTTAGGATTAGGGTTAGGGTTAGGGTTAGGGTTAGGGTTAGGGTTAGGGTTAGGGTTAGGGTTAGGGTTAGGGTTAGGGTTAGGGTTAGGGTTAGGGTTAGAGTTAGGATTAGGGTTAGGGTTAGGGTTAGGGTTAGGGTTAGGGTTAGGGTTAGAGTTAGGGTTGTGGTTAGGGTTAGGGTTAGGGTTAGGGTTAGGGTTAGAGTTAGGTTTAGAGTTAGGGTTAGGGTTAGGGTTAGGGTTAGGGTTTGGGTTTGTGTTAGAGTTAGGGTTAGAGTAAGAGTTAGGGTTAGGGATAGGGTTAGGAACCTTTTTTAGCCCTACAGGACACATCTAAAAGCACTCAGACCATTCAACATCCCCTCAGGACCCTCCTAACTGTCCCCAGATCCTTCTAGAGCCCACCAGGACCCTTCTAATTGCCCCCAGAGCCTTCTAGATGCCCCCAGGACGCTTCTAAAAGCCCTAACACCCTTCTAGAGCCCCCCAGGACCCTTCTAAAAGCCTCCAGACACTTCTAGAGCTCCCCAGGACCCTTCTAAAATCCCCCAGACCCTTCTAGAGGCCCCCAGGGACCCTCTAATGGTCCCCAGACCCTTCTAGAGCCCCCCAGGACCCATCTAAAAGCACCCAGACCCATCTACATCCCCACAGAACCCTTCTAAAAGCCCCCAGACCCTTCTAGAGCCACCCAGGTCCCTTCTAAAAGCACCCAGACCCTTCTAGACCATCCCCGGATCATTCTAAAAGCACCCAGACCCATCTAGAGCCCACCAGGACTCTTCTAAAACCCTCCAGACCCTTCTAGTGGCCCCCAGGACCCTTCTGAATGCCCCCAGACCCTTCTAGACCCCCCAGGACCCTTCTAAAAGCCTCCAGACCCTTCTAGAGCTCCCCAGGACCCTACTAAATGCACCCAGACATTTCTAGCGCCCCCCAGGACCCTTCTAAAAGCCCCCAGACCCTTCTAGAGCTCCCCAGGACCCTTCTAAAAGCCCCCAGACCATTCTAGAGCCCCCCAGGACCCTTCTAAAAGCACCCAGACCCTTCGAGAGCCCTACAGGACCCTTCTAAAAGCCACCAGACCCTTCTAGACCCTCCCCGAATCATTCTAAAAGCACTCAGACCCTTCTAGAGACACGCAGGACCCTTCTAAAAGCCCCCAGACCCTTCTAGAGCCTCCCAGGACCATTCTAAAAGCCCCCAGACAATTCTAGAGCTCCCCAGGACCCTTCTAAAATCCCCCAGACCCTTCTAGAGGACCCCAGTGCCCCTCTAATGTTCCCCAGACCCATCTAGAGCCCCCAAGGACCCTTCTAAAAGCCCCCAGAGCCTTCTAGACCCTCCCTGGATCCTTCTAATAGCACCCAGACCCTTCTAGAGCCCCCCAGGACCCTTCTACAAGACCTCCGAACCCTTCTAGAGCCTCTACGGACCCTTCTAAAAGCCCCCGGACCCTTCTAGAGCCCCCCAGGACCCATCTAAAAGCCCCCAGACCCTTCTACAGCCACACAGGACCCTTCTGAAAGCACCCAGACCCTTCTAGAGCCCCCCAGGACCCTTCTAAAAGAACCCAGACCCTTCTACACCCTCCCCGGATCATTCAAAAAGCACCCAGACCCTTCTACAGCCACCCAGGACCCTTCTAAAATCCTTCACACCCTTCTAGAAGCCCCCAGGACCCTTCTGAAAGCCCCCAGAGCCTTCTAGATGCCCCCAGGACCCTTCTAAAAGCAACCACACCCTTCTAGAGCCCCCCAGGACGCTTCTAAAAGCCCCCAGACCATTCTAGAGCCACCCAGAACCCTTCTAAAAGCTCCCAGACCCTTCTAGAGGCCCCCAAGATCCTTCTAAAAGCCCCCAGACCCTTCTAGAGCCCCCCGGGACCCTTCTAAATGCCCCCAGACCATTCTAGAGCCACCCAGGACATTTCTAAAAGCACCCAGACCCTTCTAGCGCCCACCAGGACCCTTCTAAAAGCAACCAGACCATTCTAGAGCCACCCAGGGCCCTTCTAAAATCACCCAGACACTTATAGAGCCTCCCAGGACCCTTCTAAAAATCCTCAGACCCATCTAGAGGCCCCCAGGACCCTTCTAAAAGTCCCCAGAGCCATCTAGATGCCCCCAGGACCCTTCTAAAAGCACTCACACTCTTCTAAAGCCACCCAGGACTCTTCAAAAAGCCCCCAGAGCATTCTAGAGCCCCGCAGGACCATTCTAAAAGCCCCCAGACCCTTCTAAAGACCCCCAGGACCCTTCTAAAAGAACCCAGACGCTTCTAGATCACCACAGGACCCTTCTAAAAGCCCCCAGACCCTTCTAGACCCTCCCCGAATCCTTCTAAAACACCCAGACCCTTCTAGAGCCTCCCAGGACCCTTCTAATATCCCGCAGACATTTCTAGAGGCCCCCAGGACACTTCTAAGTGCACCCAGACCATTCTAGATCCCCCCAGGACCCTTCTAAAAGCCCCCAGACCCTTCTAGAGACCCGCAGGACCCTTCTAAAAGCCCCCAGACCCTTCTAGATTCTCCCAGGACCCTTCTAAAAGCCCCCAGACACTTCCAGAGATCCCCAGGACCCTTCTAAAATACCCCAGACCC
This sequence comes from Clamator glandarius, assembly GCA_033459285.1. NCBI lineage: Eukaryota > Metazoa > Chordata > Aves > Cuculiformes > Cuculidae > Clamator > Clamator glandarius. The sequence continues at coordinate 208,801 of JAUNZM010000991.1, forward strand.
TTCTAGAGGCCACCAGGGCTTCTCTAATGGTCCCCAGACCCTTCAAGAGCCCCAAGGACCCTTCTAAAAGGTCCCAGAGCCTTCTAGACCCTCCCCGGATCCTTCTAATAGACCCCAGACCCTTCTAGAGCCACGCAGGACCCTTCTAAAAGCACCCAGACCTTTCTAGAGGCCCCCTGGACCCTTCAAAAAGCCCCCAGACCCTTCTAGAGCCTCCCAGGGCCATTCTAAAAGCAACCAGACCCTTCTAGATCCTCCCAGGACCCTTCTAAAAGCACCCAGACCCTTCTATAGACCCTACAGGACCCATCTAGAAGCCCTCAGACCTTTCCAGAGTCTCCCAGGACCCTTCTAAAAGCACCCAGACCCTTCTAGAGCCCCCCAGGACCCTTCTAAAAGAACCCAGACCCTTCTAGAGCCCCCTAGGACCCTTCTCAAAGACCCCAGACCCTTCTAGATTCCTCCAGGACCCTTCTAAAAGCACCCAGACCCTTCTAGAGACCCGCAGGACCCTTCTAAAAGCCCCCAGACCCTTCTATATTCCCCCAGGACCCTTCTAAAAGACTCCAGACCCTTCTAGAGCTCCCCAGGACCCTTCTAAAATCCCCCAGACCCTTCTAGAGGACGCCAGGGCTCCTCTAATGGTCCCCAGACCCTTCTAGAGCCCCCAAGGACCCTTCTAAAAGCCCCCAGAGCCTTCTAGACCCTCCCCGGATCCTTCTAATAGCACCCAGACCCTTCTAGAGCCCCCCAGGACCCTTCTAAAAGGCCCCAGACCCTTCTAGAGCCTCCACGGACACTTCTAAAAGCAACCAGACCCTTCTAGAGCCTCCCAGGACCCTTTTAAAATCCCTCAGACACTTCTAGAGGCCCCCAGGACCCTTCTAAAATACCCCAGAGCCTTCAAGATGCCCCCAGGACAATTCTAAAAGACCTCAACCCTTCTAGAGCCCCCTAGGAACCTTCTAAAAGCCCCCAGACCCTTCTAGAGACCCGCAGGACCCTTCTAATAGCACTCAGACCCTTCTAGAGTCTACCAGGACCTTTCTAAAAGCACCCAGACCTTTCTAGAGCTCCCCAGGACCATTCTAAACTCCCCCAGACCCTTCCAGAGCCCCCCAGGACGCTTCTAAATGCCCCCAGACCCATCTAGAGCACCCCAGGACTCTTCTAAAAGCCTCCAGTCCCTTCTAGAGGCCCCCAGGACCCTTCTGAATGCACCCAGACCCTTCTAGAGCCCCCCAGGACTCTTCTAAAAGACCCCAGACCATTCCAGAGGCCCTCAGGACCCTTCTGAAAGCGCCCAGACCCTTCTAGAGCAACCCAGGACCCTTCTAAAAGCCCCCAGACCCTTCTAGACCCCCCAGGACCCTTCTAAAAGCACCCAGACCCTTCTAGAGCCCCCCAGGACACTTCTAACAGCCCCCAGACCATTCTAGACCCACCCCGAATCCTTCTAAAAGCGCCCAGACCATTCTAGAACCTCCCAGGACCTTTCTAAAAGGCCGCAGACACTTCTAGAGCCCCCCAGGACCATTCTCAAAGACTCCAGACCCTTCTAGAGCCCCCAGGACCCTTCTAAAAGCCCCCAGACCCTTCTAGATCCTCCCCGTATCATTCTAAAAGTCCCCCAGACCCTTCTAGAGGACCCCAGGACCCTTCTAAAAGCCGCCAGACCCTTCTAGAGCCTCCCCGGATCATTCTAAAAGCCTATAGACGCTTCTAGATGCCCCCAGGACCATTCTAAAACCCTCCAGACATTTGTAGAGCCTCCCAGGACCCTTCTAAACGCCCCCAGACCCTTCTAGAACCTCCCCGGATCCTTCTAAAAGTACCCAGACCCATCTGGATCCTCCCAGGACCCTTCTAAAAGACCCCAGACCCTTCTAGAGGCCCCAAGAACCCTTCTATATGCCCCCAGACCTTTCTAGAGGCCCCCAGGATCCTTCTAAAATCCCCCAGACCCTTCTAGAGCACCCCAGGACCCTTATAAATGCCCCCAGACCCTTCTAGAGCCCCCCAGGACCTTCTAAAAGCCTCCAGACTTTTCTAGAGGCCCGCAGGACCCTTCTGAAAGCCCCCAGACCCTTCTAGATCCGCCCAGGACCCTTCTAAAAGACCCCAGACCATTCTAGAGCCCCCCATAACTCCTCTAAAAGCCCCCAGACCCTTCTAGAGAAGCCCAGGGCCCCTATAAAAGCACCCAGACCCTTCTAGAGCTCCCAAGGACCCTTCTAAAATCCCTCAGACCCTTCTAGAGCCCCCCAGGACCCTTCTAAAATCCCCCAGACCCTTCTAGAACCGCCCAGGACCCTTCTAAAACCACCCAGACAGTTCTAGACCCTCCCCGGATCCTTCTAAAAGCCCCCACACCCTTCTAGAGCCCCCCAGGACCCTTCTAAAAGCCCCCAGACCCTTCTAGAGATTCCACGTATCCTTCTAAAAGCCCCCAGACCCTTCTAGAGCCCCCCAGGACCCTTCTAAATGCCCCCAGAGCAATCTAGAGCCCCCCAGGACTCTTCTAAAAGCATCCAGTCCCTTCTAGAGGCCACCAGGACCGTTCTGAATGCCCCCAGACCATTCTAGAGCCCATCAGGACCATTATAAAAGCCTCCAGACCCTTCTACATGTCCCCAGGACCCTTCTAAAAGCCCCCAGACCCTTCTAGATCCTCCCCGTATCATTCTAAAAGTCCCCCAGACCCTTCTAGAGGACCCCAGGACCCTTCTAAAAGCCCCAGACCCTTCTAGACCCTCCCCGAATCCTTCTAAAAGCACCCAGACCCTTCTAGAGCCTCCCCGGACCCTTCTAAAAGGCCGCAGACAATTCTAGAGGCACCCAGGACCCTTCTAAAAGCACCCAGAGACTTCTAGATGCACCCAGGACCATTCTAAAAGCCCTTACACTCTTCTAGAGCCCACCAGGACCCTTCTAAAAGCCGCCAGACCCTTCTAGAACCCCCCAGGACCCTTCTAAAAGCCCCCAGACGCTTCTAGAGACCCGCAGGACCCTTCTAAATGCACCCAGACCCTTCTAGATTCTCCCAGGACCCTTCTAAAAGCCCCCAGACCCTTCTAGAGGCCCCTAGGGCCCCTCTAATGGTCCCCAGACCCTTCTAGAGCCCCAAGGACCCTTCTAAAAGCCCCCAGACACTTCTTAGAGACCCGCAGGACCCTTCTAAATGCCCCCAGACCTTTCTAGAGGCACCCAGGATCCTTCTAAAATCCCCCAGACCCTTCTAGAGCCCCCCAGGACACTTCTAAATGTCCCCAGACCCTTCTAGAGCCCCCCAGGACCCTTCTAAAAGCCCCCAGACCCTTCTAGAGCTCCCCAGGACCCGTCTAAAATACCCAAGACCCTTCTAGAGGTCCCCAGAGCCCCTCTAGTGGTACCCAGACCCTTCTAGAGCCCCCAAGGACCATTCTAAAAGCCCCCAGACCCTTCAAGAGCTCCCCAGAACCCTTCTAAAATCCCCCAGACCCTTCTAGAGGCCCCTAGGGCCCCTCTAATTGTCCCCAGACCCTTCTAGAGCCCCCAAGGACCCTTCTAAAAGCCCCCAGACCCTTCTAGAGACCCGCAGGACCCTTCTAAAAGACCCCAGACCCTTGTAGACGATCCCTGGATCCTTCTAATAGCCCCCAGACCCTTCTAGAGCCCCCCAGGACCCTTCTAAAAGTCCCCAGACCCTTCTAGACCCTCCCTGGATCCTTCTAAAAGCACCCAGACCCTTCTAAAGCCTCCCAGGACCCTTATAAAATCCCTCAGACCATTCTAGAGCCCCCCAGGACCCTTCTAAAAGCTCCCAGACCCTTCTAGAGACCCGCAGGACCCATCTAAATGCCCCCAGACCCTTCTAGAGTTTCCCAGGACCCTTCTAAAAGCCCCCAGACCCTTCTAGAGCTCCCCAGGACCCTTCTAAAATACCCCAGACTCTTCTAGAGGCCTCCAGGGCCCCTCTAGTGGTCCCCAGACCCTTCTAGAGCCCCCAAGGACCATTCTAAACGCCCCCAGACCATTCTAGAGGCCCCTAGGGCCCCTCTAATGGTCCCCAGACCCTTCTAGAGCCCCAAGGACCCTTCTAAAAGCCCCCAGACCCTTCTAGAGACCCGCAGGACCCTTCTAAATGCCCCCAGACCTATCTAGAGGCCCCCAGGACCCTTCTAAAAGCATCCAGTCCCTTCTAGAGGCCACCAGGACCGTTCTGTATGCCCCCAGACCCTTCTAGAGCGCTCCAGGACCCTTCTAAAAGCCTCCAGACCCTTCTACATGCCCCCAAGACCCTTCTGAAAGCCCCCAGACCCTTCTAGAGCTCCCCAAGACCCTTCCAAATACACCCAGACACTTCTAGCTACCCCCAGGATCATTCTGAAAGCACCAGACCCTTCTAGAGCTCCCCAGGACTCTTCTAAAAGGCCCCAGAGCCTTCTAGAGCCCCCCAGGAATCGTCTAAAAGACCCCAGACCCTTCTAGAGCTCCACAGGACCCTTCTAAAAGCCCCAGACCCTTCTAGACCCTAACCGGATCCTTCTAAAAGCACCCAGACCCTACTAGAGCCTCCCCGGACCCTTCTACAACTCCTCAGACACTTCTAGAGGCCACCAGGACCCTTCAAAAATCACCCAGAGATTTCTAGATGCACCCAGGACCATTCTAAAAGCTCTCACACCCTTCTAGAGCCCCCCAGGACCCTTCTAAAAGCCGCCAGACCCTTCTAGAGCCCCACAGGACCCTTCTAAAAGCCCTCAGACCCTTCTAGAGACACGCAGGACCTTCTAAATGCCCCCAGACCCTTCTAGAGTCTCCCAGGACCTTTCTAAAAGCCCCCAGACCCTTCTAGATCTCCCCAGGACCCTTCTAAAATACCCCAGACCTTTCTAGAGGCACCCAGGGCCCCTCTAGTGGTCCCCAGACCCTTCTAGAGCCCCCAAGGACCATTCTAAAAGCCCCCAGACCCTTCTAGAGACCCGCGGGACCCTTCTAAATGCACCCAGACCCTTCTACAGCTTACCAGGACCCTTCTAAAAGCCCCGAGACCCTTCTAGAGGCCCCTAGGGCCCCTCTAATGGTCCCCAGACCCTTCTAGAGCCCCCAAGGACCCTTCTAAAAGCCCCCAGACCCTTCTAGAGACCCGCAGGACCCTTCTAAAACAACCCAAACCCTTGTTAGACCATCCCAGGACCCTTCTAATATCCCCCAGACCCTTCTAGAGCCCCGCAGGACCCTTCTAAAACCCCCCAGACCCTTCTAGATTCTCCCAGGACCCTTCTAAAAGCCCCCAGACACTTCCAGAGATCCCCAGGACCCTTCTAAAATCCCCCAGACCCTTCTAGAGGCCACCAGGGCTTCTCTAATGGTCCCCAGACCCTTCAAGAGGCCCCAAGGACCCTTCTAAAAGGTCCCAGAGCCTTTTAGACCCTCCCCGGATCCTTCTAATAGACCCCAGATCCTTCTAGAGCCACGCAGTACCCTTCTAAAAGCACCCAGACCTTTCTAGAGGCCCCCTGGACCCTTCAAAAAGCCCCCAGACCCTTCTAGAGCCTCCCAGGGCCATTCTAAAAGCAACCAGACCCTTCTAGATCCTCCCAGGACCCTTCTAAAAGCACCCAGACCCTTCTAGATCCCCCCAGGACCTTTCTAAATGCCCCCAGACCCTTCTAGAGCCCCACAGGACCCTTCTAAAAGCACCCAGACCTTTCTAGAGGCCCCCTGGACCCTTCAAAAAGCCCCCAGACCCTTCTAGAGCCTCCCAGGGCCATTCTAAAAGCAACCAGACCCTTCTAGATCCTCCCAGGACCCTTCTAAAAGCACCCAGACCCTTCTAGATCCCCCCAGGACCTTTCTAAATGCCCCCAGACCCTTCTAGAGCCCCACAGGACCCTTCTAAAAGCACCCATACCCTTCTATAGACCCTACAGGACCCTTCTAGAAGCCCTCAGACCTTTCCAGAGTCTCCCAGGACCCTTCTAAAAGCCCCCAGACCCTTCTAGAGCCCCCCAGGACCCTTCTAAAAGAACCCAGACCCTTCTAGAGCCCCCTAGGACCCTTCTCAAAGACCCCAGACCCTTCTAGATTCCTCCAGGACCCTTCTAAAAGCACCCAGACCCTTCTAGAGACCCGCAGGACCCTTCTAAAAGGCCCTAGACCCTTCTAGAGCCTCCACGGACACTTCTAAAAACAACCAGACCCTTCTAGAGACCCCCAGGACCCTTCTAAAAGGCCCCAGACCCTTCTAGAGCCTCCACGGACACTTCTAAAAGCAACCAGACCCTTCTAGAGCCTCCCAGGACCCTTTTAAAATCCCTCAGACACTTCTAGATGCCCCCAGGACCCTTCTAAAATACCCCAGAGCCTTCAAGATGCCCCCAGGACAATTCTAAAAGACCTCAACCCTTCTAGAGCCCCCCAGGAACCTTCTAAAAGCCCCCAGACCCTTCTAGAGACCCGCAGGACCCTTCTAATAGCACTCAGACCCTTCTAGAGTCTACCAGGACTCTTCTAAAAGCCTCCAGTCCCTTCTAGAGGCCCCCAGGACCCTTCTGAATGCACCCAGACCCTTCTAGAGCCCCCCAGGACTCTTCTAAAAGACCCCAGACCATTCCAGAGGCCCTCAGGACCATTCTGAAAGCGCCCAGACCCTTCTAGAGCAACCCAGGACCCTTCTAAATGCACCCAGACACTTCTAGCGCCACCCAGGACCCTTCTAAAAGCCCCCAGACCCTTCTAGCGCTCCCCAGGACCCTTCTAAAAGTCCCCAGACACTTCTAGACCCCCCAGGACCCTTCTAAAAGCACCCAGACCCTTCTAGAGCCACCCAGGACACTTCTAACAGCCCCCAGACCATTCTAGACCCACCCCGAATCCTTCTAAAAGCGCCCAGACCATTCTAGAACCTCCCAGGACCCTTCTAAAAGGCCGCAGACACTTCTAGAGGACCCCAGGACCCTTCTAAAAGACCCCAGACTTTTCTAGAGGCCCCCCAGGACCCTTCTAAAAGCCCCCAGACCCTTCTAGAGCTGCCCAGGACCCTTCTAAACTCCCCGACACCCTTCTAGAGGCCCCCAGGGCTCCTCTAATGGTCCCCAGACCATTCTAGAGCCCCCAAGGACCCTTCTAAAAGCCTCCAGACCCTTCTAGAGACACGCAGGACCCTTCTAAAAGACCCCAGACCATTCTAGAGCCTTCCAGGACCCTTCTAAAAGCCCCCAGACAATTCTAGAGCTCCCCAGGACCCTTCTAAAATCTCCCAGACCCTTCTAGAGGACCCCAGTGCCCCTCTAATGGTCCCCAGACCCTTCTATAGCCCCCAAGGACCCTTCTAAAAGCTCCCAGACCCTTCTAGGCCCTCCCAGGATCCTTCTAATAGCCCCCAGACCCTTCTAGAGCCCCCCAGGACCCTTCTAAAAGCCCCCAGACCCTTCTAGAGCCTCCACGGACCCTTCTGAAAGCCCCCGGACCCTTCCAGAGCCCCCCAGGACCCATCTAAAGCCCCCAGACCCTTCTACTGCCACACAGGACCATTCTAAAAGGCCCCAGACCCTTCTAGAGCCACTCAGGACCCTTCTAAAAGAACCTGGACCCTTCTAGAGGCCCCCAGGACCCATCTAAAAGCCCCCAGAGCTTTCTAGAGGCCCCCTGGACCCTTCAAAAAGCACCCAGACCCTTCTAGAGCCTCCCAGGACCATTCTAAAAGCACCCAGACACTTCTAGAGCCTCCCAGGACCCTTCTAAAAGCACCCAGACCCTTCTAGAGCCCCCCAGGACCATTCTAAAAGCCCCCAGACACTTCTAGAGCCTCGCACGACCCTTCTAAAAGCCCCCAGACCCTTCTAGAGAACCTACAGGACCCTTCTAAAAGCCCACAGACCCTTCTAGAGTCTCCCAGGACCAATCTAAAAGCTCCCAGACCCTTCTAGAGCAACCCAGGACCCTTCTAAAAACACCCAGACCCTTCCAGAGCCCCCTAGGACCCTTCTCAAAGACCCCAGAGCCTTCTAGAGTCATCCAGGGCCCTTCTAAAAGCCCCCAGACCATTCTAGAGACACGCAGGACCCTTCTAAAAGCCCCCAGACCCTTCTAGAGGACCCCAGGACCCTTGTAAAAGCCCCCAGACCCTTCTAGAGCTCCTCAGGACCCTTCTAAAATCCCCCAGACCCTTCTAGAGGACCCCAGGGCTCCTCTAATGGTCCCCAGACCCTTCTAGAGCCCCCCAGGACCCTTCTAAAAGGACCCAGACCCTTCTAGAGCCTCCACGGACCATTCTAAAAGCCCCCGGACCCTTCTAGAGCCCCCCAGGACCCATCTAAAAGCCCCCAGACCCTTCTACAGCCCTACAGGACCCTTCTAAAAGCCCCCAGACCCTTCTAGAGCCACCCAGGACCTTTCTGAAAGCACCCAGACCCTTCTAGAGGCCCCCAGGACGCTTCTGAAAGCACCCAGACCCTTCTAGAGCTCCCAAGGACCCTTCTAAAAGCCGCCAGACACTTCTAGAGCCTCCCCGGATCCTTCTAAAATCCTCCAGACATTTGTAGAGCCCCCCAGGACCCTTCTAAAAGCACCCAGACCCTTCTAGACCATCCCCGGATCCTTCTAAAACCACCCAGACCCATCTGGATCCTCCCAGGACCTTTCTAAAAGCCCCCAGACCATTCTAGATGACCCAGGACCCTTCTAAAAGCCCCCAGACCCTTCTAGAGCCCCCCAGGACACTTCTGAAAGCACCCAGACCCTTCTAGAGCCCCCCAGGACCTTTCTAAATGACCCCAGACCCATCTAGAGCCCCCCAGGACTCTTCTAATAGACTCCAGACCCTTCTAGAGGCCCGAAGGACCCTTCTGAATGCCCCCAGACACTTCTAGAGCCCCCTAGGACCCTTCTATAAAGCCTCCAGACCCTTCTAGAGGCCCCCAGGACCCTTCTAAAAGCCCCCAGACAGTTCTAGAGACACCCAGGACCCTTCTAAAAGCACCCAGACACTTCTAGCGCCCTCAGGACCCTTCTAAAAGCCCCAAGACCCTTCTAGAGCTCCCCAGGACCCTTCTAAAAGCCCCCAGACCCATCTAGACCCCCCCAGGACTCTTCTAAAAGCATCCAGACCCTTCTAGAGCCCCCCAGGACCATTCTAAAAGCACCCAGACCCTTCTAGAGCCCCACAGGACCCTTCTAAATGCCCCCAGACCCTTCTAGAGTCTCCCAGGACCCTTCTAAAAGCCCCCAGACCCTTCTAGAGCTCCCCAGGACCCTTCTAAAATACCCCAGACCCCTCTAGAGGCCCCCAGGGCTCCTCTAGTGGTCCCCACACCCTTCTAGAGCCCCCAAGGACCCTTCTAAAAGCCCCCAGACCCTTCTAGAGACACGCAGGACACTTCTAAAAGCCCCCAGACCCTTCTAGAGCCTCCCAGGACCTTTCTAAAAGCCCCCAGATAATTCTAGACCTCCCGAGGACCCTTCTAAAATCACCCAGACCATTCTAGAGGCTCCCAGTGCCCATCTAATGGTCCCCAGACCCTTCTAGAGCCCCCAAGGACCCTTCTAAAAGCCCCCAGACCCTTCTATAGCCACCTAGGACCATTCTAAAAGCACCCAGACCCTTCTAGAGGCCCCCAGGACCCTTCTAAAATCCCCCAGACCCTTCTAGAGCCCCCCAGGACCCTTCTAAATGCCCCCAGACCCTTGTAGAGCCCCCCAGGACCCTTCTAAAAGCATTCAGACTATTCTAGAGGACCGCAGGACCCTTCTAAAATCCCCCAGACCCTTCTGGAACACCCCAGGACCCTTCTAAAAGAGCCCAGACGATTCTAGAGCCCCCCATTTCTCTTCTAAATGCCCCCAGACACTTCTAGAGAGCCCAGGGCCCGTCTAAAAGCACCCAGACCCTTCTAGAGAACCCCAGGACCCTTCTAAAACCTCCCAGACCCTTCTAGACCCTCCCCGGATCTTTCTAAAAGCCCCCAGACCCTTCTAGAGCCCCCCAGGACCATTCTCAAAGACTCCAGACCCTTCTAGAGCCCCCAGGACCCTTCTAAAAGCCCCCAGACCCTTCTAGATCCTCCCCGTATCATTCTAAATGCCCCCAGACCCTTCTAGAGGACCCCAGGACCCTTCTAAAAGCCGCCAGACCCTTCTAGAGCCTCCCCGGATCATTCTAAAAACCTATAGACGCTTCTAGATGCCCCCAGGACCATTCTAAAACCCTCCAGACATTTGTAGAGCCTCCCAGGACCCTTCTAAACGCCCCCAGACCCTTCTAGAACCTCCCCGGATCCTTCTAAAAGTACCCAGACCCATCTGGATCCTCCCAGGACCCTTCTAAAAGACCCCAGACCCTTCTAGAGGCCCCAAGAACCCTTCTATATGCCCCCAGACCTTTCTAGAGGCCCCCAGGATCCTTCTAAAATCCCCCAGACCCTTCTAGAGCACCCCAGGACCCTTATAAATGCCCCCAGACCCTTCTAGAGCACCCCAGGACCTTCTAAAAGCCACCAGACTTTTCTAGAGGCCAGCAGGACCCTTCTGAAAGCCCCCAGACCCTTCTAGATCCGCCCAGGACCCTTCTAAAAGCCCCCAGACCATTCTAGAGCCCCCCATAACTCCTCTAAAAGCCCCCAGACCCTTCTAGAGAAGCCCAGGGCCCCTATAAAAGCACCCAGACCCTTCTAGAGCTCTCCAGGACCATTCTAAAATCCGTCAGACCCTTCTAGAGCCCCCCAGGACCCTTCTAAAATCCCCCAGACCCTTCTAGAACCGCCCAGGACCCTTCTAAAACCACCCAGACCGTTCTAGACCCTCCCCGGATCCTTCTAAAAGCCCCCACACCCTTCTAGAGCCACCCAGGACCCTTCAAAAAGCCTCCAGACCATTCTAGAGCCCCCCAGGACCATTCTAAAAGCCCCCAGACCCTTCTAGAGATTCCACGTATCCTTCTAAAAGCCCCCACACCCTTCTAGAGCCCCCCAGGACCCTTCTAAATGCCCCCAGACCAATCTAGAGCCCCCCAGGACTCTTCTAAAAGCATCCAGTCCCTTCTAGAGGCCACCAGGACCGTTCTGAATGCCCCCAGACCACTCTAGAGCCCATCAGGACCATTCTAAAAGCCTCCAGACCCTTCTACATGCCCCCAGGACCCTTCTGAAAGCCCCCAGACCCTTCTAGAGCTCCCCAGGACCCTTCCAAATACACCCAAACACTTCTAGCGACCCCCAGGACACTTCTGAAAGCCAAAGACCCTTCTAGAGGCCCCCAGGACTCCTCTAAAAAGCCCCAGACCCTTCCAGAGCCCCCCAGTACCAGTCTAAAAGAACCCAGACCCTTCTAGAGCTCCACAGGACCCTTCTAAAAGCCCCAGACCCTTCTAGACCCTCCCCGAATCCTTCTAAAAGCACCCAGACCCTTCTAGAGCCTCCCCGGACCCTTCTAAAAGGCCGCAGACAATTCTAGAGGCCCCCAGGACCCTTCTAAAAGCACCCAGAGACTTCTAGATGCACCCAGGACCATTCTAAAAGCCCTCACACTCTTCTAGAGCCCACCAGGACCCTTCTAAAAGCCGCCAGACCCTTCTAGAACCCCCCAGGACCCTTCTAAAAGCCCCCAGACGCTTCTAGAGACCCGCAGGACCCTTCTAAATGCACCCAGACCCTTCTAGATTCTCCCAGGACCCTTCTAAAAGCCCCCAGACCCTTCTAGAGGCCCCTAGGGCCCCTCTAATGGTCCCCAGACCCTTCTAGAGCACCAAGGACCCTTCTAAAAGCACCCAGACCCTTCTAGAGACCAGCAGGACCCTTCTAAATGCCCCCAGACCTTTCTAGAGGCCCCCAGGATCCTTCTAAAATCCCCCAGACCCTTCTAGAGTCCCCCAGGACACTTCTAAATGCCCCCAGACCCTTCTAGAGCCCCCCAGGACCCTTCTAAAAGCCCCCAGACCCTTCTAGAGCTCCCCAGGACCCGTCTAAAATACCCAAGACCCTTCTAGAGGTCCCCAGGGCCCCTCTAGTGGTCCCCAGACCCTTCTAGAGCCCACAAGGACCATTCTAAAAGACCCCAGACCCTTCAAGAGCTCCCCAGAACCCTTCTAAAATCCCCCAGACCCTTCTAGAGGCCCCTAGGGCCCCTCTAATTGTCCCCAGACCCTTCTAGAGCCCCCAAGGACCCTTCTAAAAGCCCCCAGACCCTTCTAGAGACCCGCAGGACCCTTCTAAAAGACCCCAGACCCTTGTAGACGATCCCTGGATCCTTCTAATAGCCCCCAGACCCTTCTAGAGCCCCCCAGGACCCTTCTAAAAGTCCCCAGACCCTTCTAGACCCTCCCTGGATCCTTCTAAAAGCACCCAGACCCTTCTAAAGCCTCCCAGGACCCTTATAAAATCCCTCAGACCATTCTAGAGCCCCCCAGGACCCTTCTAAAAGCTCCCAGACCCTTCTAGAGACCCGCAGGACCCATCTAAATGCCCCCAGACCCTTCTAGAGTTTCCCAGGACCCTTCTAAAAGCCCCCAGACCAATCTAGAGCTCCCCAGGACCCTTCTAAAATAACCCAGACTCTTCTAGAGGCCTCCAGGGCCCCTCTAGTGGTCCCCAGACCCTTCTAGAGCCCCCAAGGACCATTCTAAAAGCCCCCAGACCATTCTAGAGGCCCCTAGGGCCCCTCTAATGGTCCCCAGACCCTTCTAGAGCCCCAAGGACCCTTCTAAAAGCCCCCAGACCCTTCTAGAGACCCGCAGGACCCTTCTAAATGCCCCCAGACCTATCTAGAGGCCCCCAGGATCCTTCTAAAATCACCCAGACCCTTCTAGAGCCCCCCAAGACCATTCTAAAAGCCCTCAGACCCTTCTAGAGCCTCCCAGGACCCTTCTGAAAGCCCCCAGACCCCTTCTAGATGCGCCCAGGACCCTTCTAAAAGACCCCAGACCATTCTAGAGCCCCCAGGACTCTTCTAAAAGCCCCCAGACCCTTCTAGAGAAGTCCAGGGCCCTTCTAAAAGCACCCAGACCCTTCTAGAGCTCCCCAGGACCCTTCAAAAATCCCTCAGACCCTTCTAGAGCCCCCCAGGATCGTTCTAAAATCCCCCAGACCCTTCTAGAACCCCCCACGACCATTCTAAAACCACCCAGACCATTCTAGACCCTCCCCCGGATCCTTCTAAAAGCACCCAAGACCCTTCTAGAACCTCCCAGGACCCTTCTAAAATCCATCAGACCATTCTAGAGCCTCCCAGGACCCTTCTAAAAGCCCCCAGATCCTTCTAGAGACCCGCAGGACCCTTCTAAAAGCCTCCAGACCCTTCTAGAGCAACCCCGGACCCTTCTAAAAGCCCCCAGACCCTTCTAGAAATTCCACGTATCCTTCTAAAAGCCCCCAGACCCATCTAGATCCCCCCAGGACCCTTCTAAATGCCCCCAGACCCATCTAGAGCCCCCCAGGACCCTTCTAAAGCATCCAGTCCCTTCTAGAGGCCACCAGGACCGTTCTGTATGCCCCCAGACCCTTCTAGAGCGCTCCAGGACCCTTCTAAAAGCCTCCAGACCCTTCTACATGCCCCCAAGACCCTTCTGAAAGCCCCCAGACCCTTCTAGAGCTCCCAAGACCCTTCCAAATACACCCAGACACTTCTAGCGACCCCCAGGATCATTCTGTAAGCCCCAGACCCTTCTAGAGCTCCCCAGGACTCTTCTAAAAGGCCCCAGAGCCTTCTAGAGCCCCCCAGGAATCGTCTAAAAGACCCCAGACCCTTCTAGAGCTCCACAGGACCCTTCTAAAAGCCCCAGACCCTTCTAGACCCTAACCGGATCCTTCTAAAAGCACCCAGACCCTACTAGAGCCTCCCCGGACCCTTCTACAACTCCTCAGACACTTCTAGAGGCCCCCAGGACCCTTCTAAAAGCACCCAGAGATTTCTAGATGCACCCAGGACCATTCTAAAAGCTCTCACACCCTTCTAGAGCCCCCCAGGACCCTTCTAAAAGCCGCCAGACCCTTCTAGAGCCCCACAGGACCCTTCTAAAAGCCTCAGACCCTTCTAGAGACACGCAGGACCTTCTAAATGCCCCCAGACCCTTCTAGGAACCCCCAGGACCCTTCTAAAAGCACCCAGACCCTTCTAGAGACCCGCGGGACCCTTCTAAATGCACCCAGACCCTTCTACAGCCTACCAGGACCCTTCTAAAAGCCCCCAGACCCTTCTAGAGGCCCCTAGGGCCCCTCTAATGGTCCCCAGACCCTTCTAGAGCCCCCAAGGACCCTTCTAAAAGCCCCCAGACCCTTCTAGAGATCCGCAGGAGACCCTTCCAAAACAACCCAGACCCTTGTTAGACCATCCCAGGACCATTCTAATATCCCCCAGACCCTTCTAGAGCCCCCCAGGACCCTTCTAAAAGCCTCCAGACCCTTCTAGACCCTCCCCGGATCCTTCTAAAAGCACCCAGACCCTTCTAGAGCCCCCCAGGACCCTTATAAAAGCCCCCAGAGCCTTCTAGATGCCCCCAGGACCCTTCTAAAATCCCCCACACCATTCTAGAGCCACACCGGAACCTTCTAAAAGCCTCCAGACACTTCTAGAGCCCCCCAGGAACCTTCTAAAAGCCCCCAGACCCTTCTAGAGGCCCCAGGACTCTTCTAAAAGCCGCCAGACCATTCTAGAGGCCCCCAGGACTCTTCTAAAAGCCCCCAGACCCTTCTAGAGGCCCCCTGGACCCTTCTAAAAGCCTCCAGACATTTGTAGAGCCCCCCAGGACCCTTCTAAATGCACCCAGACCAATCTAGACCAACTCCGGATCCTTCTAAAAGCACCCAGACCAATCTGGATCCTCCCAGGACCCTTCTAAAAGCTTCCAGACCCTTCTAGAGGCCCCCAGGACCCTTCTGAAAACCCCCAGACCCTTCTAGAGCCCACCAGGACCCTTCTAAATGCCCCCAGACTTTTCTAGAGCCGCCCAGGGCCCTTCTAAAAGCTTCCAGACCCTTCTAGAGGCCCCCAGGACCCTTCTGAATGCCCCCAGACCCTTCTAGAGCCCCCTAGGACCCTTCTAAAAGACTCCAGACCCTTCTACAGCCTCCCAGGACCCTTCTGAAAGCCCCCAGACCCTTCTAGAGCTCTCCAGGACCCTTCTAAAATCCCCCAGACGCTTCTAGAGCCCCTTAGGACCCTTCTAAAAGCACCCAGACCCTTCTAGAGCCCCCTAGGCCCCTTCTAAAAGCACCCTGACCCTTCTAGAGCCCCACAGGACCCTTCTAAGAGCCCCCAGACCCTTCTAGACCCTCCCTGGATCATTCTAAAAGCACCCAGACCCTTCTAGAGCCTCCCAGGACCCTTCTAAAATCCCTCAGACAATTCTAGAGGCCCCCAGGACCCTTCTAAAAGCCCCCAGAGCCTTCTAGATGCCCCAGGAACCTTCTAAAAGCCCTCACACCATTCTAGAGCCCACCAGGACTATCCTAAAACTCCCCCGACCCTTCTAGAGCCCCCCAGGACACTTCTAAAAGCACCCAGACCCTTCTAGAGACCCGCAGGACCCATCTAAAAGCCCCCAGACCCTTCTAGAGCCCCCAGGACCCTTCTAAAAGACTCCAGACCCTTCTACAGCCCCCCAGGACCCTTCTGAAAGATCCCAGACCCTTCTAGAGCTACCCAGAACCCTTCTAAAATACCCCAGACCCTTCTAGAGCTCTCCAGGACCCTTCTAATATCCCCCAGACCCTTCTAGATGCCCCCAAGGCCCCTCTAATGATACTCAGACCCTTCTAGAGCCCCCAAGGACCCTTCTAACAGGACCCAGACCCTTCTAGAGACACGCAGGACAATTCTAAAAGCCCCCAGACCCTTCTACAGCCTCCCGGGACCCTTCTAAAAGACCCCAGACCCTTCTAGAGCTCCCCAGGACCCTTCTAAAAGCACCCAGACCCTTCTAGAGCCCCCCAGGACCCTATAAAAGCCCCCAGACCCTTCTTGAGGTACCCAGGACCCTTCCAAAATACCCCAGACCCTTCTAGAGCCACCCAAAGACCCTTCTCAAAGAACCCAGACCATTCGAGAGCCCGCCAGGACACTTCTATAAGCCCCCAGACCCTTCTAGAGGACCCCAAGGCCCCTCTTAAGGACCCCCGTCTCTCCTAGAAGGGTCTCGGGGCTTTTAGAAGGGCCCTGGGGGGCTCTAGAATGGTCTGGGGGCTTTTAGAAGGGTCCTGGGGTTCTCTAGAAGGGTCTGGGGGCTTTTGAAAGTATCCTGGTGGCCTCTAGAATGGTGTGGGATATATCAGAGGGGTCCGGGGATGATCTAGAAGGGTCTGGGGACTTTTAGAAGGGTCCGGGGGGCCTCTAGAAGGGTCTGGAGTCTTTTAGAAGGGTCCTGCGAGGCTCTAGAAGGGTCCGGGGGCTTTTAGAGGGGTCCTGCGAGGCTCTAGAAGGGTCTGGGGGCTTTTAGAATGATCCGGGAGGGTCTAGAAGGGTCTGGGGGCCTTTAGAAGGGTCTGGGTGCCTTTAGAAGGGTCCTGGGGGTCTCTAGAAGGGTCTGAGGGCTTTTAGAATGATCCGGGGAGGGTCTAGAAGAGTCTGGGGGCCTTTAGAATGGTCCTGGGGCTCTCTAGAAGGGTCTGGGTGCTTTTAGAAGGGTCCTGGGAGGCTCTAGAAGGGTTTGGGGGCTTTTAGAATGGTCCTGGGTGGCTCTAGAAGGTTCTGGTTGCTTTTCGAAGGGTCCTGGTTTATCTAGAAGGGTCTGGGGGCATTTAGAAGGGTCCTGGGTGTCTCTAGAAGGGTCTGGGTGCTTTTAGAATGGTCCTGGGGGGCTCTAGAAGGGTCTGGTGGCTTTTAGAAGGGTCCTGGGTGGATCTAGAAGGTTCTGGAGGCTTTCAGAAGGGTCATGGGGGTCTCTAGAATGGTCTGGGGGCTTTTAGAAGGGTCCTGGGGAGCCCTAGAAGGGTCTGGGTTCTTTTAGAAGGGTCCTGGGATGCTCTAGAAGGTTCTTGGGGCTTTCAGAAGGGTCCTGGGGGCCTCTATAAGGGTCTGGGTGCTTTTAGAAGGGTCCTGGGGGGCTCTAGAAGGGTCTTGGGGCTTTTAGAAGGGTCCTGGGGTGCTCTAGAAGGTTCTGGGGACTTTTAGAAGGGTCCTGGTGTCCTCTAGAAGGGTCTGAGGGCTTTAGAATGGTCCCGGGAGGCTCTAGAATGGTCTGGGGTTTTTTAGAAGGATCCGGGGAGGGTCTAGAAGGGTCTGGGGCTTTTAGATGGGTCATAGGGGGCAATAGAAGGGTCAGGGGTCTTTTAGAAGGGTCCTGGGGGGCTCTAGAAGGGTCTGGGGGCATTTAGATGGGTCATAGGGGGCAATAGAAGGGTCAGGGGGCTTTTAGAAGGGTCCTGGGGGGCTCTAGAAGGTTCTGGGGGCTTTTAGAATGATCCTGGGACGGTCTAGAAGGGTCTGGGTGCTTTTTGAAGGATCCTAGGGGGCTCTAGAAGGGTCTGAGGGCGTTTAGAAGGATCCGGGGAGTGTCTAGAAGGGTCTGGGAGCTTTTAGAAGGGTCCTGGGGGTCTCTAGAAGGGTCTGGTGGCTTTTAGAAGGGTCCTGGGAGGCTTTAGAAGGGTCTGGGTGCTTTTATAAGGGACCGGGGAGCCTCTAGAAGGGTCTGGGTGCTTTTAGAAAGGTCCTGGGGGGCTCTAGAAGGGTCTAGAGGCTTTTAGACGAGTCCTGGGGGCCTCTAGAAGGGTCTGGGGGCTTTTAGAAGGGTCCTGGGTGGATCTAGATTGGTCTGGGGGCTTTTAGAAGGGTCCTGGGGGGCTCTAGAAGGGTCTGGGTGCTTGTAGAATGGTCCTGGGGGGGCTCTAGATGGGTCTGGTGGCTTTTAGAAGGGTCCTGGGGGCCTCTAGAAGGGTCTGGGGGCTTTTAGAAGGGTCCTTGGGGGCTCTAGAAGGGTCTGGGTGCTTGTAGAAAGGTCCTGGTAGGCTCTAGAATGGTCTGGGGGCTTTTAGAAGGGTCCTGGGGTGCTCTAGAATGGTCTGGGTGCTTTTAGAAGGGTCCTGGGAGGCTCTAGAATGGTCTGGGGGCTTTTAGAAGGGTCCTGGGAGGATCTAGAAGAGTCTGGGGGCTTTTAGAGGGATCCTGGGAGGCTCTAGAAGGGTCTTGGTGCTTTTAGAAGGGTCCTGGAGGGCTCTAGAAGGTTCTGGGTGCTTTCAGGAAGGTCCAGGGGGCCTCTAGAAGGGTCTGGAGGCCTTTAGAAGGGTCCGGGGGGGCTCTGGAAAGGTCTGGGGACTTTTAGAAGGGTCCTGGGGTGCTCTAGAAGGGACGGGGTGCCTTAAGAGGAGGATTGGGGGGCTATAGAAGTGTCTGGGGGCTTTTAGAAGGGTCCTGGGCTGCTCTAGAAGGGTCTGGGGTCTTTTAGAAGGATCCGGGGAGTGTCTATAAGTGTCTGCGGCCTTTCAGAAGGGTCCTGGGGGGCTCTAGAAGGGTCTGGGGGCTTTTAGAAGGGTCCTGGGGGGGTCTAGAAGGGTCTGGGGGCTTTTAGAATGGTCCTGGGAGGCTCTAGAATGGTCTGGGTGCTTTTAGAAGGGTTCTGGGTGCCTCTTGAAGGGTCTGGGGGCATTTAGAAGGGTCCTGGGGGGCTCTAGAACGGTCTAGGGGCTTTTAGAAGGGTACTGGGGGGCTCTAGAAGGGTCTGGGGGCTTTTAGAAGGGTCCTGGGAGGCTTTAGAAGGGTCTGGGTGCTTTTATAAGGGACCGGGGAGCCTCTAGAAGGGTCTGGGTGCTTTTAGAAAGGTCCTGGGGGGCTCTAGAAGGGTCTAGAGGCTTTTAGACGAGTCCTGGGGGCCTCTAGAAGGGTCTGGGGGCTTTTAGAAGGGTCCTGGGTGGATCTAGATTGGTCTGGGGGCTTTTAGAAGGGTCCTGGGGGGCTCTAGAAGGGTCTGGGTGCTTGTAGAATGGTCCTGGGGGGGCTCTAGATGGGTCTGGTGGCTTTTAGAAGGGTCCTGGGGGCCTCTAGAAGGGTCTGGGGGCTTTTAGAAGGGTCCTTGGGGGCTCTAGAAGGGTCTGGGTGCTTGTAGAAAGGTCCTGGTAGGCTCTAGAATGGTCTGGGGGCTTTTAGAAGGGTCCTGGGGTGCTCTAGAATGGTCTGGGTGCTTTTAGAAGGGTCCTGGGAGGCTCTAGAATGGTCTGGGGGCTTTTAGAAGGGTCCTGGGAGGATCTAGAAGAGTCTGGGGGCTTTTAGAGGGATCCTGGGAGGCTCTAGAAGGGTCTGGGGGCTTTTAGAATGGTCCTGGGATGCTCTAGAAGGGTCTTGGTGCTTTTAGAAGGGTCCTGGAGGGCTCTAGAAGGTTCTGGGTGCTTTCAGGAAGGTCCAGGGGGCCTCTAGAAGGGTCTGGAGGCCTTTAGAAGGGTCCGGGGGGGCTCTGGAAAGGTCTGGGGACTTTTAGAAGGGTCCTGGGGTGCTCTAGAAGGGACGGGGTGCCTTAAGAGGAGGATTGGGGGGCTATAGAAGTGTCTGGGGGCTTTTAGAAGGGTCCTGGGCTGCTCTAGAAGGGTCTGGGGTCTTTTAGAAGGATCCGGGGAGTGTCTATAAGTGTCTGCGGCCTTTCAGAAGGGTCCTGGGGGGCTCTAGAAGGGTCTGGGGGCTTTTAGAAGGGTCCTGGGGGGGTCTAGAAGGGTCTGGGGGCTTTTAGAATGGTCCTGGGAGGCTCTAGAATGGTCTGGGTGCTTTTAGAAGGGTTCTGGGTGCCTCTTGAAGGGTCTGGGGGCATTTAGAAGGGTCCTGGGGGGCTCTAGAACGGTCTAGGGGCTTTTAGAAGGGTACTGGGGGGCTCTAGAAGGGTCTGGGGGCTTTTAGAAGGGTCCTGGGAGGCTTTAGAAGGGTCTGGGTGCTTTTATAAGGGACCGGGGAGCCTCTAGAAGGGTCTGGGTGCTTTTAGAAAGGTCCTGGGGGGCTCTAGAAGGGTCTAGAGGCTTTTAGACGAGTCCTGGGGGCCTCTAGAAGGGTCTGGGGGCTTTTAGAAGGGTCCTGGGTGGATCTAGATTGGTCTGGGGGCTTTTAGAAGGGTCCTGGGGGGCTCTAGAAGGGTCTGGGTGCTTGTAGAATGGTCCTGGGGGGGCTCTAGATGGGTCTGGTGGCTTTTAGAAGGGTCCTGGGGGCCTCTAGAAGGGTCTGGGGGCTTTTAGAAGGGTCCTTGGGGGCTCTAGAAGGGTCTGGGTGCTTGTAGAAAGGTCCTGGTAGGCTCTAGAATGGTCTGGGGGCTTTTAGAAGGGTCCTGGGGTGCTCTAGAATGGTCTGGGTGCTTTTAGAAGGGTCCTGGGAGGCTCTAGAATGGTCTGGGGGCTTTTAGAAGGGTCCTGGGAGGATCTAGAAGAGTCTGGGGGCTTTTAGAGGGATCCTGGGAGGCTCTAGAAGGGTCTGGGGGCTTTTAGAATGGTCCTGGGATGCTCTAGAAGGGTCTTGGTGCTTTTAGAAGGGTCCTGGAGGGCTCTAGAAGGTTCTGGGTGCTTTCAGGAAGGTCCAGGGGGCCTCTAGAAGGGTCTGGAGGCCTTTAGAAGGGTCCGGGGGGGCTCTGGAAAGGTCTGGGGACTTTTAGAAGGGTCCTGGGGTGCTCTAGAAGGGACGGGGTGCCTTAAGAGGAGGATTGGGGGGCTATAGAAGTGTCTGGGGGCTTTTAGAAGGGTCCTGGGCTGCTCTAGAAGGGTCTGGGGTCTTTTAGAAGGATCCGGGGAGTGTCTATAAGTGTCTGCGGCCTTTCAGAAGGGTCCTGGGGGGCTCTAGAAGGGTCTGGGGGCTTTTAGAAGGGTCCTGGGGGGGTCTAGAAGGGTCTGGGGGCTTTTAGAATGGTCCTGGGAGGCTCTAGAATGGTCTGGGTGCTTTTAGAAGGGTTCTGGGTGCCTCTTGAAGGGTCTGGGGGCATTTAGAAGGGTCCTGGGGGGCTCTAGAATGGTCTAGGGGCTTTTAGAAGGGTACTGGGGGGCTCTAGAAGGGTCTGGGGGCTTTTAGAATGATCCTGGGGGGCTCTAGAAGGGTCTGGGGTCTTTTCGAAGGATCCGGGGAGGGTCTAGAAGGGTCTGGGGGCTTTTAGAAGTGTCCTAGGGGACTCTAGAAGGGTCTGAGGGCTTTTTGATGGGTCCTAGGGGGCTCTAGAAGGGTCTGGGGGCTTTTGGAATGATCCTGGGGGGCTCTAGAAGGGTCAGGGGCTTTTAGAATGATCCTGGGGGTCTCTAGAAGGGTCTGGGGGCTTTTAGAATGATCCGGGGACCGTCTAGAATGGTCTGGGTGCTTTTTGAAGAATCCTAGGTGGCTCTAGAAGGGTCTGGGGGCTTTTAGAAGGATCCGGGGAGGGTCTAGAAGGGTCTGGGGGCTTTTAGAAGGGTCCTGGGGTTCTCTAGAAGGGTCTGGTTGCTTTTAGAAGGGTACTGGGAGGCTCTAGAAGGGTCGGGGTGCTTTTATAAGGGTCCGGGGAGCCTCTAGAAGGGTCTGGGTGCTTTTAGAAAGGTCCTGGGGGGCTCTAGAAGGGTCTAGAGGCTTTTAGAAGGGTCCTGGGGGCCTCTAGAAGGGTCTGGGTGCTTTTAGAAGGGTCCTGGGTGGCTCTAGAAGGGTCTGGGGGCTTGTAGAAGGGTCCTGGGGGGCTCTAGAAGGGTCTGGGGGCTTTTAGAAGGGTCCTGGGGGCATCTAGAAAGCTCTGGGAGCTTTTAGAAGGGTTCTGGGGGGCTCTAGAAGGGTCTGGGGGCTTGTAGAAGGGTCCTGGGTGCCGCTAGAAGGGTCTGGGGGCTTTTAGAAGGGTCCTGGGGGGCTCAAGAAGGGTCTCGGGTCTTTTAGAAGGGTCCTGGGGTGCTCTAGAAGGGTCTGGGGGCTTTTAGAAGAGTCCTGGGTGGCTCTAGAAGGGTCTGGGGGCTTTTAGAAGGGTCCTGGGGGTCTCTAGAAGGGTCTGGGAGCTTTTAGAAGGGTCCTGGGAATCTCTAGAAGGGTCTGGGGTCTTTTAGATCTGTCCTGGGATGCTCTAGAAGGGTCTGGGGGCTTTTAGAACTGTCCTGGGATGCTCTAGAAGGTTCTGGGGGCTTTCAGAAGGGTCCAGGGGTCCTCTAGAAGGGTCTGGAGGCTTTTAGAAGGGTCCGGGGGGGCTCTAGAAGGGTCTGGGGGCTTTTAGAAGGGTCCTGGAGTGCTCTAGAAGGGTCTGGGGGCTTTTAGAAGGGTCCTGGGGGCGTCTAGAAGGGTCTGGGGGCTTTTAGAATGGTCCTGGGAGGCTCTAGAAGGGTCTGGGGGCTTTTAGAAGGGTCCTGGAGTGCTCTAGAAGGGTCTGGGGGCTTTTAGAAGGGTCCTGGGGGCGTCTAGAAGGGTCTGGGGGCTTTTAGAATGGTCCTGGGAGGCTCTAGAAGGGTCTGGGTGCTTTTAGAAGGGTCCTGGGGCCCTCTAGAAGGGTCTGAGTGCTTTTAGAAGGGTCATGGGGGTCTCTAGAAGGTTCTGGGGGCTTTTAGAAGGGTCCTGGGGGGCTCTAGAGGGGTCTGGGGGCTTTTAGAAGGGTCCCGGGGTTCTCTAGAAGGGTCTGGGGGCTTTTGAAAGTATCCTGGTGGCCTCTAGAATGGTGTGGGATATATCAGAGGGGTCCGGGGATGATCTAGAAGGGTCTGGGGACTTTTAGAAGGGTCCGGGGGGCCTCTAGAAGGGTCTGGAGGCTTTTAGAAGGGTCCTGCGAGGCTCTAGAAGGGTCCGGGAGCTTTTAGAGGGGTCCTGCGAGGCTCTAGAAGGGTCTGGGGGCTTTTAGAATGATCCGGGGAGGGTCTAGAAGGGTCTGGGGGCCTTTAGAAGGGTCTGGGTGCCTTTTGAAGGGTCCTGGGGGTCTCTAGAAGGGTCTGAGGGCTTTTAGAATGATCCGGGGAGGGTCTAGAAGAGTCTGGGGGCCTTTAGAATGGTCCTGGGGCTCTCTAGAAGGGTCTGGGTGCTTTTAGAAGGGTCCTGGGAGGCTCTAGAAGGGTTTGGGGGCTTTTAGAATGGTCCTGGGTGGCTCTAGAAGGTCCTGGTTGCTTTTCGAAGGGTCCTGGCTTATCTAGAAGGGTCTGGGGGCATTTAGAAGGGTCCTGGGTGTCTCTAGAAGGGTCTGGGTGCTTTTAGAATGGTCCTGGGGGGCTCTAGAAGGGTCTGGTGGCTTTTAGAAGGGTCCTGGGTGGATCTAGAAGGTTCTGGTGGCTTTCAGAAGGGTCATGGGGGTCTCTAGAATGGTCTGGGGGCTTTTAGAAGGGTCCTGGGGAGCCCTAGAAGGGTCTGGGTTCTTTTAGAAGGGTCCTGGGATGCTCTAGAAGGTTCTTGGGTCTTTCAGAAGGGTCCTGGGGGCCTCTATAAGGGTCTGGGTGCTTTTAGAAGGGTCCTGGGGGGCTCTAGAAGGGTCTTGGGGCTTTTAGAAGGGTCCTGGGGTGCTCTAGAAGATTCTGGGGGCTTTTAGAAGGGTCCTGGTGTCCTCTAGAAGAGTCTGAGGGCTTTAGAATGGTCCCGGGAGGCTCTAGAATGGTCTGGGGTTTTTTAGAAGGATCCGGGGAGGGTCTAGAAGGGTCTGGGGGCTTTTAGAAGGGTCCTGGGGGCCTCTAGAAGGGTCTGGGGGCATTTAGATGGGTCATAGGGGGCAATAAAAGGGTCAGGGGGCTTTTAGAAGGGTCCTGGGGGGCTCTAGAAGGTTCTGGGGGCTTTTAGAATGATCCGGGGACGGTCTAGAAGGGTCTGGGTGTTTTTTGAAGGATCCTAGGGGGCTCTAGAAGGGTCTGAGGGCGTTTAGAAGGATCCGGGGAGTGTCTAGAAGGGTCTGGGGGCTTTTAGAAGGGTCCTGGGGGTCTCTAGAAGGGTCTGGTGGCTTTTAGAAGGGTCCTGGGAGGCTTTAGAAGGGTCTGGGTGCTTTTATAAGGGACCGGGGAGCCTCTAGAAGGGTCTGGGTGCTTTTAGAAAGGTCCTGGGGGGCTCTAGAAGGGTCTAGAGGCTTTTAGACGAGTCCTGGGGGCCTCTAGAAGGGTCTGGGGGCTTTTAGAAGGGTCCTGGGTGGATCTAGATTGGTCTGGGGGCTTTTAGAAGGGTCCTGGGGGGCTCTAGAAGGGTCTGGGTGCTTGTAGAATGGTCCTGGGGGGGCTCTAGAAGGGTCTGGTGGCTTTTAGAAGGGTCCTGGGGGCCTCTAGAAGGGTCTGGGGGCTTTTAGAAGGGTCCTTGGGGGCTCTAGAAGGGTCTGGGTGCTTGTAGAAAGGTCCTGGTAGGCTCTAGAAGGGTCTGGGGGCTTTTAGAAGGGTCCTGGGGTGCTCTAGAATGGTCTGGGTGCTTTTAGAAGGGTCCTGGGAGGCTCTAGAAGGGTCTGGGGGCTTTTAGAAGGATCCTGGGAGGCTCTAGAAGGGTCTGGGGGCTTTTAGAATGGTCCTGGGATGCTCTAGAAGGGTCTTGGTGCTTTTAGAAGGGTCCTGGAGGGCTCTAGAAGGTTCTGGGTGCTTTCAGGAAGGTCCAGGGGGCCTCTAGAAGGGTCTGGAGGCCTTTTGAAGGGTCCGGGGGGGCTCTAGAAAGGTCTGGGGACTTTTAGAAGGGTCCTGGGGTGCTCTAGAAGGGACGGGGTGCCTTAAGAGGAGGCCTGGGGGGCTCTAGAAGTGTCTGGGGGCTTTTAGAAGGGTCCTGGGCTGCTCTAGAAGGGTCTGGGGTCTTTTAGAAGGATCCGGGGAGTGTCTATAAGTGTCTGCGGCCTTTCAGAAGGGTCCTGGGGGGCTCTAGAAGGGTCTGGGGGCTTTTAGAAGGGTCCTCGGGGGGTCTAGAAGGGTCTGGGGGCTTTTAGAATGGTCCTGGGAGGCTCTAGAATGGTCTGGGTGCTTTTAGAAGGGTTCTGGGTGCCTCTTGAAGGGTCTGGGGGCATTTAGAAGGGTCCTGGGGGGCTCTAGAACGGTCTAGGGGCTTTTAGAAGGGTACTGGGGGGCTCTAGAAGGGTCTGGGTGCTTTTAGAATGATCCTGGGGGGCTCTAGAAGGGTCTGGGGTCTTTTCGAAGGATCCGGGGAGGGTCTAGAAGGGTCTGGGGGCTTTTAGAAGTGTCCTAGGGGACTCTAGAAGGGTCTGGGGGCTTTTTGATGGGTCCTAGGGGGCTCTAGAAGGGTCTGGGGGCTTTTGGAATGATCCTGGGGGGCTCTAGAAGGGTCTGGGGGCTTTTAGAATGATCCTGGGGGTCTCTAGAAGGGTCTGGGGGCTTTTAGAATGATCCGGGGACCGTCTAGAAAGGTCTGGGTGCTTTTTGAAGGATCCTAGGTGGCTCTAGAAGGGTCTGGGGGCTTTTAGAAGGATCCGGGGAGGGTCTAGAAGGGTCTGGGGGCTTTTAGAAGGGTCCTGGGGTTCTCTAGAAGGGTCTGGTTGCTTTTAGAAGGGTACTGGGAGGCTCTAGAAGGGTCGGGGTGCTTTTATAAGGGTCCGGGGAGCCTCTAGAAGGGTCTGGGTGCTTTTAGAAAGGTCCTGGGGGGCTCTAGAAGGGTCTAGAGGCTTTTAGACGGGTCCTGGGGGCATCTAGAAGGGTCTGGGTGCTTTTAGAAGGGTCCTGGGTGGCTCTAGAAGGGTCTGGGGGCTTGTAGAAGGGTCCTGGGGGGATCAAGAAGGGTCTCGGGTCTTTTAGATGGGTCCTGGGGTTATCTAGAAGGGTCTGGGGGCTTTTAGAAGAGTCCTGGGGGGCTCTAGAAGGGTCTGGGGGCTTTTAGAAGGGTCCTGGAGGTCTCTAGAAGGGTCTGGGGGCTTTTAGAAGGGTCCTGGGTGGCTCTAGAAGGGTCTGGGGGCTTTTAGAAGGGTCCTGGGGGTCTCTAGAAGGGTCTGGGAGCTTTTAGAAGGGTCCTGGGAATCTCTAGAAGGGTCTGGGGGCTTTTAGATCTGTCCTGGGATGCTCTAGAAGGGTCTGGGGGCTTTTAGAACTGTCCTGGGATGCTCTAGAAGGTTCTGGGGGCTTTCAGAAGGGTCCAGGGGTCCTCTAGAAGGGTCTGGAGGCTTTTAGAAGGGTCCGGGGGGGCTCTAGAAGGGTCTGGGGGCTTTTAGAAGGGTCCTGGAGTGCTCTAGAAGGGTCTGGGGGCTTTTAGAATGCTCCTGGGGATCTCTAGAAGTGTCTGGGATCTTTTAGAAAGATCCGGGGAGTGTCTAGATATGTCTGCGGCCTTTCAGAAGGGTCCTGGGGGGCTCTAGAAGGGTCTGGGGGCTTTTAGAAGGGTCCTGGGGGCGTCTAGAAGGGTCTGGGGGCTTTTAGAATGGTCCTGGGAGGCTCTAGAAGGGTCTGGGTGCTTTTAGAAGGGTCCTGGGGCCCTCTAGAAGGGTCTGAGTGCTTTTAGAAGGGTCATGGGGGTCTCTAGAAGGGTCTGGGGGCTTTTAGAATGATCCGGGGAGGGTCTAGAAGGTTCTGGGGGCTTTTAGAAGGGTCCTGGGGGGCTCTAGAGGGGTCTGGGGGCTTTTAGAATGGTCCCGGGGTTCTCTAGAAGGGTCTGGAGGCATTTAGAAGTATCCTGGGGGCCTCTAGAAGGGTCTGGGATCTATTAGAGTGGTCCGGGGGGGCTCTAGAAGGGTCTGGGGGTTTTTAGAAGGCTCCTGGGAGGCTCTAGAATGGTCTGGGGGCTTTTAGAATGTTCCTGGGGTTCTCTAGAAGGGTCTGGGGACTTATAGAAGGGTCCTGGGGGCCTCTAGAAGGGTCTGAGAACTATTAGAGTGGTTCGGGGGGGCTCTAGAAGGGTCTGGAGGCTTTTAGAAGGGTCTTGGGGGGCTCTAGAAGGGTCTGGGGGCTTTTAGAATAATCCGGGGAGGGTCTAGAAGGGACTGGGTTCTTTTAGAATAGTCTTGGGAGGTTTTAGAAGGGTCTGGGTTCTTTTAGAATGATCAGGGGAGGGTCTAGAAGGGTCTGGGCGCTTTTAGACGGGTCCTGGGGGGCTCTACAAGGGTCTGGAGGCTTTTAGAGGGGTTCTGGGGGGCCCTAGAAAGGTCTGGGTTCATTTAGAAGGATCCGGGGAGGGTCTAGAAACGTCGGGGGGCTATTAGAAGGGTCCTGGGAGGCTCTAGAAGAATCTGGGGGCTTTTAGAATGATCCGGGGAGGGTCTAGAAGGGTCTGGGGGCCTTTAGAAGGGTCCTGGGGGGCTCTAGAATGGTCTGGGGTCTTTTAGAAGGTTCCTGGGGGCCTCTAGAAGGGTCTGGGGGCTTTTAGAATGATCCTGGGGGTCTCTAGAAGGGTCTGAGGGCTTTTAGAATGATCCGGGGAGGGTCTATTAGAGTCTGGGGGCCTTTAGAATGGTCCTGGGGCTCTCTAGAAGAGTCTGGGTGCTTTTAGAAGAGTCCTGGGAGGCTCTAGAAGGGTTTGGGGGCTTTTAGAATGGTCCTGGGTGGCTCTAGAAGGTTCTGGTTGCTTTTCGAAGGGTCCTGGCTTATCTAGAAGTGTCTGGGGGCATTTAGAAGGGTCCTGGGTGTCTCTAGAAGGGTCTGGGTGCTTTTAGAATGGTCCTGGGGGGCTCTAGAAGGGTCTGGTGGCTTTTAGAAGGGTCCTGGGTGGATCTAGAAGGTTCTGGAGGCTTTCAGAAGGGTCATGGGTGTCTCTAGAATGGTCTGGGGGCTTTTAGAAGGGTCCTGGGGAGCCCTAGAAGGGTCTGGGTTCTTTTAGAAGGGTCCTGGGATGATCTAGAAGGTTCTTGGGGCTTTCAGAAGGGTCCTGGGGGCCTCTATAAGGGTCTGGGTGCTTTTAGAAGGGTCCTGGGGGGCTCTAGAAGGGTCTTGGGGCTTTTAGAAGGGTCCTGGGGTGCTCTAGAAGGGTCTGGGGACTTTTAGAAGGGTCCTGGGGTGCTCTAGAATGGACGGGGTGCCTTAAGAGGGCCCTGGGGACCTCTAGATTGGTCTGGGGGCTTTTAGAAGGGTCCTGGGGGGCTCTAGAAGGGTCTGTAGGCTTTTAGAAGGGTCCTGGGGGGCTCTAGAAGTGTCTGGGGGCTTTTATAAGGGTCCTGGTGTCCTCTAGAAGGGTCTGAGGGCTTTAGAATGGTCCCGGGAGGCTCTAGAATGGTCTGGGGTTTTTTAGAAGGATCCGGGGAGGGTCTAGAAGGGTCTGGGGGCTTTTAGAAGGGTCCTGGGGGCCTCTAGAAGGGTCTGGTTGCATTTAGATGGGTCATAGGGGGCTCTAGAAGGGTCAGGGGGCTTTTAGAAGGGTCCTGGGGGGCTCTAGAAGTTTCTGGGGGCTTTTAGAATGATCCGGGGACGGTCTAGAAGGGTCTGGGTGCTTTTTGAAGGATCCTAGGGGGCTCTAGAAGGGTCTGAGGGCGTTTAGAAGGATCCGGGGAGTGTCTAGAAGGGTCTGGGGGCTTTTAGAAGGGTCCTGGGGGTCTCTAGAAGGGTCTGGTGGCTATTAGAAGGGTCCTGGGAGGCTCTAGAAGGGTCTGGGTGCTTTTATAAGGGACCGGTTAGCCTCTAGAAGGGTCTGGGTGCTTTTAGAAAGGTCCTGGCGGGCTCTAGAAGGGTCAGGAGGCTTTTAGACGAGTCCTGGGGGCCTCTAGAAGGGTCTGGGAGCTTTTAGAAGGGTCCTGGGTGGATCTAGATTGGTCTGGGGTCTTTTAGAAGGGTCCTGGGTGGCTCTAGAAGGGTCTGGGAGCTTTTAGAAGGGTCCTGGGAATCTCTAGAAGGGTCTGGGGGCTTTTAGATCTGTCCTGGGATGCTCTAGAAGGGTCTGGGGGCTTTTAGAACTGTCCTGGGATGCTCTAGAAGGTTCTGGGGGCTTTCAGAAGGGTCCAGGGGTCCTCTAGAAGGGTCTGGAGGCTTTTAGAAGGGTCCGGGGGTGCTCTAGAAGGGTCTGGGGGCTTTTAGAAGGGTCCTGGAGTGCTCTAGAAGGGTCTGGGGGCTTTTAGAATGCTCCTGGGGATCTCTAGAAGTGTCTGGGGTCTTTTAGAAAGATCCGGGGAGTGTCTAGATGTGTCTGCGGCCTTTCAGAAGGGTCCTGGGGGGCTCTAGAAGGGTCTGGGGTCTTTTAGAAGGGTCCTGGGGGCGTCTAGAAGGGTCTGGGGGCTTTTAGAATGGTCCTGGGAGGCTCTAGAAGGGTCTGGGTGCTTTTAGAAGGGTCCTGGGGCCCTCTAGAAGGGTCTGAGTGCTTTTAGAAGGGTCATGGGGGTCTCTAGAAGGGTCTGGGGGCTTTTAGAATGATCCGGGGAGGGTCTAGAAGGTTCTGGGGGCTTTTAGAAGGGTCCTGGGGGGCTCTAGAGGGGTCTGGGGGCTTTTAGAATGGTCCCGGGGTTCTCTAGAAGGGTCTGGGGGCATTTAGAAGTATCCTGGGGGCCTCTAGAAGGGTCTGGGATCTATTAGAGTGGTCCGGGGGGGCTCTAGAAGGGTCTGGGTGTTTTTAGAAGGCTCCTGGGAGGCTCTAGAATGGTCTGGGGGCTTTTAGAATGTTCCTGGGGTTCTCTAGAAGGGTCTGGGGACTTATAGAAGGGTCCTGGGGGCCTCTAGAAGGGTCTGAGAACTATTAGAGTGGTTCGGGGGGGCTCTAGAAGGGTCTGGAGGCTTTTAGAAGGGTCTTGGGGGGCTCTAGAAGGGTCTGGGGGCTTTTAGAATAATCCGGGGAGGGTCTAGAAGGGTCTGGGTTCTTTTAGAATAGTCTTGGGAGGTTTTAGAAGGGTCTGGGGTCTTTTAGAATGATCAGGGGAGGGTCTAGAAGGGTCTGGGCGCTTTTAGACGGGTCCTGGGGGGCTCTACAAGGGTCTGGAGGCTTTTAGAGGGGTTCTGGGGGGCCCTAGAAAGGTCTGGGTTCATTTAGAAGGATCCGGGGAGGGTCTAGAAACGTCGGGGGGCTTTTAGAAGGGTCCTGGGAGGCTCTAGAAGAATCTGGGGGCTTTTAGAATGATCCGGGGAGGGTCTAGAAGGGTCTGGGGGCCTTTAGAAGGGTCCTGGGGGGCTCTAGAATGGTCTGGGGGCTTTTAGAAGGTTCCTGGGGGCCTCTAGAAGGGTCTGGGGGCTTTTAGAATGATCCTGGGGGGCTCTAGAAGGGTCTGAGGGCTTTTAGAATGATCCGGGGAGGGTCTATTAGAGTCTGGGGGCCTTTAGAATGGTCCTGGGGCTCTCTAGAAGAGTCTGGGTGCTTTTAGAAGAGTCCTGGGAGGCTCTAGAAGGGTTTGGGGGCTTTTAGAATGGTCCTGGGTGGCTCTAGAAGGTTCTGGTTGCTTTTCGAAGGGTCCTGGCTTATCTAGAAGTGTCTGGGGGCATTTAGAAGGGTCCTGGGTGTCTCTAGAAGAGTCTGGGTGCTTTTAGAATGGTCCTGGGGGGCTCTAGAAGGGTCTGGTGGCTTTTAGAAGGGTCCTGGGTGGATCTAGAAGGTTCTGGAGGCTTTCAGAAGGGTCATGGGTGTTCTAGAATGGTCTGGGGGCTTTTAGAAGGGTCCTGGGGAGCCCTAGAAGGGTCTGGGTTCTTTTAGAAGGGTCCTGGGATGATCTACAAGATTCTTGGGGCTTTCAGAAGGGTCCTGGGGGCCTCTATAAGGGTCTGGGTGCTTTTAGAAGGGTCCTGGGGGGCTCTAGAAGGGTCTTGGGGCTTTTAGAAGGGTCCTGGGGTGCTCTAGAAGGGTCTGGGGACTTTTAGAAGGGTCCTGGGGTGCTCTAGAATGGACGGGGTGCCTTAAGAGGGCCCTGGGGACCTCTAGATTGGTCTGGTTGCTTTTAGAAGGGTCCTGGAGGGCTCTAGAAGGGTCTGTAGGCTTTTAGAAGGGTCCTGGGGGGCTCTAGAAGTGTCTGGGGGCTTTTAGAAGGGTCCTGGTGTCCTCTAGAAGGGTCTGAGGGCTTTAGAATGGTCCCGGGAGGCTCTAGAATGGTCTGGGGTTTTTTAGAAGGATCCGGGGAGGGTCTAGAAGGGTCTGGGGGCTTTTAGAAGGGTCCTGGGGGCCTCTAGAAGGGTCTGGGGGCATTTAGATGGGTCATAGGGGGCTCTAGAAGGGTCAGGGGGCTTTTAGAAGGGTCCTGGGGGGCTCTAGAAGGGTCTGGGGGCTTTTAGAATGATCCGGGGACGGTCTAGAAGGGTCTGGGTGCTTTTTGAAGGATCCTAGGGGGCTCTAGAAGGGTCTGAGGGCGTTTAGAAGGATCCGGGGAGTGTCTAGAAGGGTCTGGGGGCTTTTAGAAGGGTCCTGGGGGTCTCTAGAAGGGTCTGGTGGCTTTTAGAAGGGTCCTGGGAGGCTCTAGAAGGGTCTGGGTGCTTTTATAAGGGACCGGTTAGCCTCTAGAAGGGTCTGGGTGCTTTTAGAAAGGTCCTGGGGGGCTCTAGAAGGGTCTAGAGGCTTTTAGACGAGTCCTGGGGGCCTCTAGAAGGGTCTGGGAGCTTTTAGAAGGGTCCTGGGTGGATCTAGATTGGTCTGGGGGCTTTTAGAAGGGTCCTGGGGGGCTCTAGAAGGGTCTGGGGGCTTTTAGAAGGATCCGGGAAGGGTCTAGAAGGGTCTGGGGGCTTTTAGAAGGGTCCTGGGGTTCTCTAGAAGGGTCTGGTTGCTTTTAGAAGGGTACTGGGGGGCTCTAGAAGGGTCGGGGTGCTTTTATAAGGGTCCGGGGAGCCTCTAGAAGGGTCTGGGTGCTTTTAGAAAGGTCCTGGGGGGCTCTAGAAGGGTCTAGAGGCTTTTAGACGGGTCCTGGGGGCCTCTAGAAGGGTCTGGGTGCTTTTAGAAGGGTCCTGGGTGGCTCTAGAAGGGTCTGGGGGCTTGTAGAATGGTCCTGGGGGGCTCTAGAAGGGTCTGGGGGCTTTTAGAAGGGTCCTGGGGGCATCTAGAAAGCTCTGGGAGCTTTTAGAAGGGTTCTGGGGTGCTCTAGAAGGGTCTGGGGGCTTTTAGAAGCGTCCTGGGTGGCTCTAGAAGGGTCTGGGGGCTTTTAGAAGGGTCCTGGGCGTTTCTAGAAGGGTCTCGGAGCTTTTAGAAGGGTCCTGGGATGCTCTAGAAGGGTCTGGGTCTTTTAGAACTGTCCTGGGATGCTCTAGAAGGTTCTGGGGGCTTTCAGAAGGGTGCAGAGGTCCTCTAGAAGGGTCTGGAGGCTTTTAGAAGGGTCCGGGGGTGCTCTAGAAGGGTCTGGGGGCTTTTAGAAGGGTCCTGGGGTGCTCTAGAAGGGTCTGGGGACTTTAAGAAGGGTCCTGGGCTGTCCTAGAAGGGACGGGGTGCCTTAAGAGGGGCCCTGGGGGGCTCTAGAAGGGTCTGGGGGCTTTTAGAACTGTCCTGGAATGCTCTAGAAGGGTCTGGGGGCTTTTAGAATGCTCCTGTGGATCTCTAGAAGTGTCTGGGGTCTTTTAGGAAGATCCGGGGAGTGTCTAGATGTGTCTGCGGCCTTTCAGAAGGGTCCTGGGGGGCTCTAGAAGGGTCTGGGGTCTTTTAGAAGGGTCCTGGGGGCGTCTAGAAGGGTCTGGGGGCTTTTAGAATGGTCCTGGGAGGCTCTAGAAGGGTCTGGGTGCTTTTAGAAGGGTCCTGGGGCCCTCTAGAAGGGTCTGAGTGCTTTTAGAAGGGTCATGGGGGTCTCTAGAAGGGTCTGGGGGCTTTTAGAATGATCCGGGGAGGGTCTAGAAGGTTCTGGGGGCTTTTAGAAGGGTCCTGGGGGGCTCTAGAGGGGTCTGGGGGCTTTTAGAAGGGTCCCGGGGTTCTCTAGAAGGGTCTGGGGGCATTTAGAAGTATCCTGGGGGCCTCTAGAAGGGTCTTGGATCTATTAGAGTGGTCCGGGGGGGCTCTAGAAGGTTCTGGGGGCTTTTAGAATGTTCCTGGGGTTCTCTAGAAGGGTCTGGGGACTTATAGAAGGGTCCTGGGGGCCTCTAGAAGGGTCTGAGAACTATTAGAGTGGTTCGGGGGGGCTCTAGAAGGGTCTGGAGGCTTTTAGAAGGGTATTGGGGGGCTCTAGAAGGGTCTGGGGGCTTTCAGAATAATCCGGGGAGGGTCTAGAAAGGTCTGTGGGATTTTAGAAGTGTCCTAGGGGCCTCTAGAAGGGTCTGGGGGCTTTTAGATGGGTCCTACGGGGCTCTAGAAGGGTCTGGGTGCTTTTGGAATGATATTGGGGGGCTCTAGAAGAGTCTGGGGGCTTTTAGAAGGGTCCTGGGGTTCTCTAGAAGGGTCTGGTTGCTTTTAGAAGGGTACTGGGAGCCTCTAGAAGGGTCTGGGTGCTTTTAGAAAGGTCCTGGGGGGCTCTAGAAGGGTCTAGAGGCTTTTAGACGGGTCCTGGGGTCATCTAGAAGGGTCTGGGTGCTTTTAGAAGGGTCCTTGTTGGATCTAGAAGGGTCTGGGAGCTTGTAGAAGGGTCCGGGGGTCTCTAGAAGGGTCTGGGGGCTTTTAGAAGGGTCCTGGGGGCATCTAGAAGGGTCTGGGAGCTTTTAGAAGGGTCCTTGGGGGCTCTAGAAGGGTCTGGGGGCTTGTAGAATGGTCCTGGGTGATGCTAGAAGGGTCTGGGGACTTTTAGAAGGGTCCTGGGGGGCTCAAGAAGGGTCTGGGGGCTTTTAGAAGGGTTCTGGGCTGCTCTAGAGTGGTCTGGGGCCTTTTAGAAGGGTCCTGGGGGGCTCTAGAATGTTCTGGGTGCTTTTAGATGGGTCCTGGGTCCTCTAGAAAGGTCTGGGGGCTTTTAGAATGGTCAGGGGAGGCTCTACAAGGGTCTGGGGGCTTTTAGAAGGGTCCTGGGAGGCTCTAGAAGGGTCTAGAGGCTTTTAGAAGTGTCCTGGGGGCCTCTAGAAGGGTCTGGGGGCGTTTAGAAGGGACCTGTGAGGCTCTGGAAGGGTCTGGGTGCTTTTATAAGGGTCCTGGGGGCCTCTAGAAGGGTCTGGGGTCTTTTATAAGGGTCCGGGGGGGCTCTAGAAGAATCTGGGGACTTTTAGAAGGGTCCTGGTGGCATCTAGACGTGTCTGGGGGCTATTGGAAGGGTCCTGGGGGGCTCTAGAATGGTCTGGGGGCTTGTAGAAGGGTCCTGGGAGGCTCTGGAAGGGTCTGGGTGCTTTTATAAGGGTCCTGGGGGCCTCTAGAAGGGTCTGGGGGCTTTTACAAGGGTCCGGGGGGGATCTAGAAGAATCTGGGGACTTTTAGAAGGGTCCTGGGTGGCTCTAGAAGGGTCTGGGGAATTTTAGAAGGGTCCTCGGATTCTCTAGAAGGGTCTGGGGGCTTTTAGATGGGTCCTGGAGGCCTCTAGATGGTTCTGGGTGCTTTCAGAAGGGTCCTGGGGGTCTCTAGAAGGGTCTGGGAGCTTTTAGAAGGGTCCTGGGGGGCTCTAGAAGGGTCTGGGTGCCTTTAGAAGGGTCCTGGGTGACTCTAGAATGTTCTGCTGGCTTTCAGAAGGGTCCTGGGTTCCTCTAGAAGGGTCTGGGGCTTTTAGAAGGGTCCTGGGGGGCTCTAGAAGGGTCTGGGGGCTTTTAGAAGGGTCCTGGGGTGCTCTAGAATGGTCTGGGGGCTTTTAGAAGGGTCCTGGGAGGCTCTAGAAGGGTCTGGGATCTTTTAGAAAGGTCCTGGGAGGATCTAGATGGGTCTGGGGGCTTTTAGAAGGGTCCTGGGATGCTCTAGAAGGGTCTGGGGGCTTTTAGAATCGTCCTAGGGGCCTCAAGAAGGGTCTGGGGGCTTTTAGATGGGTCCTAGGGGGCTCTAGAAGGGTGTGGGGGCTTTTTGAATTATCCGGGGACGGTCTAGAAAGGTCAGGGTGCTTTTTGAAGGATCCTAGGGAGCTCTAGAAGGGTCTGGGGGCTTTTAGAAGGATCCGGGATCTGGGTGCTTGTAGAAGGGTCCTGGGGGGGTCTAGAACGGTCTGGGTTCTTTTAGAAGGGTCCTGGGGGTCTCTAGAAGGGTCTGGGGGCTTTTAGAAGGGTCCTGGGGTTCTCTAGAACGTCTGGTTGCTTTTAGAATGGTCCTGGGGGGCTCTAGAAGGGTCTGGGGGCTTTTAGAAGGGTCCGGGGGGGCTCTAGAAGGGTCTGGGGAATTTTAGAAGGGTCCTCGGATTCTCTAGAAGGGTCTGGGGTCTTTTAGAAGGGTCCTGGAGGGCTCTAGAAGGTTCTGGGTGCTTTCAGAAGGGTCCTGGGGGTCTCTAGAAGGGTCTGGGGCCATTTAGAAGGGTCCTGGGGGGCTCTAGAAGGGTCTGGGTGCCTTTAGAATGGTCCTGGGTGACTCTAGAATGTTCTGCTGGCTTTCAGAAGGGTCCTGGTGTCCTCTAGAAGGGTCTGGGGGCTTTTAGAAGGGTCCTGGGGGCCTCTAGAAGGGTCTGGGAGCTTTTAGAAGGGTCCTGGGATGCTGTAGAAGGGTCTGGGGGCTTTTAGAAAAATCCGGGGAGGGTCTAGATTAGTCTGGGGGCTTTTAGAATGGTCCTTGGGTGCTCTAGAAGGGTCTGGGTTCTTTTAGAAAGGTCCTTGGGTGCTCTAGAAGGGTCTGGGTGCTTTTAGAAGGATCCGGGGAGGGTCTAGAATGGTCTGGGGGCTTTTAGAATGGTCCTGGGGGGCTCTAGAAGGGTCTGGGTGCTTTTAGAAGGGTCCTGTGGGGCTCTAGAAGGGTCTGGGGGCTTTTAGAAGTGTCCTGGGGGTCTCTAGAAGGGTCTGTAGGCTTTTATAGGGTCCTCGGGGTCTGTAGAAGTGTCTGGGTGCTTTTAGAAGGGTCCTGGGGTGCTCTAGAAGAGTCTTTGGGCTTTTATAGGGTCCTGGGGGTCTGTAGAAGGGTCTGGGGGCTTTCAGAAGGGTCCTGGGGGCCTCTAGAAGGGTCTAGGGGCTTTTAGAAGGGTCCGGGGGGGCTCTAGAAGGGTCTGGGGGCTTTTAGACGGGTCCTGGGTTGATCTGGAAGGGTCTGGGGACTTTTAGAAGGGTCCTGGGCTGCTCTAGAAGGGACGGGGTGCCTTAAGAGGGGCCCTGGGGGGCTCTATAATAGTCTGGGGTCTTTTAGAATGGTCCTGGGGATCTCTAGAAGTGTCTGGGGGCTTTTAGAATTATCCGGAGAGGGTCTAGAAGTTTCTACGGCCTTTTAGAAGGGTCCTGGGGGGCTCTAGAAGGGTCTGGGGGCTTTTAGAAGGGTCCTGGTGTGCTCTAGAAGGGACGGGGGGGCTTAAGAAGGGCCCTGGGGCCTCTAGAAGGGTCTGGGGGCTTTTAGAAGGGTCCTGGGGTGCTCTAGAAGGGTTTGGAAGTTTTTAGAAGCGTCCTGGGGGCTCTAGAAGGGTCTGGGGGCTTTTAGAAGCGTCCTGGGGGGCTCTAGAAGGGTCTGGGGTCTTTTATACTGTCCTGGGGGTCTGTAG
Organism: Clamator glandarius; assembly: GCA_033459285.1. Classification (NCBI taxonomy): domain Eukaryota; kingdom Metazoa; phylum Chordata; class Aves; order Cuculiformes; family Cuculidae; genus Clamator; species Clamator glandarius. The sequence continues at coordinate 244,916 of JAUNZM010000991.1, forward strand.
AAGGGTCTGGGGGCTTTCAGAAGGGTCCTGGGGGGCTCTAAAAGGGTCTGGGTGCTTTTAGAATGGTCCTGGGGTCCTCTAGAAGGGTCTGGGGGCTTTTAGAAGGGTCCTGGGATGCTCTAGAAGGGTCTGGGGGCTTGTAGAATGGTCCTGGGTGATGCTAGAAGGGTCTGGGGACTTTTAGAAAGGTCCTGGGGGGCTCAAGAAGGGTCTGGGGGCTTTTAGAAGGGTTCTGGGCTGCTCTAGAGTGGTCTGGGGCCTTTTAGAAGGGTCCTGGGGGGCTCTAGAATGTTCTGGGTGCTTTTAGATGCGTCCTGGGTCCTCTAGAAAGGTCTGGGGGCTTTTAGAATGGTCAGGGGAGGCTCTACAAGGGTCTGGGGGCTTTTAGAAGGGTCCTGGGAGGCTCTAGAAGGGTCTAGAGGCTTTTAGAAGTGTCCTGGGGGCCTCTAGAAGGGTCTGGGGGCGTTTAGAAGGGACCTGTGAGGCTCTGGAAGGGTCTGGGTGCTTTTATAAGGGTCCTGGGGGCCTCTAGAAGGGTCTGGGGGCTTTTATAAGGGTCCGGGGGGGCTCTAGAAGAATCTGGGGACTTTTAGAAGGGTCCTGGTGGCATCTAGACGTGTCTGGGGGCTATTAGAAGGGTCCTGGGGGGCTCTAGAAGGGTCTGGGGGCTTGTAGAAGGGTCCTGGGAGGCTCTGGAACGGTCTGGGTGCTTTTATAAGGGTCCTGGGGGCCTCTAGAAGGGTCTGGGGGCTTTTACAAGGGTCCGGGGGGGATCTAGAAGAATCTGGGGACTTTTAGAAGGGTCCTGGGTGGCTCTAGAAGGGTCTGGGGAATTTTAGAAGGGTCCTCGGATTCTCTAGAAGGGTCTGGGGGCTTTTAGATGGGTCCTGGAGGCCTCTAGATGGTTCTGGGTGCTTTCAGAAGGGTCCTGGGGGTCTCTAGAAGGGTCTGGGAGCTTTTAGAAGGGTCCTGGGGGGCTCTAGAAGGGTCTGGGTGCCTTTAGAAGGGTCCTGGGTGACTCTAGAATGTTCTGCTGGCTTTCAGAAGGGTCCTGGGTTCCTCTAGAAGGGTCTGGGGCTTTTAGAAGGGTCCTGGGGGGCTCTAGAAGGGTCTGGGGGCTTTTAGAAGGGTCCTGGGGTGCTCTAGAATGGTCTGGGGGCTTTTAGAAGGGTCCTGGGAGGCTCTAGAAGGGTCTGGGATCTTTTAGAAAGGTCCTGGGAGGATCTAGATGGGTCTGGGGGCTTTTAGAAGGGTCCTGGGATGCTCTAGAAGGGTCTGGGGGCTTTTAGAATCGTCCTAGGGGCCTCAAGAAGGGTCTGGGGGCTTTTAGATGGCTCCTAGGGGGCTCTAGAAGGGTGTGGGGGCTTTTTGAATTATCCGGGGACGGTCTAGAAAGGTCAGGGTGCTTTTTGAAGGATCCTAGGGAGCTCTAGAAGGGTCTGGGGGCTTTTAGAAGGATCCGGGATCTGGGTGCTTGTAGAAGGGTCCTGGGGGGGTCTAGAACGGTCTGGGTTCTTTTAGAAGGGTCCTGGGGGTCTCTAGAAGGGTCTGGGGGCTTTTAGAAGGGTCCTGGGGTTCTCTAGAACGTCTGGTTGCTTTTAGAATGGTCCTGGGGGGCTCTAGAAGGGTCTGGGGGCTTTTAGAAGGGTCCGGGGGGGCTCTAGAAGGGTCTGGGGAATTTTAGAAGGGTCCTCGGATTCTCTAGAAGGGTCTGGGGTCTTTTAGAAGGGTCCTGGAGGGCTCTAGAAGGTTCTGGGTGCTTTCAGAAGGGTCCTGGGGGTCTCTAGAAGGGTCTGGGGCCATTTAGAAGGGTCCTGGGGGGCTCTAGAAGGGTCTGGGTGCCTTTAGAATGGTCCTGGGTGACTCTAGAATGTTCTGCTGGCTTTCAGAAGGGTCCTGGGGTCCTCTAGAAGGGTCTGGGGGCTTTTAGAAGGGTCCTGGGGGCCTCTAGAAGGGTCTGGGAGCTTTTAGAAGGGTCCTGGGATGCTGTAGAAGGGTCTGGGGGCTTTTAGAAAAATCCGGGGAGGGTCTAGATTAGTCTGGGGGCTTTTAGAATGGTCCTTGGGTGCTCTAGAAGGGTCTGGGTTCTTTTAGAAAGGTCCTTGGGTGCTCTAGAAGGGTCTGGGTGCTTTTAGAAGGATCCGGGGAGGGTCTAGAATGGTCTGGGGGCTTTTAGAATGGTCCTGGGGGGCTCTAGAAGGGTCTGGGTGCTTTTAGATGCGTCCTGGGTCCTCTAGAAAGGTCTGGGGGCTTTTAGAATGGTCAGGGGAGGCTCTACAAGGGTCTGGGGGCTTTTAGAAGGGTCCTGGGAGGCTCTAGAAGGGTCTAGAGGCTTTTAGAAGTGTCCTGGGGGCCTCTAGAAGGGTCTGGGGGCGTTTAGAAGGGACCTGTGAGGCTCTGGAAGGGTCTGGGTGCTTTTATAAGGGTCCTGGGGGCCTCTAGAAGGGTCTGGGGGCTTTTATAAGGGTCCGGGGGGGCTCTAGAAGAATCTGGGGACTTTTAGAAGGGTCCTGGTGGCATCTAGACGTGTCTGGGGGCTATTAGAAGGGTCCTGGGGGGCTCTAGAAGGGTCTGGGGGCTTGTAGAAGGGTCCTGGGAGGCTCTGGAACGGTCTGGGTGCTTTTATAAGGGTCCTGGGGGCCTCTAGAAGGGTCTGGGGGCTTTTACAAGGGTCCGGGGGGGATCTAGAAGAATCTGGGGACTTTTAGAAGGGTCCTGGGTGGCTCTAGAAGGGTCTGGGGAATTTTAGAAGGGTCCTCGGATTCTCTAGAAGGGTCTGGGGGCTTTTAGATGGGTCCTGGAGGCCTCTAGATGGTTCTGGGTGCTTTCAGAAGGGTCCTGGGGGTCTCTAGAAGGGTCTGGGAGCTTTTAGAAGGGTCCTGGGGGGCTCTAGAAGGGTCTGGGTGCCTTTAGAAGGGTCCTGGGTGACTCTAGAATGTTCTGCTGGCTTTCAGAAGGGTCCTGGGTTCCTCTAGAAGGGTCTGGGGCTTTTAGAAGGGTCCTGGGGGGCTCTAGAAGGGTCTGGGGGCTTTTAGAAGGGTCCTGGGGTGCTCTAGAATGGTCTGGGGGCTTTTAGAAGGGTCCTGGGAGGCTCTAGAAGGGTCTGGGATCTTTTAGAAAGGTCCTGGGAGGATCTAGATGGGTCTGGGGGCTTTTAGAAGGGTCCTGGGATGCTCTAGAAGGGTCTGGGGGCTTTTAGAATCGTCCTAGGGGCCTCAAGAAGGGTCTGGGGGCTTTTAGATGGCTCCTAGGGGGCTCTAGAAGGGTGTGGGGGCTTTTTGAATTATCCGGGGACGGTCTAGAAAGGTCAGGGTGCTTTTTGAAGGATCCTAGGGAGCTCTAGAAGGGTCTGGGGGCTTTTAGAAGGATCCGGGATCTGGGTGCTTGTAGAAGGGTCCTGGGGGGGTCTAGAACGGTCTGGGTTCTTTTAGAAGGGTCCTGGGGGTCTCTAGAAGGGTCTGGGGGCTTTTAGAAGGGTCCTGGGGTTCTCTAGAACGTCTGGTTGCTTTTAGAATGGTCCTGGGGGGCTCTAGAAGGGTCTGGGGGCTTTTAGAAGGGTCCGGGGGGGCTCTAGAAGGGTCTGGGGAATTTTAGAAGGGTCCTCGGATTCTCTAGAAGGGTCTGGGGTCTTTTAGAAGGGTCCTGGAGGGCTCTAGAAGGTTCTGGGTGCTTTCAGAAGGGTCCTGGGGGTCTCTAGAAGGGTCTGGGGCCATTTAGAAGGGTCCTGGGGGGCTCTAGAAGGGTCTGGGTGCCTTTAGAATGGTCCTGGGTGACTCTAGAATGTTCTGCTGGCTTTCAGAAGGGTCCTGGGGTCCTCTAGAAGGGTCTGGGGGCTTTTAGAAGGGTCCTGGGGGCCTCTAGAAGGGTCTGGGAGCTTTTAGAAGGGTCCTGGGATGCTGTAGAAGGGTCTGGGGGCTTTTAGAAAAATCCGGGGAGGGTCTAGATTAGTCTGGGGGCTTTTAGAATGGTCCTTGGGTGCTCTAGAAGGGTCTGGGTTCTTTTAGAAAGGTCCTTGGGTGCTCTAGAAGGGTCTGGGTGCTTTTAGAAGGATCCGGGGAGGGTCTAGAATGGTCTGGGGGCTTTTAGAATGGTCCTGGGGGGCTCTAGAAGGGTCTGGGTGCTTTTAGAAGGGTCCTGTGGGGCTCTAGAAGGGTCTGGGGGCTTTTAGAAGTGTCCTGGGGGTCTCTAGAAGGGTCTGTAGGCTTTTATAGGGTCCTCGGGGTCTGTAGAAGTGTCTGGGTGCTTTTAGAAGGGTCCTGGGGTGCTCTAGAAGAGTCTTTGGGCTTTTATAGGGTCCTGGGGGTCTGTAGAAGGGTCTGGGGGCTTTCAGAAGGGTCCTGGGGGCCTCTAGAAGGGTCTAGGGGCTTTTAGAAGGGTCCGGGGGGGCTCTAGAAGGGTCTGGGGGCTTTTAGACGGGTCCTGGGTTGATCTGGAAGGGTCTGGGGACTTTTAGAAGGGTCCTGGGCTGCTCTAGAAGGGACGGGGTGCCTTAAGAGGGGCCCTGGGGGGCTCTATAATAGTCTGGGGTCTTTTAGAATGGTCCTGGGGATCTCTAGAAGTGTCTGGGGGCTTTTAGAATTATCCGGAGAGGGTCTAGAAGTTTCTACGGCCTTTTAGAAGGGTCCTGGGGGGCTCTAGAAGGGTCTGGGGGCTTTTAGAAGGGTCCTGGTGTGCTCTAGAAGGGACGGGGGGGCTTAAGAAGGGCCCTGGGGCCTCTAGAAGGGTCTGGGGGCTTTTAGAAGGGTCCTGGGGTGCTCTAGAAGGGTTTGGAAGTTTTTAGAAGCGTCCTGGGGGCTCTAGAAGGGTCTGGGGGCTTTTAGAAGCGTCCTGGGGGGCTCTAGAAGGGTCTGGGGTCTTTTATACTGTCCTGGGGGTCTGTAGAAGGGTCTGGGGGCTTTCAGAAGGGTCCTGGGGGGCTCTAAAAGGGTCTGGGTGCTTTTAGAATGGTCCTGGGGTCCTCTAGAAGGGTCTGGGGGCTTTTAGAAGGGTCCTGGGATGCTCTAGAAGGGTCTGGGGGCTTTTAGAAGAATCCGGGGAGGGTCTAGATTAGTCTGGGGGCTTTTAGAAGGGTCCTTGGTTGCTCTA
>JAUNZM010000991.1:255000-267090 GCA_033459285.1 Clamator glandarius
GACCCTTCTATAGACCCTACAGGACCCTTCTAGAAGCCCTCAGACCTTTCCAGAGTCTCCCAGGACCCTTCTAAAAGCCCCCAGACCCTTCTAGAGCCCCCCAGGACCCTTCTAAAAGAACCCAGACCCTTCTAGAGCCCCCTAGGACCCTTCTCAAAGACCCCAGACCCTTCTAGATTCCTCCAGGACCCTTCTAAAAGAACCCAGACCCTTCTAGAGACCCGCAGGACCCTTCTAAAAGCCCCCAGACCCTTCTATATTCCCCCAGGACCCTTCTAAAAGACTCCAGACCCTTCTAGAGCTCCCCAGGACCCTTCTAAAATCCCCCAGACCCTTCTAGAGGACGCCAGGGCTCCTCTAATGGTCCCCAGACCCTTCTAGAGCCCCCAAGGACCCTTCTAAAAGCCCCCAGAGCCTTCTAGACCCTCCCCGGATCCTTCTAATAGCACCCAGACCCTTCTAGAGCCCCCCAGGACCTTTCTAAAAGGCCCCAGACCCTTCTAGAGCCTCCACGGACACTTCTAAAAGCAACCAGACCCTTCTAGATCCTCCCAGGACCCTTTTAAAATCCCTCAGACACTTCTAGAGGCCCCCAGGACCCTTCTAAAATACCCCAGAGCCTTCAAGATGCCCCCAGGACAATTCTAAAAGACCTCAACCCTTCTAGAGCCCCCTAGGAACCTTCTAAAAGCCCCCAGACCCTTCTAGAGACCCGCAGGACCATTCTAATAGCACTCAGACCCTTCTAGAGTCTACCAGGACCCTTCTAAAAGCACCCAGACCTTTCTAGAGCTCCCCAGGACCATTCTAAACTCCCCCAGACCCTTCCAGAGCCCCCCAGGACGCTTCTAAATGCCCCCAGACCCATCTAGAGCACCCCAGGACTCTTCTAAAAGCCTCCAGTCCCTTCTAGAGGCCCCCAGGACCCTTCTGAATGCCCCCAGACCCTTCTAGAGCCCCCCAGGACTATTCTAAAAGACCCCAGACCATTCCAGAGGCCCTCAGGACCCTTCTGAAAGCGCCCAGACCCTTCTAGAGCAACCCAGGACCCTTCTAAAAGCCCCCAGACCCTTCTAGACCCCCCAGGACCCTTCTAAAAGCACCCAGACCCTTCTAGAGCCCCCCAGGACACTTCTAACAGCCCCCAGACCATTCTAGACCCACCCCGAATCCTTCTAAAAGCGCCCAGACCATTCTAGAACCTCCCAGGACCCTTCTAAAAGGCCGCAGACACTTCTAGAGCCCCCCAGGACCATTCTCAAAGACTCCAGACCCTTCTAGAGCCCCCAGGACCCTTCTAAAAGCCCCCAGACCCTTCTAGATCCTCCCCGTATCATTCTAAAAGTCCCCCAGACCCTTCTAGAGGACCCCAGGACCCTTCTAAAAGCCGCCAGACCCTTCTAGAGCCTCCCCGGATCATTCTAAAAGCCTATAGACGCTTCTAGATGCCCCCAGGACCATTCTAAAACCCTCCAGACATTTGTAGAGCCTCCCAGACCCTTCTAAACGCCCCCAGACCCTTCTAGAACCTCCCCGGATCCTTCTAAAAGTACCCAGACCCATCTGGATCCTCCCAGGACCCTTCTAAAAGACCCCAGACCCTTCTAGAGGCCCCAAGAACCCTTCTATATGCCCCCAGACCTTTCTAGAGGCCCCCAGGATCCTTCTAAAATCCCCCAGACCCTTCTAGAGCACCCCAGGACCCTTATAAATGCCCCCAGACCCTTCTAGAGCCCCCCAGGACCTTCTAAAAGCCTCCAGACTTTTCTAGAGGCCCGCAGGACCCTTCTGAAAGCCCCCAGACCCTTCTAGATCCGCCCAGGACCCTTCTAAAAGCCCCCAGACCATTCTAGAGCCCCCCATAACTCCTCTAAAAGCCCCCAGACCCTTCTAGAGAAGCCCAGGGCCCCTATAAAAGCACCCAGACCCTTCTAGAGCTCCCAAGGACCCTTCTAAAATCCCTCAGACCCTTCTAGAGCCCCCCAGGACCCTTCTAAAATCCCCCAGACCCTTCTAGAACCGCCCAGGACCCTTCTAAAACAACCCAGACCGTTCTAGACCCTCCCCGGATCCTTCTAAAAGCCCCCAGACCCTTCTAGAGCCCCCCAGGACCCTTCTAAATGCCCCCAGACCCATCTAGAGCCCCCCAGGACTCTTCTAAAAGCATCCAGTCCCTTCTAGAGGCCACCAGGACCGTTCTGAATGCCCCCAGACCATTCTAGAGCCCATCAGGACCATTCTAAAAGCCTCCAGACCCTTCTACATGTCCCCAGGACCCTTCTGAAAGCCCCCAGACAATTCTAGAGCTCCCCAGGACCATTCCAAATACACCCAAACACTTCTAGCGACCCCCAGGACCCTTCTGAAAGCCCCAGACCCTTCTAGAGGCCCCCAGGACTCTTCTAAAAAGCCCCAGACCCTTCTAGAGCCCCCCAGGACCAGTCTAAAAGAACCCAGACCCTTCTAGAGCTCCACAGGACCCTTCTAAAAGCCCCAGACCCTTCTAGACCCTCCCCGAATCCTTCTAAAAGCACCCAGACCCTTCTAGAGCCTCCCCGGACCCTTCTAAAAGGCCGCAGACAATTCTAGAGGCCCCCAGGACCCTTCTAAAAGCACCCAGAGACTTCTAGATGCACCCAGGACCATTCTAAAAGCCCTCACACTCTTCTAGAGCCCACCAGGACCCTTCTAAAAGCCGCCAGACCCTTCTAGAACCCCCCAGGACCCTTCTAAAAGCCCCCAGACGCTTCTAGAGACCCGCAGGACCCTTCTAAATGCACCCAGACCCTTCTAGATTCTCCCAGGACCCTTCTAAAAGCCCCCAGACCCTTCTAGAGGCCCCTAGGGCCCCTCTAATGGTCCCCAGACCCTTCTAGAGCCCCAAGGACCCTTCTAAAAGCCCCCAGACCCTTCTAGAGACCCGCAGGACCCTTCTAAATGCCCCCAGACCTTTCTAGAGGCACCCAGGATCCTTCTAAAATCCCCCAGACCCTTCTAGAGCCCCCAGGACACTTCTAAATGTCCCCAGACCCTTCTAGAGCCCCCCAGGACCCTTCTAAAAGCCCCCAGACCCTTCTAGAGCTCCCCAGGACCCGTCTAAAATACCCAAGACCCTTCTAGAGGTCCCCAGAGCCCCTCTAGTGGTACCCAGACCCTTCTAGAGCCCCCAAGGACCATTCTAAAAGCCCCCAGACCCTTCAAGAGCTCCCCAGAACCCTTCTAAAATCCCCCAGACCCTTCTAGAGGCCCCTAGGGCCCCTCTAATTGTCCCCAGACCCTTCTAGAGCCCCCAAGGACCCTTCTAAAAGCCCCCAGACCCTTCTAGAGACCCGCAGGACCCTTCTAAAAGACCCCAGACCCTTGTAGACGATCCCTGGATCCTTCTAATAGCCCCCAGACCCTTCTAGAGCCCCCCAGGACCCTTCTAAAAGTCCCCAGACCCTTCTAGACCCTCCCTGGATCCTTCTAAAAGCACCCAGACCCTTCTAAAGCCTCCCAGGACCCTTATAAAATCCCTCAGACCATTCTAGAGCCCCCCAGGACCCTTCTAGAAGCTCCCAGACCCTTCTAGAGACCCGCAGGACCCATCTAAATGCACCCAGACCCTTCTAGAGTTTCCCAGGACCCTTCTAAAAGCCCCCAGACCCTTCTAGAGCTCCCCAGGACCCTTCTAAAATACCCCAGACTCTTCTAGAGGCCTCCAGGGCCCTTCTAGTGGTCCCCAGACCCTTCTAGAGCCCCCAAGGACCATTCTAAAAGCCCCCAGACCATTCTAGAGGTCCCTAGGGCCCCTCTAATGGTCCCCAGACCCTTCTAGAGCCCCAAGGACCCTTCTAAAAGCCCCCAGACCCTTCTAGAGACCCGCAGGACCCTTCTAAATGCCCCCAGACCTATCTAGAGGCCCCCAGGATCCTTCTAAAATCCCCCAGACCCTTCTAGAGCCCCCCAGGACACTTCTAAATGCCCCCAGACCCTTCTAGAGCCCCCCAGGACCTTTCTAAAAGCCCTCAGACCATTCTAGAGCCTCCCAGGACCCTTCTGAAAGCCCCCAGACCCTTCTAGATGCGCCCAGGACCCTTCTAAAAGACCCCAGACCATTCTAGAGCCCCCCAGGACTCTTCTAAAAGCCCCCAGACCCTTCTAGAGAAGTCCAGGGCCCTTCTAAAAGCACCCAGACCCTTCTAGAGCTCCCCAGGACCCTTCTAAAATCCCTCAGACCCTTCTAGAGCCCCCCAGGATCCTTCTAAAATCCCCCAGACCCTTCTAGAACCCCCCACGACCATTCCAAAACCACCCAGACCATTCTAGACCCTCCCCGGATCCTTCTAAAAGCACCCAGACCCTTCTAGAACCTCCCAGGACCCTTCTAAAATCCATCAGACCATTCTAGAGCCTCCCAGGACCCTTCTAAAAGCCCCCAGATCCTTCTAGAGACCAGCAGGACCCTTCTAAAAGCCTCCAGACCCTTCTAGAGCAACCCCGGACCCTTCTAAAAGCCCCCAGACCCTTCTAGAAATTCCACGTATCCTTCTAAAAGCCCCCAGACCCATCTAGATCCCCCCAGGACCCTTCTAAATGCACCCAGACCCATCTAGAGCCCCCCAGGACCCTTCTAAAAGCATCCAGTCCCTTCTAGATGCCACCAGGACCGTTCTGTATGCCCCCAGACCCTTCTAGAGCGCTCCAGGACCCTTCTAAAAGCCTCCAGACCCTTCTACATGCCCCCAAGACCCTTCTGAAAGCCCCCAGACCCTTCTAGAGCTCCCCAAGACCCTTCCAAATACACCCAGACACTTCTAGCGACCCCCAGGATCATTCTGAAAGCCCCAGACCCTTCTAGAGCTCCCCAGGACTCTTCTAAAAGGCCCCAGAGCCTTCTAGAGCCCCCCAGGAATCGTCTAAAAGACCCCAGACCCTTCTAGAGCTCCACAGGACCCTTCTAAAAGCCCCAGACCCTTCTAGACCCTAACCGGATCCTTCTAAAAGCACCCAGACCCTACTAGAGCCTCCCCGGACCCTTCTACAACTCCTCAGACACTTCTAGAGGCCACCAGGACCCTTCTAAAAGCACCCAGAGATTTCTAGATGCACCCAGGACCATTCTAAAAGCTCTCACACCCTTCTAGAGCCCCCCAGGACCCTTCTAAAAGCCGCCAGACCCTTCTAGAGCCCCACAGGACCCTTCTAAAAGCCCTCAGACCCTTCTAGAGACACGCAGGACCTTCTAAATGCCCCCAGACCCTTCTAGAGTCTCCCAGGACCCTTCTAAAAGCCCCCAGACCCTTCTAGATCTCCCCAGGACCCTTCTAAAATAGCCCAGACCTTTCTAGAGGCACCCAGGGCCCCTCTAGTGGTCCCCAGACCCTTCTAGAGCCCCCAAGGACCATTCTAAAAGCCCCCAGACCCTTCTAGAGACCCGCGGGACCCTTCTAAATGCACCCAGACCCTTCTACAGCCTACCAGGACCCTTCTAAAAGCCCCCAGACCCTTCTAGAGGCCCCTAGGGCCCCGCTAATGGTCCCCAGACCCTTCTAGAGCCCCCAAGGACCCTTCTAAAAGCCCCCAGACCCTTCTAGAAACCCGCAGGACCCTTCTAAAACAACCCAAACCCTTGTTAGACCATCCCAGGACCCTTCTAATATCCCCCAGACCCTTCTAGAGCCCCCCAGGACCCTTCTAAAAGCCCTCACACCCTTCTAGACCCTCCCCGGATCCTTCTAAAAGCAACGAGACCCTTCTAGAGCCCCCCAGGACCCTTATAAAAGCCCCCAGAGCCTTCTAGATGCCCCCAGGACACTTCTAAAAGCCATCACACCATTCTAGAGCCACACCGGAACCTTCTAAAAGCCTCCAGACCCTTCTAGAGCCCCCCAGGACCCTTCTAAAAGCCCCCAGACCCTTCTAGATGCGCCCAGGACCCTTCTAAAAGCTTCCAGACCCTTCTAGAGGCCCCCAGGACCCTTCTGAAAACCCCCAGACCCTTCTAGAGCCCACCAGGACCCTTCTAAATGCCCCCAGACCCTTCTAGAGCCGCCCAGGGCCCTTCTAAAAGCTTCCAGACCCTTCTAGAGGCCCCCAGGACCCTTCTGAATGTCCCCAGACCCTTCTAGAGCCACCCAGGACCCTTCTAAAAGACTCCAGACCCTTCTACAGCCCCCCAGGACCCTTCTGAAAGCCCCCAGACCCTTCTAGAGCTACCCAGGACCCTTCTAAAATCCCCTAGACGCTTCTAGAGCCCCTTAGGACCCTTCTAAAAGCACCCAGACCCTTCTAGAGCCCCCTAGGCCCCTTCTAAAAGCACCCTGACCCTTCTAGAGAACCACAGGACCCTTCTAAAAGCCCCCAGACCCTTCTAGACCCTCCCTGGATCATTCTAAAAGCACCCAGACCCTTCTAGAGCCTCCCAGGACCCTTCTAAAATCCCTCAGACAATTCTAGAGGCCCCCAGGACCCTTCTAAAAGCCCCCAGAGCCTTCTAGATGCCCCCAGGAACCTTCTAAAAGCCCTCACACCCTTCTAGAGCCCACCAGGACTATCCTAAAACTCCCCCGACCCTTCTAGAGCCCCCCAGGACACTTTTAAAAGCACCCAGACCCTTCTAGAGACCCGCAGGACCCATCTAAAAGCCCCCAGACCCTTCTAGAGCCCCCCAGGACCCTTCTAAAAAACTCCAGACCCTTCTACAGCCCCCCAGGACCCTTCTGAAAGCACCCAGACCCTTCTAGAGCTACCCAGAATCCTTCTAAAATACCCCAGACCCTTCTAGAGCTCTCCAGGACCCTTCTAATATCCCCCAGACCCTTCTAGATGCCCCCAAGGCCCCTCTAATGATACTCAGACCCTTCTAGAGCCCCCAAGGACCCTTCTAACAGGACCCAGACCCTTCTAGAGACCCGCAGGACAATTCTAAAAGCCCCCAGACCCTTCTAGAGCCTCCCGGGACCCTTCTAAAAGACCCCAGACCCTTCTAGAGCTCCCCGGGACCCTTCTAAAAGCACCCAGACCCTTCTAGAGCCCCCCATAACCCTATAAAAGCCCCCACACCCTTCTTGAGGCACCCAGGACCCTTCCAAAATACCCCAGACCCTTCTAGAGCCACCCAAAGACCCTTCTCAAAGAACCCAGACCCTTCGAGAGCCCGCCAGGACACTTCTATAAGCCCCCAGACCCTTCTAGAGGACCCCAAGGCCCCTCTTAAGGACCCCCGTCTCTCCTAGAAGGGTCTGGTGGCTTTTAGAAGGGTCCTGGGTGGATCTAGAAGGTTCTGGAGGATTTCAGAAGGGTCATGGGTGTCTCTAGAATGGTCTGGGGGCTTTTAGAAGGGTCCTGGGGAGCCCTAGAAGGGTCTGGGTTCTTTTAGAAGGGTCCTGGGATGCTCTAGAAGGTTCTTGGGGCTTTCAGAAGGGTCCTGGGGGCCTCTATAAGGGTCTGGGTGCTTTAAGAAGGGTCCTGGGGGGCTCTAGAAGGGTCTTGGGGCTTTTAGAAGGGTCCTGGGGTGCTCTAGAAGGTTCTGGGGGCTTTTAGAAGGGTCCTGGTGTCCTCTAGAAGGGTCTGAGGGCTTTAGAATGGTCCCGGGAGGCTCTAGAATGGTCTGGGGTTTTTTAGAAGGATCCGGGGAGGGTCTAGAAGGGTCTGGAGGCTTTTAGAAGGGTCCTGGGGGCCTCTAGAAGGGTCTGGGGGCATTTAGATGGGTCATAGGGGGCTCTAGAAGGGTCAGGGGGCTTTTAGAAGGGTCCTGGGGGGCTCTAGAAGGGTCTGGGGGCTTTTAGAATGATCCGGGGACGGTCTAGAAGGGTCTGGGTGCTTTTTGAAGGATCCTAGGGGGCTCTAGAAGGGTTTGAGGGCGTTTAGAAGGATCCGGGGAGTGTCTAGAAGGGTCTGGGGGCTTTTAGAAGGGTCCTGGGGGTCTCTAGAAGGGTCTGGTGGCTTTTAGAAGGGTCCTGGGAGGCTCTAGAATGGTCTGGGTGCTTTTATAAGGGTCCGGGGAGCCTCTAGAAGGGTCTGGGTGCTTTTAGAAAGGTCCTGGGGGGCTCTAGAAGGGTCTAGAGGCTTTTAGACGAGTCCTGGGGGCCTCTAGAAGGGTCTGGGGGCTTTTAGAAGGGTCCTGGGTGGATCTAGATTGGTCTGGGGGCTTGTAGAAGGGTCCTGGGGGGCTCTAGAAGGGTCTGGGTGCTTGTAGAATGGTCCTGGGGGGGCTCTAGAAGGGTCTGGTGGCTTTTAGAAGGGTCCTGGGGGCCTCTAGAAGGGTCTGGGGGCTTTTAGAAGGGTCCTTGGGGGCTCTAGAAGGGTCTGGGTGCTTGTAGAAAGGTCCTGGTAGGCTCTAGAAGGGTCTGGGGGCTTTTAGAAGGGTCCTGGGGTGCTCTAGAATGGTCTGGGTGCTTTTAGAAGGGTCCTGGGAGGCTCTAGAAGGGTCTGGGGGCTTTTAGAAGGGTCCTAGGTGGCTCTAGAATGGTCTGGGGGCTTTTAGAAGGGTCCTGGGAGGATCTAGAAGAGTCTGGGGGCTTTTAGAAGGATCCTGGGAGGCTCTAGAAGGGTCTGGGGGCTTTTAGAATGGTCCTGGGATGCTCTAGATGGGTCTTGGTGCTTTTAGAAGGGTCCTGGAGGGCTCTAGAAGGTTCTGGGTGCTTTCAGAAAGGTCCAGGGGGCCTCTAGAAGGGTCTGGAGGCCTTTAGAAGGGTCCGGGGGGGCTCTAGAATGGTCTGGGGGCTTTTAGACGGGTCCTGGCGTGCTCTAGAAAGGTCTGGGGACTTTTAGAAGGGTCCTGGGGGGGTCTAGAAGGGTCTGGGGGCTTTTAGAATCGTCCTGGGAGGCTCTAGAATGGTCTGGGTGCTTTTAGAATGGTTCTGGGTGCCTCTTGAAGGGTCTGGGGGCATTTAGAAGGGTCCTGGGGGGCTCTAGAAGGGTCTAGTGGCTTTTAGAAGGGTACTGGGGGGCTCTAGAAGGGTCTGGGTGCTTTTAGAATGATCCTGGGGGGCTCTAGAAGGGTCTGGGGTCTTTTCGAAGGATCCGGGGAGGGTCTCGAAGGGTCTGGGGGCTTTTAGAAGTGTCCTAGGGGACTCTAGAAGGGTCTGGGGGCTATTAGATGGGTCCTAGGGGGCTCTAGAAGGGTCTGGGGGCTTTTGGAATGATCCTGGGGGGCTCTAGAAGGGTCTGGGGGCTTTTAGAATGATCCTGGGGGTCTCTAGAAGGGTCTGGGGGCTTTTAGAATGATCCGGGGACCGTCTAGAAAGGTCTGGGTGCTTTTTGAAGGATCCTAGGTGGCTCTAGAAGGGTCTGGGGGCTTTTAGAAGGATCCGGGGAGGGTCTAGAAGGGTCTGGGGGCTTTTAGAAGGGTCCTGGGGTTCTCTAGAAGGGTCTGGTTGCTTTTAGAAGGGTACTGGGAGGCTCTAGAAGGGTCGGGGTGCTTTTATAAGGGTCCGGGGAGCCTCTAGAAGGGTCTGGGTGCTTTTAGAAAGGTCCTGGGGGGCTCTAGAAGGGTCTAGAGGCTTTTAGACGGGTCCTGGGGGCCTCTAGAAGGGTCTGGGTGCTTTTAGAAGGGTCCTGGGTGGCTCTAGAAGGGTCTGGGGGCTTGTAGAAGGGTCCTGGGGGGCTCTAGAAGGGTCTGGGGGCTTTTAGAAGGGTCCTGGGGGCATCTAGAAAGCTCTGGGAGCTTTTAGAAGGGTTCTGGGGGGCTCTAGAAGGGTCTGGGGGCTTGTAGAAGGGTCCTGGGTGCCGCTAGAAGGGTCTGGGGGCTTTTAGAAGGGTCCTGGGGGGCTCAAGAAGGGTCTGGGGGCTTGTAGAAGGGTCCTGGGGTGCTCTAGAAGGGTCTGGGGGCTTTTAGAAGGGTCCTGGGGGGCTCTAGAAGGGTCTGGGGGCTTTTAGAAGGGTCCTGGAGGTCTCTAGAAGGGTCTGGGGGCTTTTAGAAGCGTCCTGGGTGGCTCTAGAAGGGTCTGGGGGCTTTTAGAAGGGTCCTGGGGGTCTCTAGAAGGGTCTGGGAGCTTTTAGAAGGGTCCTGGGAGGATCTAGAAGGGTCTGGGGGCTTTTAGATCTGTCCTGGGATGCTCTAGAAGGGTCTGGGGACTTTTAGAACTGTCCTGGGATGCTCTAGAAGGTTCTGGGGGCTTTCAGAAGGGTCCAGGGGTCCTCTAGAAGGGTCTGGAGGCTTTTAGAAAGGTCCGGGGGGGCTCTAGAAGGGTCTGGGGGCTTTTAGAAGGGTTCTGGAGTGCTCTAGAAGGGTCTGGGGGCTTTTAGAATGCTCCTGGGGATCTCTAGAAGTGTCTGGGTTCTTTTAGAAAGATCCGGGGAGTGTCTAGATGTGTCTGCGGCCTTTCAGAAGGGTCCTGGGGGGCTCTAGAAGGGTCTGGGGGCTTTTAGAAGGGTCCTGGGGGCGTCTAGAAGGGTCTGGGGGCTTTTAGAATGGTCCTGGGAGGCTCTAGAAGGGTCTGGGTGCTTTTAGAAGGGTCCTGGGGCCCTCTAGAAGGGTCTGAGTGCTTTTAGAAGGGTCATGGGGGTCTCTAGAAGGGTCTGGGGGCTTTTAGAATGATCCGGGGAGGTTCTAGAAGGTTCTGGGGGCTTTTAGAAGGGTCCTGGGGGGCTCTAGAGGGGTCTGGGGGCTTTTAGAAGGGTCCCGGGCTTCTCTAGAAGGGTCTGGGGGCATTTAGAAGTATCCTGGGGGCCTCTAGAATGGTCTGGGATCTATTAGAGTGGTCCGGGGGGGCTCTAGAAGGGTCTGGGGGTTTTTAGAAGGCTCCTGGGAGGCTCTAGAATGGTCTGGGGGCTTTTAGAATGTTCCTGGGGTTCTCTAGAAGGGTCTGGGGACTTATAGAAGGGTCCTGGGGGCCTCTAGAAGGGTCTGAGAACTATTAGAGTGGTTCGGGGGGGTTCTAGAAGGGTCTGGAGGCTTTTAGAAGGGTCTTGGGGGGCTCTAGAAGGGTCTGGGGGCTTTTAGAATAATCCGGGGAGGGTCTAGATGGGTCTGGGTTCTTTTAGAATAGTCCTGGGAGGTTTTAGAAGGGTCTGGGGTCTTTTAGAATGATCAGGGGAGGGTCTAGAAGGGTCTGGGCGCTTTTAGACGGGTCCTGGGGGGCTCTACAAGGGTCTGGAGGCTTTTAGAGGGGTTCTGGGGGGCCCTAGAAAGGTCTGGGTTCATTTAGAAGGATCCGGGGAGGGTCTAGAAACGTCGGGGGGCTATTAGAAGGGTCCTGGGAGGCTCTAGAAGAATCTGGGGGCTTTTAGAATGATCCGGGGTGGGTCTAGAAGGGTCTGGGGGCCTTTAGAAGGGTCCTGGGGGGCTCTAGAATGGTCTGGGGGCTTTTAGAAGGTTCCTGGGGGCCTCTAGAAGGGTCTGGGGTCTTTTAGAATGATCCTGGGGGGCTCTAGAAGGGTCTGGGGTCTTTTCGAAGGATCCGGGGAGGGTCTAGAAGGGTCTGGGGTCTTTTAGAAGGGTCCTAGGGGCCTCTAGAAGGGTCTGGGGGCTTTTAGATGGGTCCTAGGGGGCTCTAGAAGGGTCTGGGGGCTTTTAGAGGGGTCCTGCTTGGCTCTAGAAGGGTCTGGGGGCTTTTAGAAGGGTCCTGGGGGTCTCTAGAAGGGTCTGAGGGCTTTTAGAATGATCCGGGGAGGGTCTATTAGAGTCTGGGGGCCTTTAGAATGGTCCTGGGTCTCTCTAGAAGAGTCTGGGTGCTTTTAGAAGGGTCCTGGGAGGCTCTAGAAGGGTTTGGGGGCTTTTAGAATGGTCCTGGGTGGCTCTAGAAGGTTCTGGTTGCTTTTCGAAGGGTCCTGGCTTATCTAGAAGTGTCTGGGGGCATTTAAAAGGGTCCTGGGTGTCTCTAGAAGGGTCTGGGTGCTTTTAGAATGGTCCTGGGGGGCTCTAGAAGGGTCTGGTGGCTTTTAGAAGGGTCCTGGGTGGATCTAGAAGGTTCTGGAGGCTTTCAGAAGGGTCATGGGTGTCTCTAGAATGGTCTGGGGGCTTTTAGAAGGGTCCTGGGGAGCCCTAGAATGGTCTGGGTTCTTTTAGAAGGGTCCTGGGATGCTCTAGAAGGTTCTTGGGGCTTTCAGAAGGGTCCTGGGTGACTCTAGAATGTTTTGCTGACTTTCAGAAGGGTCCTGGGGTCC